>OY757904.1:50009969-50104969 GCA_963585895.1 Sepioteuthis lessoniana
CAAAATGTGTTTACAAATCATGTATATTCAATATAAATATTTAAAGAAGATTTGGTATGTAATACCTTAAAACGGTTCAAATGCCATAAAGCCGAACCACTCACACAAGCACACACACTTATAATATATATATATATATATATATATATATATATATATATATATATATATATATGTTGATGGACGGATATATATCTACAGTGCTGAATTGTGATGTCGAAATAAATGTTTGAACTATTGTAATGCAATTACCTTTATGGAAAGAAGATTTATTTGCTGGCTATTATTTGTTCCTTTTTTAGTTACATTGGTAGTTGGTATTTGGGTATTGACATCTGACCCCATTTTTTTCTTCTTTTCTTTTCCACATTTAATTCGTTGGCTTCTGTAACTGTGAAGGCTGCAAAAGAATTACTTAACGTAGGAGATGAATATTGGAGATACCTCTTAAATTTCAACTTTATTTTTGAGTTTTATACGGCTACTCTCTAGCAAGATGATGTCATCCTGGATTATTTGAGAACAGACGCGTTTCCCAAAATAATGCGCTAGTCGTTTTTTTTTTTAGGTTCATAAGTCGGTGTTCTTAGTTATCAATTTAGTGTTTTCAATTTTGACTGCTGCTAAAGAACTCACGGCCTCACGCTAAGAACGAGAATTGGGTGGACACGTGCTTGCCTCAAAGCAGACGAGAGAAAAAAGAGTGTTTAAAGGTCTACTGGTGGGAGAGTGAGCCAGCGAGCCACAACATGCACACGTGGTTTTTCCTACCTGCAGAGGGAAAGAAGGAGGTATTTCCAATGTAAGTGTTCCCTGCTAAAATGAGAAAGTGTTCTTTCTCTTGTTATGAATCTGTTTTAAGCATGCGTAGATTTCACTTCGTGTCGGAGAATTCTGGGAAAGACAACACTTTTGGATTTGTTTTAGCTTGTTTTTATATTTTGTAACAAGTAAACGTTCACTTTTGGACAAATGCTCTAAAAAAGATTTGCACCTTACTATCTCCCAGGCTTGTGTATTACTGTGTCATTTATATATATATATATATATATATATATATATATATATATATGAATTTAGCAAGATCTTATAATAATTTCTATTGATAATTCGTCATAATATCGATTATGATATAATGAAATGATCTAACACCATTCTCTTGCAATAGTTGAACATTTTTGTTTAAATGTCAATAACAAACAAAAATACATGATTAGAAAGCACTACATAGTGTCTGTAAATCTGATTTCAACAAAAAACATGATTATAAATGATTATAGAAAAATTGTATTGATTTTTTAACGAATATATATGTAAAACACTTCAAGTATATTTTAAATAGTTTTAAAGTAAATCAATAATCAGTAAAAAAAAAACAAACTCCATGATATTTGTTCAAAAATGAAAAAAAAACAACTTTTTTTTCAGAAAGGATTATATTTTGAAAATATGTCATACCTCACAATTAGTCACAATAACACAATAAAAATAGTTGGTGTCTTGTAAAGATAAGATAAAAAAGAAGAATATGATATCATAAGATTAACAGATTGAAAAAAGACTTTACCTTTCCGGTGATGATAAGGAGACAATGAGGCTTACGTGAGATATACAATAAAAAAATGAAATAAAATATATTGAATTTATATGAAAATATGTAGATATGGGGCATGTACAATATAATATCATTTTCTTTTAAAATACCTATTTAGGTATTATAAGAATACACCCAAAGATGCTCTAAGAGATGTAATACGACTCATTTTCTTGTTTCTACGAACCGACAGTTACTCGATTTTTTCATTTTGAATTATATATATATATATATATAATATAATATATATATATATATATGTGTGTGTGTGCGTGTGTGTGTGTGTGTGTGTGTGTGTGTGTGTGTGTGTGTGTGTGTGTGTGTGTGAAAGTTTGCGCGTGTCTGTGTGCATCAATCTATCTATGTTTGTGTGTGTGTGTGTGTGTGTGTGTGTGTGTGTGTGTGTCTATCTGTGTCTGTGTGCATCTATCTATCTATCTATGATTGCGTGTGTGTGAGTGTGTCTATCTGTTTCTGTGTCTGCGTGCCTGTGTCTGTGTCAGTGTCTGTGTATGTGTGTTTCTGTGTCTATCTACCTATCAATCTAGACAGCTATCTAGCTATCTATCTAGCTAACCATATATATATGTATATATATATATAAGCACATGCACACTCAAACATATATTAATACATATTTTGTAAGTATATATATATATATATATATGCTCTCCCATGGGGTTGAGCTCTCCGGCTAAGGAATTGCCGGCCGCCGCTAGCGTAATGCGAAGCTCTTCGAAAGAACTGAGCACTCTGGTAGCCGATAGGGTATAAAAAATATAAAAAAAGGTTGCTGCTGCTGTTTCTAAAAGTGAAAATACCTTAAAATTCACTTAGCCAACGTGGTCCGCTTGGTGGACGAGTGGTCAGAATCACAGTGTAGCGTAAAGTTGAACGGGTTTCGGCTCCGAGCGCCCCGCGTGTCTAGCCTCACTGATGTGTTCTGATAGAACGAAACGGTCTGTCTCTGGATGACTATATATATATATATATATATATATATATATTGCATTTGCACCGGTACACAAGTACATGAAAACACATATATATATATATATTTAAAAAAATTGTTCGCAATGAAAAGTGCTATCTTTGTTTTCTTATTCTTTATTATTACGTCCCAATCACATTTTAGACGTCATGGTCCACTTTAGAATACTCATAATGTCAAGCATGGTTTCTGCATCAATTTTTCTTTTTTACAATAAAGATTATTTTTTACCGTGAAGATTTTTTTAACTTATGTGTGATTCATTTTTTTTGTACGTGTAACCAAGTATATTCTCTGTGTTTCAATACATTTGTACGCATGCATATAATCTGGTTGTTGTTTTCTTTTTAAATTTTCTCTCTCTTCCTGTTTAAGTTTAATATGTGTGAGAACCTATTAATACGTATTCAACGTATTTCAGGTTATCATTTTTTCTCTCCCTTTCCCTTTGAAATTAATGCGTCATAGATATATTTCTAGATAGTCTATGTATATCGTTTTGTGTGCGTGAGTGTGTGCTTGAACTTCAGTTCCGTTCGTACGTGTGAGTGTGTTTTTATCTCTGTGCGTGTGAGCGTCTATGTGTCTGATGATAGTATGCGTTTAATGTTGTTTTAAATTTATCTTTGACATGTTTTTCTTGTATTTGGAGTAGTCATCAGTTTGGTATATTGCCATTATTTTAAAGATTCCATTACTGCTTTCGGAAAGGTGTTTTGAAACATGATGTTTTCTATTTCCTGGTTATCTAATGTTGCTATTATGTTCAGGGACTTCATTGTTCAGAGTCTGTGTCAGTCCTTGGTATTAGTATTTACAGTTGACGCATTCAGTTATGTTGACTACGTTTTTGAATTGAGACTTAAATTTTTATGTATTTGGAATATGCTTTTTTGACTTTTCGAAGGTATTTGATTTTCCTTCCATGATAAAATTACATGCACCTCTAATTATATTTTTGCATTTTTAGATTACATTAATTGTGTATTTCCTAAATTTAGAATAGAAGTTAGCGTATTTTAAGACGATAGGTTGTCGTTTGCTTTCAAGTTTTTATTGTTGTGTCTTTTATATTTTCGATTCTATCATTGTTTTTATGTTGTTCGTGATTCTTGGTTATATGTATGAATAGATATGGGTTTTTATTCTATGATGAGACACTTGCTAAGGATTGCGTTGCCATGGTTTGTAGGGATCTTAGGTGGTATTTTTCTACTAATTCGAATCTCTTGTTTTTGTGTCTTGCTGGATACACCCTCAGGTGGAGGGTTATGCTTAATTCTTTCCAGGCGACTTTGTAAGAGGATTTTTTTTGTGACTATAGTGCAGATCTAATGTGTTAGGGTATAAAGGATGGATCATATACTATAATGGAGGTGATTACATTTGAAATGGAGGTACTGTGAATTGTCTTTGTTTTTTTGGTAAATATCTGTGAAAATGTGGTCATTTTGTTGTTAATAAAAATGTGGAAAAATGGTAGTTTATTTTGAAGAATTATTCCATAGTGAATTTATTTATAGCGTGTAGGTTTTTTTAGTAAATTATGTAAATCTCTGATATTGCCACATGGAAATTTCTAAAATAAATGAAACAGTCACCCACGTATCTTTTCCATACTCTAAGAAATTCTATTTTCATGTTGTTTTTTTCTGTGTGAAGTATACCATGATCTGAGTGGTGTACTTCGATGATATTTTAGTTCCTTAGATGTTCCTAGGTTTGGAATGCAATTGATGTCATCAAATTTAAGGAATTATTAATCAAGATTAGCTCTATACCGTCAGTGATAATTTTTTTTGTTAAATATTGGAAGCAATGTCTCTGGGCTTTTTTCTATACAAAATGTCATGGCGTGTTTTCCTAATTCACCGGGTATATTACTGCAGAGGTTTCTAACGTCAAATGTAAGATTGAGTGTGTCGGGATCAGTTTACTTCGGTATATATATATATATATATATATATATATATATATATATAGCCGAGCAAAAGCAGGACGACCAGCTTGAGCATACATACAGCAGATATGTGAAGATACGGGATGTAGTCCAGAAGACCTGCCGGCGGCGATGAACGATAGGGAAAATTTGCGAGAGAGGATCAGGGATATCCGTGCGGGCGGCACGACATGATGATGATGATGATGATAATGATGATGATGATGATATATATATATATATATATATAATGGGGAGTCCCTGTGACATAGAGAATAAAATGATAGACTTCGTTCTCGAAGTGAGTTCGAATTTCAATCGAGCAATTATATTCTCTTTTGGACAAATACCTTTGGAAAAGTTATGAATGTTTTAATTCTCCCAGCTATGGACAGTATAGCATCACTGCTGTTTTTCGACCGGGAACTTTAATATACCATTAACCTAACAACCCAAACCCAATATATAAAAAAAATAATGGGAGAATGGGATTATTTGTAAATGAATAATAAGTAAGTAAATTTGGTGACCGTAGTAGCGGGTAACCCAAAAGCACTCTTTTCGATAGCTACTAAACTAGGAGTTGGGGAGGGCACTATTCCTTTCCAGGATTAACCCACTTTAACCTTGATCCATGCCTTCTAATGCAAACTGTTACGCAAGGACACATCAAGTACCATTCTTTGTGTCTTTTGTATGACTCGACCTAGGATTGAACCCAGGTCGCCCAGGTCATTGGCGAACACTCTGACCATTACGCCAAATGAATATGTCATGGATTAATTTTGTTTTTTTCTAACCATTTTGCAAGCGACGTTATTATGTGATGTCGTGCCAAGTAAAAAATAAATTCAAATGAATTTTTCAAAATGAATAAATTTTGCGTATTCTGTCATCATTAGTAGCCTTTTCTTTCAAAATATACATGGTGTAATGAGTGTGGGATTTTCTTTTTTCATGTAAGTTCTATTTCTATTTCTTTTTTCAAAATAGAATGATGTATTTGCTGTTGAATCTTTTTTTTAAATAGTAGAAATTTTATTGAAATTAGCAATATTTTCACATAAAAATCTATATCCATATTTTCGGAAACCATAAAAATATTTCTAGGAAAATATTGTTATCAAATCTCTTTAACATGAATTAAATGTGTTGTTTGCAATAAAATATAGTTTTGATAATAATTTGATTAAAAGTAATATCAAAACTATAAAAATTAATTATCATTTAGAGATATCTTTAAAAAATGTATTTTCATAAGGTGTATTGAAACAATTTATATGAAATTTAACTGAATAACCAGGTAAGGTCACACATGTTTTTTTCTTCGATATTATTTTAATTTTATATAATAATCGATTCAAAACTGCGTTATATATATATATATATATATATATATATATATATATATATATATATATGTATATATATATATATATATATATATATATATATATATATATATATATATATATATATATATATATATATATATATATATAACGCAGTTTTGAATCGATTATTATATAAAATTAAAATAATATCGAAGAAAAAAACATTAGCGCCTTTGCAAGTCTCTTCGTATTTGAATTGAGATCTCGGCGGCCGTTTGAACGGATGTATGTAAACAATACTAATTGTGATTCATAACCGTTTAAAAATGTACTTCGTAGCTAATTTCTCCTTGTAGCTAAATGGGTAGAAGCTCGGCTTGGTGTTTCAGTCAACCGGGTTTCGATCCCAGCTACGGGGAGATACTGTCTAGCCACACTGATGAGTTCTGATAGAACGAAACAGATCTGTCTGTGGATGACAATGTATATATATATATAGAGAGAGAGAGAGATACATACACACACACGCATGCACACACACATATATATATATATACTATTCTTTTTTTATTTAAAAACAATGATACATAGACAATATTCACTTAAAAATCATATATAATATACTGAATATAATATATATTCAAACAGTATTTGGCTTTAAATATTCATCAAGGTTTCATATACAGTTAAATCAGAAAGCGTAACATCGCCAAACCATCGTTTGTTTTTAAATTTTCTTTTACTAAAATTTCTATCGTCACTGTTTCTAAAATACCTCATGTATTCATTAATATTCTTTGATCGATCTTGAAGCTTAACCAATAGAGTTTTATCACACCCCTGCCCTCGATCTAATATACGCCAGCTTCAGATTTCATTTGATTCGTGTTGTCCTGAATTATTATTGTTTTAGAAGAATATTTACAGATACCAAAATTGTTTTCATGTCTTTGAATGATGTATGTAGTTGAATTATTTGGTAATATAATAAATCTTCAAGATTGATAAATCCTGTATCTGGAGAATTTGTTTCTATAAATATAAAATATTATCATTTCCATTGATTTCAAAGAGGACTCTTCAGTTTTGGCAGTAAGTAAATGCCTTTCGGACCCAAGCTATGAAATTTTGCATAGTAAATAGATTCACCGATCTCTCCAAAATGGTTTAAAATAAGTAATGCATTATTTCTTTATTCATTCTAATATTCCGTTGTATATCATTTTATCAAATCCAATTCTATATGATTTAAAGATATTTGTTTAGAATATAAGAAAACCTGTTAAGAATTCTTTCAACAGAGACTAAACAAATTTTCTATATTGAACTGCATTTTGGAAGTTCACTGTTCAGAAAAGCATTCGATATTCTTCAATATCTTTTAGGGAAATATATATTTTATATATTTATAATTTTTATATTACTATATATTGGTTAAAATAATTTATCCACATAGGAGTAAAATATATAAAAATTTTCAAATACAGTAAACTGAAGTGACGTGAAGTAGAATTAACTAAGCTTTTATTAGAGGTATTTTTTCTAGATTATATATTTATTAGAATATTCGTTTATTAGGAATATAGGGAAGTCGAAGTAAAGGATATGTTGTGAAAATTTAATTGAAATTGGAAAGAAACTTCTAAATATGCATCTGGGCTTAAACTTGCATTCCAGGAAAAGCTAGAAAAATTATGTACGATTAATAATAAGTCAAATAAGAATCTATCCGTTGTAATAATTCATGAAACAGATCACGATCTTTCATTTCTGTTTCAACTAATATATATATATATATATATATATATATATATATATATATATATATATATATATATATCAGACAAGTATTTTCAATTTTTTTCAGCGCTAAGAATGTAAAGAAATTCATTGTCTTTTATCACTGTAAGTATTAAGATTTTAACTTTTGTGTGTCCCTCTGATAATTCCTAAAGGGACGAATCTCTTTGTGAACAATGAGTTTTGATATCAACATCACCGATATTATGGAATAAGGAATGCATAGTTTTTAATTTGATGAAGCCAAACAAGGGGCATTTTATCAAATATAAAAACTCTTTACTTTCTTTTGTGAGGGTAAATTCACTGCGATGTAATGGATAGCATTTTAATCTTACAAACCAATTACAAGTGAATTCAATTCCCACTAGGTGTTCCCTGAAAACGGTTTTGTGTTGAATCGTTTCATATATATATATATATATATATATATATATATATATATATATATATATATATATATATATATCCGTGCAGTATTCTAAGCTGATCTCTCAGATAAATTATTACTGAGTGCACGATAGTAAAGCCCCAGTGCCAAATCAAAGATTTTAAAGCTATAACTTTTATGTGTAGAAGAACGTTGCATGGAAGCAATCCTGTCCAATTATACGTTCTATTCTCGCTGGGTTCTCTTTACTTCATGATTTGTGGCGAAGAAAGGAAAGCTCAATAAAAGACTACAGTTACAACTGAAGATAAAAAATACAAAAAAGGAGTCGAAATAATATCAAGGCAATATTTGGCAAAGTTGATAGTTTCAGAAACCATAGTTTTTTTAGCCTTTTATGTACCCTAATAGACCACACGTTATCTGCAGTTCCTAGTGTTTCAAAGTAATCTCTTCCTGACCACTGAGTACATCCAATATGTTTAATTGTAATTATTAGAAAATAACAGAAGTATATTCGTATTTTATATATAAAAAAAAATCGTTGGAAAAGTGTCATATGACTGTGACTAAATTAAAGTGAAAATAACTGAAACATTTCTTCAACAAAATAGATTTACTTCGTTGATATTTGCTCCGACTAAAAGACCATATTTAAAACGATCATTACATGTAATTTCAATAAAATACCCCAAAAACTAGTATAATTCGCAGAGATATCAATGCTCTTCAAAGGAAAGTCTACTCAATGTTTACCTGCGCATGGTAAAATAGAACAGTATCGCTATGTCATCGGCGTAGTCGGCGTCGGTAATTGTTTTTGCGGGGTACCTCCTGCTTCTTTCTTCGTCAGTTCGAAGCCATTCTCTCTGATTTTGTCAATCGATGTTCTAAGTAAGTAGTCTAGACAAATGATAAAGAGGTAAGGGGCCAGCGTGTCCCCTTGTAGTACTCCTGCTACAATGTCGAAGTAGTCTGTGTCTCCATCTGGTGATCGTACTTTTACTTTGGTGTTTCTATAGAGAATAGTTATTGTCGCTACGGTTTCTTTAGGTATGCCGTACGTAAGTAGGATTTGTTCCATCCTTCCTCTGTGAATGGAATCGAAAGCCTTGCTAAAGTCAACAAATATTAATGTCGCTTGTAGGTTTTTTGCCCGTACACCTTCAAAGATTCTACGGATGGTTAATATTTGTAAGGTCGTGAAATAAAAACAATGATACAATTAAAAACCTACAAGAAATAACAAAAATCATTAAAAGCAAATAGAAACTAAAAAGCAAACACACACACACACACACACACACACACACACACACACAAACATAAACCTCATCTAAATCTGGAACACACACAACGTATAGAATCTCAAAATTCAAAAAGAAAATTGATGACCATAGAACGAAATTTTTATGCCTTCGAAATCCAAAAATAACTTCATAATATATAGATATTTAAGCTGAAAAGTTGAAATCTGCATAATCAAATATACTAACTGCAAAGAGATTTATAGATTGTCTGCCGGAGGGTAATGTAAAATAGAGTCTATTTACTCGAAAACAACTTTATATTAATAGAAACAAATCTTACTTTATGTATCAAAACACCTTTAAAAATGCAGCGAAATATTTTAAATAATGCCAATATACCAGACTGAAGAATGTTCCCTTCTCCAAATAAAGGAGAAAAAAATTATTGATAAAAATTTAAACATTAAACAATGCCTATTTACAGAAACACACACACGCGCACGCTTGTGCGCGCGTGCGCGATATACATGCACACGCCTAGAGTAGCTTTACAAACTCCTTCGTATGGAGATGTATTTATTCTTACAAACATTAAACGCACTCAATGCTTATGAAAAGACACATATATGCTTGTATGCATAGGTGCACATTCATATTTAGGTGTGTATTCACAGAGAGAGAGAGAGAGAGAGAGAGAGAGAGAGAGAGAGAGTTGCTAGGCAAGAGGAAAGACTACAGAAATGGAAAGAACATTTCAAGAATTCACTCGGAAACCTTCAAAATTAAAAAAAAAGGGAAAACGAAGAACAAGAATGGCCCCAGTACCCCTGAAAATATATATATAAGTACGAATGTGCGTGTACATCTATCTATCTATGTATCTATCTATCTCTGTGTGTGTGTGTGTGTGTGTGTGTGTGTGCGTACGAACCCTGAAACACAAAATATATATTTGTAAAGAACACACGTGTCTGCATTTTCCCTATATATATATATATATATATATATATATATATATATATATATATATATATATTTATATATATATATATATATATATATATATATATATATATATATATATATATATGAGAAAAATGCATGTATAAAAACGCACGGACACATTTCCGAAAATTCAAAAGATCCCATTAAATCAAATCAATCTTCACTATTACAGAAAAATCTAACTGAATTGAAAATCGGAGGTGTCCACGTGCTGTAATGTTTAAAGAGTTAGACTGCAGAATAGTTGTAAGCGAGTTCGTACTCCAGTCGAACTATTACGTTCACTGTAGGACAGCTATCTAGTGAAAGGTATGACCCCTCATCCTCCCACCTATGAGTTGAATATTACCACTACTGTCCTTATACAAGTGTGGTATTGACATTAAATAACCTACGAAGGTTGATATTCCATTAAAACTAAGAAAACATTCAAAATCTCTTAAAGAAAACGTGTAGTTTTAAAAATGCATAAAACACAGGCTGATGAAATAATCTAAACCTAGACACCAAATTCAAAATCATTTGCGAAACTATTACTTTTACAACATTTAAATTTCTCTCGTCGCTGGTCTAACACTAATATATATTATATATATATATATATATATATATATATATATATATATATATATATATATATATATAAAATGTGTGTTCATTTTTCTTCATCCTGCGTGAATGTCATGGATTACGAACTCTGCAGTCTAACTCTTTCCATTACAGCACGTGGACACTTCCGATTTTTAATGGGAAAGTTCGATTTTTGTGTAATAGTGAAGATTGATTTGATTTAATGGGATTCTTTTGAATTTTCGGAAATGTGCCCGTGCGTTTTTATACATGCATTTTTCTCATATATATATATATATATATATATATATATATAGGGAAAATTGCAGACACGTGTGTTCTTTACAAATATATATTTTGTGTTTCAGTGCGCGTACACACACACTTCTCGGTTCTAAATAATATGTTTTATCTAGTTCTTATACCTGCTTTGAAGTAGTAGAAGCGTGGAGCACTTCTTTCAGGCTTATCTCATTTTCATTCATTTCTCTTTCTCACTCCATCTATCTATCTATCCATCTATCTATATTCTTTCTTTTTATTGTGTTATAAAACTATTGCCATTGTATATAAGGAGAAATGACACGGAGAAAAGACACTATCTCCTATTTATGAGTAGATATTGAGTCGCATAATGTGTTCCTCCGCTATAAATATGTAGTTTAGTGCCAGACCTTTGGTATTCCGAACATGTTAAGCGTGTTTCTCCACAGAAAAGCACGTAATGCTTTTAAAGAACACCTCTCGATCAAGACTCTTAATATCGGCACTCAACTATATTTTAGAATCAACAGTGCACCCAGAATGCTGAATTCTCACAGCTGTTCATATATTATTAATGGGAAGCTTGCCGTGTTCTACGACTAGAGCCAGGGCCTTGGGGAAAGGTTTCTAAGTTTATTAATACGGCTCGCTTCTTGAGTATACTCTTGACTTGGCGTAAGGAGGGGATATTCAACACTATTAGATCAGAATATTGACGTCATAGGTTTCTAAACAAATAAACGAGTTTTGGAAAATTTTGAAATCAACATTGTTGTTGTTTTTTTTTGCCTTCTCTAATCTGTTTTAACGGATGAAATCTAAAAGTGGCAACTTTATTTGTTTTAAATTAGTTCATTTATTTTATATTAACATTTTTTTTTTCATCATATAAGTTTCTTTTTGCATTTTATGTGTGTGTGATATATATTCATAATTCATTTTTGCATAATGTTTTATATTTTACTTTCTGCTTATGTCTAGTGTATTTCACAAGAACGCCAAAATCAACGTCTTCCGGTTTGAATACAGTATATATATATATATATATATATATATATATATATATATATATATATATATTGTGTGTGTGTGTGTGTGTATTAGAAGAAGTGAATTGAATCCAACGGATTTCATGTAGAAGAAATTTAAAACGGAACAAATATCATCATCATCATCATCATATCGCGCTGGTAGCACGGATATCCCTGGCCATCTCTCGCCACTCCACCCTATCGTTCATCGCCCTAGGTAGGTCATCAGGACAGCATCCCGTATCCTCACATAGCTGCTGAATGTACGTTCGTGCTGGTCGTCCTGCTTTTGCGCGGCCATGTGTGGGGATCCATAAGAGTACATCTCTTATGAGTTCATCTCTGCTTCTCCAGCAGTGTCCTGCATGTCTGGTTCGTCTATGTAGGTATATTTGAGTATTTGTTTTAGTTATCGTGCCGACGGAAATTGGGAAAAAAATTGAACATAGTGATCCCCTTCTAAACATTTCAACTACTCTATGAACCAGAACCCCTACAATTTGAATTAAAATTTGCTACGGGATTACGCAAAATACATGAATTGCTTGAAATCGTAAACACGAATTAGAGACACATTGACTCAGATTTCATCAGTGGATACCAACTAGGTTTAATCGCATGCACTTCCAGCCACCACACACCTAAACGCATTTTACCAAGAAGATACATTGCAACCCTCACAAATCTCGCTAAAAACAAAGCATCATTTTATCATCCGCAGAAAAAAGCAAAGGAATTGTCATCTTAGAATTCATAGACTACCAGAAAGAAAACGAATGAATATGCTTAACGACTAAAATACCAACAAACCTACCTTCCTTAACAACATCAGTAAAACATACGAACATTTTATAAACCCTATAAAGATAATTTCAAACGAATACAGCGTATAGGCCAACATTTTTCCTAAAACACAAAAAAATAACCTCCTGCTGCGCCCAATAATCTCTGGTATAAACACGGTCCTCAAACCATTGCAATATACATTACCAAAATATAAACATCTCTATTAGATGGAATTAGCTCTTCAGATTTAAAAAATTCTAGAGACCTCCTCAACAAAATAAGAAACATAAACATGAAAAAAAAACTCGCAGCTAGACTTGATATTCAATCCTTATATTCAATCATAACCATTAAAAATGATTCCTCCAAGAGGAAATCTTCACTTTTTTTTAATATAATAATATATACTACCAACAAAATTTGACCTTCATATATGATCTCTTTTAAGTGGCGTTCTACCTTGGCTTTTCCGAGAATTTTTGGAATTACAACTCTTCCAAAACACCCTACTTAATTATATTAATACTTTAGATACAGCGACGATATTATAATCATTTATTCCATAGAACATTATATTCCTTCTGTTACACACAAACTCAACAAAGTTGAACCAATTATCAATTTTGCATATAAACTTGAGAAAATGATTATTCACCTTTCCTGTGCATCTTACTAATAAACACCAATGAATTTTAATTAAAGGTTTAATACAAATTTGACAACGAAAATGACTAGATACATTTTTAATAAAATCACAGCGATAAAACAAAAAGAGTCAATTTCATAGTTTTTTTTCTCCTCAGAACACTTGGAATCTGCTTACACAATTTTCTAAACGAAGACTTTGGACACAGGAAAAACTATTTTTCTATGTTAAAATTTCCAGAGTCTTTCATTTACAGTGCCAACTCAAAAGCCATTAACATCAACAAACATACATCCTATAATATAAATAAAAATAACAAACTTAGCACAAATACCAACCCTATAAAAAGACACTTGATATTAGCCCCAAATTCCACTACAATGCTTATTGAAAAGATTTAAATTACGAGAGCATAAAAACATTATTTGCACAACAAAAACAATAAATCAGGTATTAAAGAACAACTCTCAACACACACATTCCTTATCCAACGCAGGTGTTTACAAAATCCGTCACCTTAATTGTAATAAATTTTACACGAGAGAAACCAGTAAAAATTTACACGAGAAAGACTTTAAAACTGGTAACACAACAAACTCTTCTGTTTCTCATAATATTTTAACCCATCATACTTTTGATTGTCAAAAATCTTCCATGTTTGCTTTCATCAGCGACTGAGATAAACGATGAATGGTTGAAGCATGTTCCATAGCATAGCACAACACAATACCACAACAGCAGGTTGTTGTTTTTTTCAAAATATCACTGCTTATAAAAATAATACAAAATGATTTCAAAATTCACACCAAAAATGTTGACAATAACAGAATGTTACAAATCTGTTTCTTAAATCATTAAACGTTTTTACTATTTTTCAAAAAATTTCCATCCCATGACATGACCAATTTAGAACATATCAGCCTGTATTAATTCGTCTTCATATACCAACATCTACTGGCCCTGATGAAGACTTTGAACTAAATGAAACTTTTATCTGTTTCATTTCTGGCACTTAAAACAATTTTAATAAAATTATTTTGTATTCATACAAGATCTTTTAAGTCGAAACGCGTCGGCATGATAAATAAAACAAATCAACAAATATACCTAGATATATCTTCCATCCCTTTTACATTTTTCTACACACACACACACACACACACACACACACACACACACACACACACACACATATATATATATATATATATATATATATATATGTATATACGAGGATCATTAAATAAGTTTCCTGACTTTTTTTCGAATGGACACTTTCATTGATAGTACACACATGAAATTCGAGTCCAATTCTAAGTAATTTCCTCTTGCTGCAATGCATTTCTTGTACCGTTTTAACAATTCTGGAAGGTACCACGGACGTCCTTTTGTGTGAGCGTGTCAATGACCTTCGTCACAGCCTCTTTCATCTCCACAATTCTCTCATAACGAGAGCCTCTGACCTTAAAGAATAACCAAAGGTCACAGGGAGCAATGTTTGGACTAAAGGAGGGGTGAGGAACCGTCTTGATGCCAATCTTGGTCAAATAGTCTGTGACAAGGATGGAGTTGTTGACTGGTGCTTTGTCCTGATAGAAACGCCACTGGCCTGATTTGAAGAGTGCAGACCTCTTCCGACGGAATCTCTTCCTGAAATCCCTTAAAACCTCAACGTAGTAACCCTAACCCTAACCCTTTGGCCAATCAACTGTGGTGTATTGACGTCCTTACTCCTCCCACACCACTCATCATCCCTCACAGACGCCCTGCCTTCCTTGAATCTCTTATACCGCTCAGAAACTAATGCTCGATTCATGCAAGATGGTAGAAAAGCAGTCTGAAGCATTCCATACGTTTCTGTGGCATTTTTTCCAAGTTTAAAACAGAATTTTATATCATGTCGTTCTTCTTAAATGTCAAGACGACCAGATTGCATTTTTGAAATTCACCAGCTGTGACAATCAACCTTTAGTAGGGTGTATTCCAATTGCTGCTATAGTTGTTGATTTGACCCTAAAATCATAAAAATTGGTCAGTCATCTTCTAATATGTATAGCAATAACATACCGAATTTTCAAGAGTCTACAACAATTTTAAATGCCTGTACAAAACGTCTGTAAACTTATTGAATGCATTACGTTTATAGTATTGTACACTCATTTATGCCTTTTCAAATACCAGACCTTATCAGTAGAAACTATGTGTAAGTGAAACACGATACAATAAACCGATTTTTGAATTTTCTATTGCAGTTCTTTGGCTTAACTTCATATCAAATTTTATTTGTAATTTTTTTTCTGAAGGAATCGTTGTAGAAGAATAGTTATGACACAATTAACCTTTTCTGATGGGTATTAGTCTAAAAGTGAACGTAATAGCATGACCGGTGTTCTAACAAGCTTACTACGATGTTTCCATCTAACACTTTAGCTTCTAATGTTTCGGTTTTGTCCCACATGGCAAATCGCGTCGATTCTTATGAATGTTAATATAAAGGAAATTATTTTGCAAGAAAGCAAAGTGAAACCTAATCACCATAATTAAGGCCACTATAAGATTTGGACTAATAATGTCACTTATGAAAACTTCATGTACACCAAAGAATTACATAAACCACTAATATAAAAAAAGGAGTACTTCATTAATCAGAACAAACTTTGCAAAGCAACGGAAATTGCTCCGTGTAATGTCTCTAATTATAGCTATGATTAAAAAGCTTGATGTTTTTTACCTTTTTTTACCGTTTTTATGAGGATCGTTATAGAGGATTTTACATAAACATATTTGATGAAGGAAAAGCTCAAAATAATTGAACAGAATATAAATGTCCTCATATATTTTTCCTTAGAAAACAAAATCCATAGAAAGAGTATAGATTTTGTAATGCCCTAATGAATTTATCATATCACATCAAACTTCGACACACATTCCATGAAAATTGAGGTAACCCGTCAACTTGAAAATGAAGAGCTTTTACCTTTCCAAATTTATAAAACAGATTTTAGCTATATCCATGATCATCTATCCAATGGAAACAATACTCCATGAAAGAATAACAGTATACTTTACATAGATTTTTATGTAAAAGTAGGACTTTCCAAATTTGATATGTCTTGATGTTGTCAACAAATATGGCTGATGATAAAATAATGAAAGAGAAGAATGAGCATTTCTGTTTTGCTTAATCTGTAATATTCTGATCATAAACACCATATTCATACAAAAAATCACAGACTTGTGTCATTTGGATATTCCATGATGAGACTTCAAAGAACTATACTGTCTTCATTATCGGTTAACTAGACAAAAGTGTTGAAATAATTGTGTTTTGAAATTGTATAATAATCTCAGCAAAAAACAGTTTAAAAAAGAAACTCTAAATTAGATGGGCACATGGTGATGACAAAAATCATATCATAAGAAATGAACAAAGCTTCCGTACGATTTTAACAAGTTGATGGGTAATGTTCTGAGATAAGGATCATAGGATACTTTGAAAACATATATTATTCGATTCAAACATTGATGAGCAGTATCAGAAGTTTAAAAAAACAAACATTAATAAAGTAACAGAAGAACCAGTTGGACTAAGAGACACATACAAGTTGTAGACATTAGAAACTAATTTATACAAATATGTGAGACAAAGATAAAGTGACCAGTGAATGCATGAATGCAGAAACTGTAAGAAAGAAAGAAAGAACGAAAGAAAGAAGCAAACAAACAAACAAACAAAGGCGGTAGAAAAACTAAAAGTAAATACAGTAAAATAGGAGTAAATTCTAAGCTGATTATAAAGTCAGTTGCAATAAGAATATTTTTTAAAAACGATGCAAAAAGTAGAAGGGAGACCAATTAAGTCATTTGCGGAGGTAATTGGTAAAATAATACATGTAAATTAAATAGTCAACTCCTCAAATAATTACTCTTAAAACATATAAACACTAATTTCGTAAATAACAATAAAAACATTGATTATATTCAAAGTAAGCTTTGAAGAATAGGCTATATTAGAGATACCAAGGAAGGGAATCAAAATGACAGTAACAATCATGAAATCAAGAAAAGAACTGGGAGTCATCCCAACACCTTAGAAGTAATTAAGGCTAAAGGAGAAGCAATAATAGAGATTTCACAGAAATAATTTTCATTGATATTGGAATGCAAACATACACCTAAACACTGGTAAAGAATGATTATAAACTCTATTCTCAAGAAAGCTTCCACACAAATGCATTTGTCTATATAACTGTTGAAGGATTTGTCACGGTACTACATAAGATAATAAGTGACTAAACAGAAAGATTCCCTAGTTAGACTGAACATTGATTCAGACCAGTGAGAGCAAATATTTAAAGTATGTTAGATAAAAAGAAAAGCTAAAAAATAAATGTACCAACATCTGTACTTCGATTTTATAAATTTCAAATCATCTATTGACACCACGTAGAGAAAGGCTATTTGAAGAAAAATAAAGAAGATTGATATTACTCCAACAATTGCTGATATAATAAGCCTCATGAACAACAGAATCGGCTATACTGCCTTGATCATCAAACACTTTACAGAATAATTTAATTGGTGTTCGCCAGAGTAGTTTCTTTTCTTCCATTCTTGTCAATATATTTTAACTAGTCATAAATGAACGAGTTAGCTCGCAATATCTTAACCAAGAAGAATGTCATGCTATTGACGTACGCTACGCAGATAAGAATAATTCATATTTGAAAACTTAAAAATTACATCGAGGAACTGAAAATTTAATGTTAGAAATGAAGTACTGAATTAAATACTCAAAACTGAAAGATAATCGAAAGTGATAACGATTACATCCTTATGAATGATACAATTGTTAAGAAGGACAATAAACTCCCATTTTGGGCATCAGTTCTACCAGAATGTACGATGTACGACGGAGGATAAATCTCGCTTCTTAAATGTTCATTTGACTTATTGAAACGATTTAGAAAGGAGATCTCTTAAGGACAATCAAAGTTTGACTATGATTTTTACTATTTGTCTAAATAGCCATAAACTGGAAAACAGATACTTAAAGAAAGCCAAGTGTATTTGAGAGCAATTGCCACAGAAATCTAGTGGAAATTTCTCACATTAATGAGCTCAAAATAGACGCCATAAATGTGACTTTGGAATGATAAATAAAACCACTGAAATCTAAAATTCAAAGCTTGAAATAATCTGATAACGTGGTTAGCAAAGACAATGTCAAATTTGTCAATCATTTACACTAGATTGATTTTATTAATTCAAGCCTCAGAAGATTCTAGAAAAAATTATGTATTGACCTCATAAGAGACCACAGAAAAATGCAATTTGCAATAATAATAATAATAATAATAATAATAATAATGAGAAGAAGAAGAAGAAGAAGAAGAAGAAGAAGAAGAAGAAGAAGAAGAAGAAGAAGAAGAAGAAGATCTCAAGTTTTGTATTTCCAATAAATTACTAAGTGACCACATAACTCTTACTTGATTAAATCAATGTCGGATGACTGAGTGAATAAATTTTACGTGTAATTTCTTTAGAATCTTTTTTTTTAGATTTTAAAACACACACATATATATATATATATATATATATATATATATATATATATATAAAACAATGCTAAAATAAACCAAACCAAAATATCAAAATCTTTTCGGAAGGTAATCGTGATTATGCTCAATCATTTTGAAGGTAATTCAAATTACAAGGCATAATTCTTTGATTTGGTGTATGGTGGATGAATGATTTCAAAACGATAGGCTGGAAATGTATAAACGTTCCTAGGTGGGCATTATTTCGGCTTGGCCGATATTGTGTGTAACCTTTATATTAGCACAAAAGTCGCTTGTTGCTATATAGAAATACGCAGTGAAAATAGAAAGAGTCGTAATTATGAAACATTGTCGGTTTTCAAGTAATTGTTAACCTTCTGTCTTCATAACATTCTGAAAAGACAAAGATATATCGGGATGTTACAAATGAGTGGAGCATGCTTTCAAAGTCTGACAACGGTCATTGGTCGTAGTTCTTCTTCCTGTTTTCCCATGTTGCTATCTGGGTTTGGGTTCGTTAGACGAGATAATTCCTCATCATGCAATGTTGCTATTGTCAGGGAATGGTTCCACGGAAATAAGGATGAAGCTGATTTAATGATGGTGTCTCTGTATAATACAGATCTGAGTCCAACCGCAACTTGGGGCAGTGGTACAAAACGAGACATCCAACTGAATAAACATCCACTGATCAATTTCCAAGGATTAACATTACAAACATAATTGGCAGGCACTGGTTAAGCTAGCAGACATGTTTTCGAATAGATTCCTCATTGTTTATATTAAGAATGTTTCTACACGTATTGCCGATTTACATTCTGAAATTTTCTTTCACTTTCTTTCTGTTTGTACCGATATAATTTACTCAGAAAATGCTAAGTGAATTTTCAGCTGGTTGCTTGCTGCATAGCAAACATTGCACGAAAACCGAAATTATCTTTTTACCCACTGCTTCCATCAGCCGTGTCAGTGTGGTTTAGAATACATTGACTGCATCCCTTTCTGAAGGAAGACCTCTCCCCCCAAAATACGGGTGTCCTGGGAATGACACAAAACTGCGTCTGATGGTGAGGGTCTATTTCTGGAGATCTGGGTAATAAGGATTATTCCTTCGTTGTCATTACTCCTTGGTTGACTCTAACACAGAATGTTCGTATCTATGAGGTTCCAATCTATTCGTCGTAAATCTGTTTCAAAAGGATTCATATTTAATAACTCTGATATAAACCGATTATAAACGTGATTCCATAAGTTATAAGTTTAATATAACCATCGACGGTTTGACATACCATTAAACTCCATTCAGCCAACCCTCCAGTCATCTATCGTCCTCGTCCCAAGAGAATGCGACACCAGATCTATTTTTAGAGTACATCTGTTTTCCTTCGCCAAGATTGTTTGACTAAACACGGCTACAAAACCCATTGCAAGCTGATGGACTGGCATAAGCGCAGCGTAAAATTTAAACGACGTTTTCCAAGATTTTAACTCAAAACCCTGATTTAACTTCCTTCGACTACAACACTTACACTTAGCTAGCACCCGGGGGGAAAGTATGTAGTGACCAGTGAATGTGATAGAACTTTTAAAACCCCAGCTTTCGTCGCTTGGTGAAATAGAAATAGTATAAAAAGTTGAATTTGGTTGTCACTGCGTGTCCCGTTTATTCAGCGTTGCGCCCAAACTTATAAAAGCTTTATAGATAAAAATTATGGATACCTGGCGTAGAATAATGGGCGCATCTTCTAATGTTTGTTCTATAAAATATTTTGAAGGGTTGTTCCACTCTAAATTAAAATGGTTCGCATTATTTTCAACATTCGCTATAAAATCAACTATTAACAAACTTTTCCTAAAGGCTACTACTCATGTAATTAAGTTGTCAATCATTGACGGGACAGTTTTTGTCACTCTAATGCAAGCCTACCAAGTATGTCTTTACGTTGATGCCCTTCTCCGCAGATATGTTTAACAAGTGAGAATCTCAACTATGAGTGATTGTAATCATGTCCAGGCAAATGTCTTCACATTCTACCTTGCCTTCCAACAACCTCTATCAACTATAAAGTTACCAGCAGAATAACTGTATACTACTTTCTATGGAGACTGTCTCAGAAATATTGAATTCATACATTTCTCCTTTCCTTGCTCTCTATATATGTGAGTAATGTAAGTATTCACTCATAGGACTTTTCCTTTATTTCTTGATATTTTTTCTGTATTCAAGGAAGGGAAATTTGCATATATTTACTCGACTTCTCCGTCATGAGCAATTACTACTTGATTGAATTTAGAGATTTCCTGCCCCGTATTTATTTGCCAAACCAAGGCAAGACAATTCGGCTAACTGACTATTTACTTATTATTTGGGGGAACACCGGTAGATTCATACTTTTTTTTAGCATGGAGTAATATACGAAGAGGTACGATTTGAACTCTTATCACTGATTGTATTTCCTACGACAACAACTTTTAGACTCAGGATGATGAATATGAATTAACCAATGAAAGAGGGAAAATTCAACATCAGGCCTTTGAAATCAGATTTTTAATTCACTGAATAGATTTTTTTCGTATCAATTTGATTTATAGAAACACAAAAGCTGTTCATTTTTAATATGCTCTCAATACATTGCTGCTGGAAAGAAGTGAAATGTGTTTCACAGAATATTTTACGTCCTTTTTAGTTCCTGGGATGAGGTTTAGAGCTTAGTCGAAAGCCAGTGTCACAGTGATGTGAATTACTTCGAATCGGAGATTGAAAATGTCCTGCTTGCATATAGCATTAATTCATTCATTTTGTACACAACGAAAATTAATAATTTTTCACCTCGTGACACAACATCTAATATGATCCTGTGTTTGGATGTCACACCTTTCTTTGTTCTTATGACAGTAAATTTTATATTCACATCGTCTTAAAATTTCCCTTGAATGAGAATTATTTCCTTTTTACTAAGTGAATATATTCAGCGTCCTTCAAACCGTTGCCATATAACCACCATTCCTTATCTCTCGCTTTCTCTTTTCGACTTATTTCATTGATGAGAATCTTCTTTCTCCATTCTGTGTCTTTCCACACAGAGTTAAAAGAAAAAAAGAACAAAACAAAAATAAACAAAAAGAACAACTATTTTGATTTTCCCGATTTTCTCAAATGAATTCCAGTTAGATTGAAACATTCTGAAAACACTTGCGGGAAGCAGAAAGAATTAGCATATGTAGAAACTCCTTTAAATCTTAATTAAATTGCTAACTTAGTCTATCCAAAAGAACTACGATTGCAACCTTGTAAAATCCTTCTTAATATAATTATCGATCATACCACGTCAATAACTATCGCAGAATAGATTCAGACTTAGCGAAGTCTGTAATATAATGGCCGAGGGATTTCGTTTTGTATATCTTGCCTTTCGGTTTAGTTAGGCTGAGAACCTTTCGCTTAGCGCATGGGTTACTAAGGTGCAACATGAGCGCAGGTTTACACGCTCGTGCAGGGAGGATATGACATTCAGAGATGTCAAAATAAAAATCCCAGATAGTCATGTGATATGTGAATGAAGTCATGCACCGGAAGCGTGCGCAGAGGATTTTGGGGATTTGAGAAAAGTCAGGGAGTTGAATTTTAGCGTCCGAGGAACACGGTTGACTTTCAGGGCTCGCCGAGGCCTTGCGGCAGGTATCGCACGTGGTTTGGGGCAGATGGAAAAGTCAGCATAGAAATATTGTGTATCTCCCTCCTTATGTCGAAAAACCTTTTAACTCAAAGCTGATAAAAGTTTCGTACCGGAACTAAGAAGTCGTAAGTGTTTTTTTGTGTTTCGGTATTCCTATGTTATCTATATATGAGTTACGAACATTCTATGTACACTTCACATATTCATGTATGGGTATGTAACAAGCCTACAATATCCAGTTGATAGTTTTTGAATAATTGGCTTCTGTCCACAGGAAAGCGAAACCATTATCAATTAAAAAGATATCTGGGCTGTTATCTTGAGATTTTACAACTTGTTCACAATGTTCTTTTCACAACAAACGGGTGAGTTACGTACTTTTGGTAGCTATTACATATGTTTCATGGAGAAGAATTAAAATGCTACCAGATATTAAGGCTGGAAATCACAGGTGAGACTTGGGTTTGATTGCATGACTCTTCATTGCTCGACAAAGAGTAGAAATTTTATGCTTTATTTCTCGTTCCGCACGCTATGGCTTCATCACGAAAAAAAAAAAAACAAAGACTATCGAATGTTCATCGCTCACGGAGGATTTTAAAATTGAAAATTCCTAAATTCGCTCTCCAGAGATATGAAACGTTCTCCTTTCAATAAAACTTGCATTAACTCCATATTAAATATAGCACCCCTTGCAAATACACCTGCTCGAGCCGAATGTTTGTTGTATAACATCGAACGAGAAGCAAGGGTCATCAGTCTTTTCATGAATTCACATAAAAAGGAGTTCATGTTTTTTTTTAATACAAATATGGTTATCTCCTCATTAAAGGATAAAACTCTAAAATTAGTAGACCAGTTACTTTTAGATTGGTATCAATGTCTCATTTACTGAAAGCGTTGTCAATATAAATTTATTCCGTGCGTAGGCAGCAGTTAACGGATTATCGTCCATATGAAAATCCGATCTCTCTGATAAAATAAAACGTATTAGTACAATTATCCTGTTGCATAACTTAGCATTGAATGAAATATTCAGAGAAAAAGGTAAATGTGTCCTGCACAAAGGTCCTTCGTACTCATTTGAAGAAATCCTGGAAGCTGCTTCCTAGAAAACAGCTGTTGTTCGGCTGATTACATCCTGGGCGACAAACACTCAAAAGTAGACTTCCAAGACATGCTATGTATTGCTGGTATTGGGAACTAAACATAGTGGTCTCCCTTTAGAGGGTGTGCCATGGGCGGAGCTTATGAGAATCACCTGACGGGTGGTTATGTGAAATCCCAAAAAGCGAGTTCTATCTCTCATTGTTTGTACACAACGGACGGAAAGGATCTTTCTTTTTATTCTCCGCTTTTACGACCAGCACATGCATCAAAATTTATCCTTAGTGGATTATTTTCCTACACCAGATACATTTTAACCGCCGCTATCAGCCAGTTAGTTCTATGGAAGAGATTACATAACATTTTACACTTTTTGGCAGTATATCATGCTTTTAATTATGTGTACTCATGATGATATGTTTCTTAACTATGTATACTATCTATGTATATCAAATTTATGACTTTTTAGTCTAAATGGACTTTGTTTTTCCTACCGAAATAGTTTGTGTTGGTTTTATCCCTTAGAGAAACAAATACATTATAGGAATTGGAAGGTAGTAGTCTCACTGAATACCATATGCATCCTTAAATCCATATCCAGGGAAAATAAGGATGAACTCAAAATCGTTGTTCTCCAATAAAATCCTATACATAGACACAGGAGCATTGTCGAAACAACAAAAATTGACATCCACCTAATCTGTGCGGACGTTGGATGATGTCTAGAAACACACCAAGTGCTGAGTCGATATGGACGAAAGAGAGAGAGAGAGGGGGGGGTATCGACGCTGTATCATAATGATGATGGCGACTGATGATCATGTTTTGCGTGATTTACACTGCACAATATAAAAGAGAATCCATAAAATGATAAAACATACACTGTAAACTTAATTTTCTTACAACCATCTACCCATTTCGTTTGAGTAAAAAATTATGAAATCAGATGAGTTGTTTTTTTTTTTTACGACCTCAGACATAAACTATTGTATTGGCAGATATATGATATTAACCATGGAGTTTTATTTAGCAATAAATAAACGAATAATTGATTAAACGTAAAAGTTTTCTTCCGTTGCTGACCATTCTGATTTGATGAAAAATGTCTTGGATCAGATTATTTAAATTCATAATTGAAAAAATTAAAACTGTCATAAAGGTAGAAGGGGGCATCTACGTAATAATCTTAAAGTCTTAATTCCCTAATTTTTCCGTCTGTATTGGGTTATTACAGCAGTGTCCATGAATAATTATACCGTCAATTTAAATGATTCAGTCCAGGTTATTTTAGGAACATTTTTCCTATTTAGAATGTTCAGATATTAAAGAAATATATTTTGTGTCTCATGTGTCATTAGTTTATTTACAGCTAAATAATTATAATAATAATAGTGAAAAACCATTTGGTAATACTGATGTGAAAAACTCTAGAGGAGTAAATAATAATAATGATAATAATAATAGGGACGATTATACCAATCGCAATTGGTGCAATTCAGTACAGTAACTAAAGGGCTATTAAGGCAACTGGAAGACCTGGAAGTTGGGGGACGACAAGAGGCCATCTAAACTACAGCAATTGTTGGGAGCAGCCAGAATACTGAGAAGTGTCCTAGAGACATGAGGAGACTTGATGTGACTCAAACTCCAGTGAAAGACCATCAGCTAACGCTGATATGAAAAAGTCTAAAGGAGTAAATAATAATAATAATAATAATAATAATAATAATAATAATAATAATAATAATAATAAAATATTGGCCAAAGAAGGAAGATAATACTGGCCAAAGAAGGTAGAAAATACTGGCCAAAGAAGGAAGATTAAAGAGATATCGACAAAGGGTAAAACAGTACAGACAAAATAGGACTTTCCAAAGCAACGAAAGGAAATTCTATCAACAATTGGGAGGGAGTGACACAAAAAATTACCAACAACCGGATGCAAAAGAAACCGAGCGATTTTGGGCTAAAATATGGGAACCAAAGAGACATAACGAAAATGCTGAATGGATAAACAACATTACAAGAGAGCTAGACGGACTTGAAGAAGACCCCAAAATCGAAATACACGTCGACTTACTCAAAACAACACTAAAAAGAATATCAAACTGGAAAGCGCCAGGTCATGATGGAATACATGGCTTCTGGTTAAAGAAATTCACCTCCATTCACGACAGACTAGCACTAGAGATGAACAGATGCTTACAAGACGCGCACGTACCTGAATGGATGACTAAAGGAAGGACTACATTCATCCAAAAGGACCCTAGAAAAGGAACTGCCCCAAACAATTAAAGACCCATAACCTGCCTACATATGATGTGGAAAATACTAACAGCACAAATAAGGGAAAAATCTACTATTCGTTAAAAAGCTGCGGATTGTTCCCGGACGAACAGAAAGGATGCCGCAAAGGATCAAGAGGCACCGCAGAATTACTCTTCATAGATCAACACATCAACATGAGAGCAAGACAAGACGGAAAAATCTAGATATGGCCTGGATTGACTACAAGAAGGCATATTATATGCGCCCACAAACCTGGATATTACGCTGTCTCAAAATGTACAAAATATCACATGAAGTCATAAACTTCATCGAATAGACCATGAAGACCTGGAGAGTGGAACTGACAGCAGGAGGAACAACCATAGCTGAAACAAAGATCCAAAGAGGCATCTTCCAAAGAGATGCACTATCACCCTTACTATTCATAGTAGCTATGATGCTACTGAACCACATACTCAGAAAATGCACTGCCGGATACAAAATCAGCAGATCGCAAGAGAAGATCAACCACCTAATGTACATGGATGACATTAAATTATTTGCAAAAAATGAAAGAGTACTGTAAAGTCTCATACACGCAGTTAGAATATACAGTCAGGACATAGGAATGGAATTTGTCATAGAAAAATGTGCCATGCTCGTCATGAAAATTGGAAAACGATATATGACTGACGGAATGGAACTACCAAATCACGACAGAAGTAGGACGCTTGAAGAAAATGAAACCTACAATTACTTGGGCATCTTGGAGGTTGACACCATCAAACAAGTACAAATAAAAGACATAACCCGAAAAGAATATCTCAGGAGAACGCGAAAACTACTCGAGACAAAACTCTCCAGCAGAAACCTCATCAACGGAATAAATACTTGGGCTGTGCCACTAGTCAGATACTCGGGACCCTTTCCCAAGTGGACCAGAGAGTGACTTAAACAAATGGACCAAAGGACAAGAAAACTAATGACCATGCATAAGGCATTACACCCCAGAGATGACGTTGACAGACTATATGTATCTAGAAAAGAGGGAGGAGGAGGACTTGCCAGCATCGACGACACCGTTGATGCATCCATACAACGGCTCGAAGACTACATAGAAAAACACGAACACGGACTAATTACAACCATCAGAGTCGATACGGACAACACGATAAACGAAAGAATGACAACAACTAGGAAAAAATGGTAAGGAAAACAAATCTATGGCCGCTTTCAGCGTCTAATAAACAACATCTCTCACCAGAAAACCTGGACCTGGCTAAGAAAAGGAAACCTTAAGAGAGAAACGGAATCCCTCCTAATAGCAGCACAGGACAACGCTATACGAACGAATCATATCAAAACGAGAATAGATTAGACGCAACAAAACAGTAAATGTAGGCTATGCGGTGACAGAGACGAAACAATCAAACACATTATAAGCGAATGCAGCAAATTAACACAGGAGGAGTACAAGGCGAGACACGACTGGGTCGGCAAGGTAATCCACTGGGAAATGTGCAGGAAATTTCAATTCGACCATACAAACAAATGGTATATGCACAACCCGGTGCCTGTCCTAGAAAATGACTCGCATAAACTCCTATGGGACTTTAACATACAAACGGATCACCTAATTCCGGCCAGAAGACCAGACCTCATAATAATCAACAAAAGAAAGAGAATCTGCAAAATTGTTGACTTTGCTGCCCCGGCGGACCACAGAATAAATCTGAAGGAAAGTGAAAAGAAGGATAATTACCTCGACCTTGCTAGAGAATTGAAAAAAACTGTGGAACATGAAAGTAACGATTGTGCCAATTGTGCTTGGTGCGTTAGGCACAGTAACTAAAGGATTATTAAAGGGCCTGGAGGACTTGGAAGTTAGCGGACGGGTAGAGACTATCAAAACGACAGCATTGCTGAGGACAGCCAGAATACTGAGACGAGTCCTGGAGACTTGAGCAGACTTGCTGTCACTCAAACTCCAGTGAAAAACCATCAACTAATACTGACGTGAAAAACTCTAGAGGAGTAAAAATAATAATAATAATATTAAACAAAGTGAACATCAAAAGCGTGTTTTAATTCTATTCTTTTCTTGATTGTACATAGGGATCGATTATGTAGATATGAAGAAAAAGGGTAAAACTTGAATAAATACAAGGAGCTATAATAGAGTCGGGCATCAAACTACAAAAGTGTTTATGCCTTCATCCATCTCCAATGAAAGGTAGTAGCATTAAACTTGCGGTCTTAATAAGATATGACACGTATATTCTATTTCTGCAATAATTTTTAATAAGAATACATGTTATGTAGACAAGAAATGTTTTCAAAATATTTTACAAACATGACAATGTAGTTTAAAGAAAACTTCACAATCAACGTTATTTCACTTTAAAGATGGTTTTACTTTTACCGCAATTTTCTTCATTGATTTTTATTCCTGATCCCGCTAGCTGATCAGTGTTTGAGTTTTAATTCAGTTTTGTAAGACGAGTTAAAATCACCTACTATAAAACACATCATTTTCCTTCGTTTAGGCGAATACATAAAGTTGTGATATGTCTGCAGGAAATTCTGACTGCCAAATAGCACAAACTGAACTTATAGACAATGATTACTAATAATAAAACTATAAATCTGTGAGCTGTAATATGAACCATTTTCAATTCTTCGAAATTGTATTTTTATTAATTTTCACAACTGAGGCTTTTAGGTAATTTCCAGGACTAAATACAGTTCGATCCATACGATAATGATAGGAACGGTAACAGTAGGACGTGCGGTTGCTGCGGTTGTATTATTATTATCATTATTATTATTGTGAATTGGTCACACTAGCGTTAGCTAATATCCTCTCATTGAAGTCTGAATGGCACCAAGTTTTTTTTAGGTCTCCATGTCTCTTTTATGTATTCTAGCCAATCCTATCATTGCTGTAATCTGGACGGTCTTGATTTATCTTCTGATTTCGAACTGTTCCAGTCCCTTTTCTAATACTTTGGGGACATTTCAAACCGCACCAACTACAGTTGGTATCACCATAAACCTCACATTTAACTGCTATCTTAATGCTTTTGCATGTTCTAAGAACTTGTCTTTGTTTTAGCTTCCTTTGATTTTTACTCTGTGGTCCACAGGATCGTCAAAATCCCCAAAACAGAAAGTTCTCTTTCTTTTTGTCTGTTCTCACAACGTCGGCCCTTCTTTCTGGAATTAGGATATTTATTTGTACCTGAAAATCGCCGAAAGTTTTTACGCTTCATTTTTTATAGTACATACCCTGGTTTGTGAATATAACATTTGGTAGTATGGTCAACTTCCTAGCTGAGTGTAGTCCCAAACTTTTTTTTGGGCTAGTTTGTTACATTCGCTTATTATGTGATGAGTCATTTTGTCTTTGTTACGACAAAACCGACATTTACTACTCTCATGCATATTATTGCTTTCTGCTTTAATATTTTTTTTACGTCTAATTGTATTGTTTTGTGTTGATAATAGAGTCAGTTTATTTCTTAAAGTTTCCCATTCGTAAGTATTGCGGCACGATTGGTGGCATTCGATTTTTTGGGTGTAAGGGAGTACCAGTAAGAGTATTCTTTTGTCTGTTTTGGCGCATGACCCACACAAAGGGATTGCGCGCAAGATTTCCCAGGGAAACCTGAAGAAGATGAGGGAAGGCAAGGTCCAAGGGCAGTAAAAAGAAGAAAGCAGTCAACTGGAGAGAGCAGTCAAAAGAAGTCAGAGAGAAGCGACTGCTTGGGGAGGATCCAGGACCTGTGGACCCAGGGGCCAGGTTGGCCAACATGAGAGGATGAGTCAACGTTCCTTGTGGCTGTGTGGGAATTTAGCTTGGATACACACTCGCGATAGCCCACAGATACATAGAAAGCTACAGAAAAGTGTCACAGACTTCAACCTTCTTGCACTTGGAGCTAACCCAAGCCCGTGCTTGCTTATTCTTCTTTTCTTCCACTTCTTGTGTACGTTGTGTCTTGTGTGTTTGTAAAGAAATGTGAAATGCTCCAAGCCGGAGATGAGAGAAACCACGAGACGATCGAATGGTCATGTACTGGTTTAGTAGGTTGAGTCAGCGGGTGTATTGTCACATCTAGTGCCGTGGAGATGAGAAAAATAAACACAAGACGATCGGATGGCAATGAACTGGTTCAGGACGTTGTGATAGTGTCCACATCCTTCCCAGTGAGATTTTACTAGTCCGTCAGTTGAAATGTCCATGCAGTAATTGTTTTTACCATTTGTATTTTCTAGTTATTGTTTTTTTGTTTTTTCTAATATAGTCAGTGCGGTAACTGGCTGCTGTACTTAGACTTTCTTTGTTCTTTTAAATGTAGTCTATGAGTCCTCGTATCGATGTATCCACGTAGATTTCAATGCTGGCGAGTTTTCTTCCTTCTTTTCTTGATACATATTGTCTGTATATGTAATCTCACTTATGAAAAGCCTTGTGCAGGGTCACCCATTTTCTTGTCCTCTTTTCCATTTTTCAAATCTGTTCCTACGTCCATTTAAGAATAGTTCCGAGTTTCTGATAAGGCTTTGTGCCATAGTGTTTATCTCTTTGATGAAATCTCTGTTGGGGAGTTTTGTTTCGAGAAGTTTTCTCGTTCGCTTGTGATACTCTTTCCATATTTTGTCTTTCACCTACACTTGTTTGATGTTCATAGCTTTCAATATTCCAAAATACTTGTAAGGTTCCTTTTTATCAAAACCTTCTCAATCTTTTCAGATTTGGCTGTTCTATTCCTTCTATTATTTTTATTTTACTTTCCACTTTCTTTCAAGTTTTTAAACAAGCTAAAGCTAAAGGGCTTTCTTGGTGACTGAGTGACAAGACGTTTCCTTAAGTTTGCAGGACTCTTCTGAGAAATCTGGCCGATCTCAATGATTTCGAAGTCTGGATGATTTCTATTCTTTCTCTCACTTCCAGCTGTTCCAGTCTTCCTTCCAAGTCTTTTGGCACAAATCCAAACGAACTAATAATTATTTTCAGTTCTCTGGCAAGACTGAAGTATTTATTTAACTTTTACATTTTTTTTTAAATTTTTATTATGGTTGGCCGGATTGGTAAAATCTACAAGACAGCAAGTTTTCTTTCTTTGTATTGATTACTATTAAGTCAGATCTTTTACTTGGGGTTAAGTGATCATTTCTATGTAAAAATTGCAGAGAATCATATGAATCTCATTCTCTTAGACGGTTTGATTTGTGCATATACCATTAGCTGATATGGTCAAATTGTAATTTCTTGCATAATTCCCAGTGGGTTCAGTGTCTCACTCACTGTTGTATTCCTTTTGAGAAATTTTACTGCTTTGTTTTCCTATGTGATTAACCGTCTCATCTTTTTCTCCGAATAACCTACACTTGTTATTATGGATTTTAATTTTAACATAATTCATGTTCATATCTTATGTTTAGTGAGCTTTATACTGTAATCCTTGCATATATTTAAAAAAAGTAATATTGTGGTTTAAAGTCTTGAAGATTGTCTTGTATCGCATAGTTTGTTAAAATTCTCTCCATAGTTCTCAGATTATTTTTTTCTTATTTTTCGTGTAGGTTGGAATTTCTCTTTGTTACTAAGTATTTTCTAATTTGCTGTATTCATTTTCTGTAGCTGGAATTTCCATACAATCATTACTTGATTTTTAATGTATTATCTGATTCAGTAGTAACAGCGTTCTTTTCAAATAAAACAGTTTCAGTTCGTTGGATACACGCAACTACCAATTTTTATATTATTTTTTCAGCATCTATTAAGTCATCATCATCCTCATCATCGTCTCGAGCGACCAACACAGATATGCCTGGCCCCCTCTCGCCACCCGTCTCTATTGTCCATCGCTCTCGATAAGTCTTCAAGGTTACATCCTGTATCGGCACAGAGCTGTTTTATATAGATTCTAGCTGGGTGTCCTGCCTTTCCACGTCTATGTGAAGGGGTACACAGGAGTATGTCACTTATGAGTTCGTCCCTACTTCTCCAGCAGTGTCCCACATGTCTGGTTCGTCCAACTTGGACAGTTTTCCTGATGGGTGGTAAGTAGCAGCACAGCTATTGTTTTGTTGGGTATTGCCTCTAGGACTTGTTCAATATTGCTCGCAGTTTCACAGAACTACCACTTAGAATTGAGATATCGCCTCTTTAATTAAAGCACATGTATTCTGTCTAGTCTGCGATGACATGGAGCCTATGCCTGCTGCTGCTCGTTCTAGACAATGTAACAGGGTTTCGGATGGGGCAGGTGGATTTCCCTGAAGCGCTATGTCATCAGTGTAGTCTGTGTCCGTAATTGTATGTGTAGAGTCTCTTCTGCTTCTTTTCTTTGTCCGCTGGAAACCAATGTCTTTCATTTTATCAATAGACGTTCTAAGCATATAGTCTAGATTGATGATAAAGAGGTATAGGGCTGATGTGTTCTCTTGCTGCAAATCGGCTACAATATCAAAGTAGTGTGTGTCTCCATCCTTGGAGCGGACTTTTACTTTCGGGTTTCTAATTATCATTATTATGGCTGCGACGGATTCTTTGCGTAGGCCGTAGGTGAGTTGTATTTGCTCCATCTTCCATGTGTGTATGGAGTCAAAGGTCTTGGAGAAGTCGACAAATAGTATTGTTGCCTCTATTTTTTTGCATGTACACCTTCAAGAATTCGACGGATATAAAAATTTGTGATGTCGTGGATCGAGTTCTCCGAAAACCATTCGGTTCTTCCTATGTATCTTCAAAATTTTGGAATCTATGCGTAATGGATTATTGTATCGTTGCTGTTATGGATGTAAATATTATACCTCGGTAGTTCTTGGCTAATTAAAGCTCACCCTTCTTAGGGAAAAGGAGGATGCATCCTTTTTATCCATCAGTTTATTGTGTTTTGATTAGATACGGCATTACCGTATCGGAGGAATATTTCGACGAATTCCCTGAACTTCCATATTGTAGGCGTGCCCGTGGTGTAATGGTTATCGTCGCAGGAATTGGAAACGGCGACACGAGTTCAAATCCTGGACTGATTGCATTTCACATAGCATTAATACCCTTGGGAGAGGAATGAATCCAATTATTCTCCCTCCAGCTATGGGTAAATAGTAGGGCGGACTAGGTTCTTCATCCTTGGTTAGGCAACTAGTCTAGGAGAAGGAAAACTTTGAATTCAAACCTGTTAAACTCCACTTAAAAAATTGACCTTGTGTCATATCCTGCCCGACCGGAGGGGTTGGGTAAATATGATTTTGTAGGGGTATTTCATCAAGCTCTGCATCTTTTCTATTTCCAAGATTTTTTCTTAGTACTGATTCGAGTTCTCGCGTAAACAGTCCTAGTTTGAAGTCTAATTGCTTACTAATAATTCACATGATAGGTTCATGTGTAATATTCGGAGGGGTTCCGAGTAAATTCTTGAAATGTTATTTCCTTAGTTGTATTCGTTTTACTTGGCTGGTAGCTTTCAGTTTAGCTTTCACAGAGCTCTTCCTTTTGCTCACTTCGTTTACCGTTTGCCATGCTATCCTAGATTGTCTATGTTCAAACCGTGTTTCTAATCTAATTACATATATTCTTGTATTGGCTAGTTTACAAGGATCTAAGAGTATTATTATTTACTCCTTTCGAATTTTCTACCCCCGTTTTAACTCGGTGTCCTTAATTGGAGTCTGAGATACAGCAAGTCTCCTAAGAACTGCAGAGCTTTCATGAATATTTAATCTGATCTGATTCTTTTAATCTATGATACACCCAGTCTCTTATCTATGTGTTTAGAGACTGTTTTAAATACTCCAACTTCAATTAGTATCAACGACACCTTCAGGTTCCTCAGATTTTCCTGCTCTCTGGCAAGAACCAAGTATTTATAAATCTTTTTACTTTCTTTCCACTCCGTGGTTCGCTTTTTGTTTGTTTGTTAATTTGTGACGTTACCCCTATCGGCCCCCACGTTACATTAACTTTTCGAAACATTTCACTTTACGGCCGGTGATCAACCAGTGGTCCCAATAGGGTTATCGCACATTTCCTTACTGCTACAAGAAATACAATCGAGGGAGTGGGAGAAAAACGAACAAACGAACAATATGCTTGGGTTAATTCAAGCGCAAGAAGGGAGTTATGCAACACTGCATTTCCTGTGGGCATATGTAGACTAACGCGAGCGTGGATTCTAGCAAAAATTCTACAACGCTACTAGGAATGCCAACCCCTCTCGGTCTTCTTTCACTGGTCCTGGACTCATGCCGACTCGTCTCTCTGCTGTCCGGTGTCGACTGCCTCTGTCCCTCGTCCCTCGTCCCTCGCCAACTCCCAACTTCTCAGTGCCTTTGTTTCACTCTCTGACTGGCGTTCCCTTCCTACTCCGGTCAACCGAGATCTCGAGTCCAAAACCCATTGTCTGGTTTCGCGCCAAAACAGACAAAGGAATCGTCTGCTTGGCGGACCAGCTACATAGTGTTACAAATTAGCAAAATGTCGGATCTTTTGACCAGGATTAGGTGATCAGATTTTATCTCAAATTCCCATAAAACTGAAAGTCTCATTTTCTTGGACGGACCATGACATTGCATATACCATTTAGTAGGATAGTTAAAGTATAAACTCTTGCATAATTCGCTGGGCATCATCTTCTGCCACAGTAATATGTAGTCTTGTATTATTTTGGGGTGCTAGATTGCCGCATTTTCTTAATATGTAATGAAATGTTTTATTTCTGTCGCCATATAAACAAGTCCATTACCAATTATTAATTTTTGTATACATAATTCGTCATAGGGAAATCAATTTGTGCTGCAGCTAAAAGAGATACAGTGTCATGTACATGACATTAAACTATTTGATATCTCCAGCCACTGCATCTTTGGGGAATGTGGAGTAAACAGTCATTATCATTGCACCCAGTTCCCTCTGACTTAGAGCAGCAACGCCAAATAGGGTCAAAGAAAACTGTTTGAAATTTAAACTGTGTGGAAAGAAATGACTTACGGATCTGAATTATAAGAAATAAAAGTGTTTTACCAAATAAATATGTGTAAAAATGACTGTTTAATTTAATTGTTAGTAATACGTAGCTTTTGTTCAAATTCTTTAAAGGAGTGCCTTAACTGAGTTATTGGTATTACGTAACAATAACTGGAAACATTTAACTGTGTAAACAAGAACACTGATGTTTAATTGAAGTATTAGTGATACATAAAAAAACATGGAAACATTTGATAGTATGCAAATTAATCAATAGTGTTGAATAGAATAATTAGTGTTTGAATAGCAATAATTGAAACCACCTCCCTATACGCAAAAAAAATGATTGATATTGAATATAATTATAAGTGCTAGACAGGAATAATTTAAACTATTTAACTGAGTTGAAACAGTAGCAATACGAGTGTACAAACCAATTTACTTTAACTTCTTGAAAAATGAAATTACGAAGAGATTATTCACTTACAAATTACGTATATCTATTTAAATGTGTGCAAAAAATGATTTGTTAAATAGTTACTGTTACAAAGCATTGCTAGAAACCATGTTGCAAATGTGTGCATAAACGAACATAGGCTCATTAAAAATATCAATTAGAGATATTCACAAATCAGTTATATTTGATATTCACACACACACACACACACACACACACAGACACATATATATATATATATATATATATATATATATATATATATGCGCACGTGTGTTTTGTGGCTGTATATAGAGTTTGAAATTAAATTACAAACAATGGTTGAATATACCGTAAAACCAAACCAACCAAACAAAAGAATTATAGTTTCTCTCCTGAAGACTACCTTTTTCTTAGGCATGTTCAGTTTTTCACGAGAGCAAACTCAAAAGATTATTGCATTAAGTATCCTTGCAATTTTCTCATTTTCGTTTTTTAGTTTTTCTTATTTTTCTGTTTGAATTTATGTTACCCTTTTTTTACTGACTACTGTAATTAGTCTTTATTTACTTTTTATGTGTTCCTCGAATCCTGGTATTGATGCACATACGCTAAATTCAATGTTGATGAATACTCTTTTTTCTTTTCTTTGTTTTTTGCCCCATAAAAACTCTCTATTTCATTTCACGGGTGTAAAACCTTTGTCTTTTTATTATTGGTTTTCCTTTTTTCTTGCATTCGTCGTTGTCGTCATCGTCGTTGCTGTTTCTATCTTTGTGAGTTTTTTACACAAGTTTTAAATGGTGGTCTTTTATTGGTCTAAGTGACAGCAGGGCTCCTCCGGACTCCAGAGCATTTCTGAATATGTTATCCAATCTAAAAAAAAGTCGTTTTTGTACTACTATGACATTAAATGGATGATTATACCACTACCATTCTCAACATAAGTTTGTAGACCAAAGACATCTGTACCCCCATGTTTATACCGGGTCTATCATGGTAACACTTTGCCTTAATTTCTTGCCGGACCACCCATTTAACCTCCACCATAATGAAAAAAATATATGATGAAACACAAGCACCGTCTGTTCTCGATTAAAAAAATGTTTATTCGCTACCACCTCACATTGAAGTCGTTGCGAAGAGAGAAGCAGCATATGAAAAATTAGTCGATGGCTTCTGATAGACACAGAGAAATACATAAACCATTACTGGAAGAAAAAGGCAACCATCGAACTTGATATTATCTTCTTAGTTTTTTTTTTCATTTACGTTCTCATACGTGACTGCTTATTCGTATCTTCGCATCATCGCAGCGGGTGTGAAACGACTTTGCGGCGATAACCCGCAAAATGCGTCCGTTAATATTTGGCCTGCTTTTGTATTTTCAATCACCGCCAGCGGCCGATTTGCAGCTGATAAATTCCCATTAGCTGCTATCCTGACCTAGATTTCGGGAATCTGCCGTTCACTTTCCATTTTGTTTCTCACTTGTTATAGTGCCTTTCTCTCTCCCTTTCTCAGACTACCTCTAATCTCTTTCATATATGTCATTCCTTTTCCACTGATTTCTGATTGACCTCAAATGTTACTTGGAAGCATCTTACTTAAAACAATCAACGGGAGTCCTTAATTATAATACATGTTCTATATGTCTTCAAATCTTAGTCGATTTCCAATTCATGCAATTTTCTTTCCAAGCTTTTGGAGACCATTTCCAACTGACTAAACCAAATAGATATGGAAGTCGCTTTCAGAATTGTTAGGTTTCTAGTAAAATCCAAGTATTTATCTATTGTTTCAATAATCTTTTTTCTAACTTGGAGGCTAGATGGAACAGCACAATCCACGAGATGAGTTATTTTTCTTGTTAATCAACCCCGATTCTGAACATTCAACAATGATGGTATGTATGATCCATTTGTACCTCTAAATCGAAGAGGATATAATGGGTATCCTATTCTAGGATCGATTCTGTTTTGTACTTATATCCTTTGTTAGTATGATCAAATCTTAATCTCTTGCTAAATTTCCAGTTGAACCCTTTTAATTTCCAGCCATGAAAACTTTGGTTCTTTATTTGTGCCATATTGCTACTTTCACTTATTGGGTAGTCAGTTTGTATATTATAATCTCTATGGAATATAGGGTTTTATAATATAGAAGAAATTCGGGAGGGAGATCGGGTGGTGTAATGGCTAAAGTACTGGACTGTGGCATCGAAGTAAGCAAGTTCAACAGCAGTCGTGATATTACGTTTCATTCTGGTCTGTTACCCGTTGGAAAGGTATTGCACCGTCTTTCCCTCGAACTGAAGAACATGAATGTGACGAGTATACCAGTTGTAATCGGATTAGTATAAGGACTGGACGACTTGGAAATAATGGGACTGTCCAAACTACAACATTGTTGAGGTCGACCAGAATACTGAGAAGAGTCCGGGAGAATTGAGGAGACTTGCTGTCACTGAAACTCCATTGCAAAACATTAGCGTTACCTGATTTGAAAAACTCACAGGGAGTAAACTCAACCCAGATTCCTATGAAAACAAGTGAAGAATAGAAAGTCTGTCTATATGTTGACAGAGATGAAACCATTAATCACAAATTAAGCCAGTTCTAAAGAACCTATGGAATAGTAAGGTGATGATGATACCAGTTATTTTCAGAATTCTTGGAGTGGTCACAGAAAAGCCTGATAAACACATCGAGTGAACTTTGATTAGAGGAAGGAACGAGACCATGCAGACCAGATCAACTAGACTACTTAGAAGAGTTCTTCAGATTCCACTTAAAAACTGTCAGTTAAACCCAGTGTCAAAAATTGCAATAACTGAAACAATACAAATTTTGAGAATCTAAAACCACAGACCCCCCGCGCCAAAAAAACAAAACAACCTGATTGCTGAGCTACTGTCTTTGCTTTTTTCTTGACTATCAACAATGAAATCATAATACAACCGGAAAAATGAATAAATAGTTACATGTCATTTTCTTCGCATAAATCTTTGCAGATGAACTGGCAGATATTTTCGCATATGTTCAGCAGTCGCCACATTAATATTGAATTTTTGAATAATTAAAATACTTGGTATTGTATTACTTCTCCAGATTTCTAATTTTCCTCATTATCTGGGAATTGTAGTTGCGATTTTTCTAAAGGCTGTTGTAATTATGCACATATTGTATTTTTATGTCGGATAGTTTCTTTGATTCTGTGCCAATTTTATGAACTATAAGTAGTTTCATTCTCACCCGGTTTCTCTTTCTTGTCAGTCAGAAAATAGAAATTGGCAATGTATTTTTAAATCTGGCAAATGGATTTCAATTTGCTTAGGGTACCTCATGTTTTTATGTGTTTACCTATTAAAATATCAGATAGATTTATCGCAGCTTAACATCAATGATTTCAGTGGCACTTAACCTGCGAGTATAAACTGATCGTAAAACATGAATAAACTTACATAAGTTTGCAACAATAACAGTGGTATATGGAAGTTAATAAGAATAAAACTCGGAACTATTATTCATCTAGCCTAGCTAAGTAAGAATAATATCACGTGAGGAAACCATTTTTTAAAAATTTCAATCAGTGAGAGATCTTTTGAATTTTAATGTTCTTTTTAATGTTACTATATTCTATTCTCCGATTAAATCGGTCTTATAATTATTTGTGTAGATTTTTTTTCTTTTATCTACTTACAAGTGAGTCACCATATTTACTTAACTGTTTCTAATTTTGGTAATTCTGTTTTATTTGCTACTTAAACTTTACAATTCCGACTGTTCGATGGAGTTTTTCCAGTTGGTGTTAATGTTGCCTTTTATAAACCCATTCGGAGCTATTACTACTATGGGTTCAATTGCCTTTTGAAATGTTCTTAAAACTACCTGAACGTTTCAAATCCGCTTCTGGATTTAGATTTCTACTCGTCTTTTTCTTCTGTTTACTGCATTTTTCAAACCAAATGGTAATTATGTTTGTGTGTGTATTTACTCACCAAATCCTCAGCTCGTAGGATGTGATACAAGGTTGATTTTCAAGTGGAGTAAACCTGGTTTGCACTCAGAGTATTTTTCCCGGAGACTGGTAAAAGAATTTCGTATTCCTTACTATTTACTCATAGCAAGTCTGAGAACAGATGCACTTATGTATTTTTCGAGGAAATTAGCTTAAAACAAAACACTAACCTAATGGTGAAAATAGAACATAAATTAATGTTTAAAAAATTATGATCAATTTGAAACCTTTTTAGAGATTTAATGGTTTAAAAATTAAATACTTGCTAAAGTAACAAAACCTCCTAAAGAATTGGTACACTTATATTTTTATCTGTGCACCTATAATTAATAATGTGTAACGGAACAACTCAACATTGTGCGAGAAAGGTTAGAATTTCGAATAAACTCTTGTTACACGTGAGAGACAAGAGCTAATTATGATAGACAGGAAGAGGCAACCTACAGGATGTATCAGCTGCAGAAAACAACCAAATGAAACTGAAAAGATTGAAATATTGATAATTATGCGGACTAAGCAAGAAAGAGGAGGTAAACCAACGAATGATCCGCCTCCAAGCAACTTTTCTTTGAAAATACCTGATAAGATCAGTGGTCACGATATGGGGCCTATGGCATCATACCGATTGAACTATGGTTGCATCTAATCCTCCATGGGAATTTGTGCTAGGTACCATATTTTTAAATTGCACGTTCGGCATTTCTTCCTAATATCAGGATAGGTAAACACGGAAACAAATTTAATTATGAATATAACAGAATTTGCTCCATTTTGGAATGTTCAGAAAAGAAGAAAGTGTGTTCAAATTAGCCACAGTACTAAATGTATTTGCGGATTATTGAAAAGCTTTTGGGAAAACCTGTTGTTGCGTGATCCTTGAAGAAAGCACTAGATAGTCATTCAGATATAGAATAATAAATAATTGTTTTTCATCGATGCATCACCTTTCCATCTGTTATTGCCGTAATTAGGGTGCATTTACAAACAAGTGTGATAATCATGTGTCAATCATATTTTCATCTCTTTCCCTCTACTTCTCTTCTTTATCCTTCACTCATCCCTTCTACTTTTAATCATTTGAGAGGAGTGTTTAACGTAACGGTTATCGTCGTAGGAGATGGACAATACTGTTTTTTTTTTTACTTCGCACTAATGCAATTTAGAAAGCATCAATTCATCCGTCCTCCCCCAGATATGGATAAATAGTAGGGCAGAGTGCCTCTTTAGACTTGGTAAGCAATCTTTCTAGAAGAAGGCCAACTCTAAATAAAAAACTGTTGTACTCCCCGTAGAAATTCATCATGTGTCACATCCTGCTGTGAGGAAATATGTTGATTAAATATATACAACTAGTGATAAACAAGACTAATTCTAGTATCATCTGTCTGACATCAATACTCAGAGTTACAGTGATAAATAACGTCGGAGACATGTTTTTTCAACTTACAGGCAATTCTGATCATTTTATCTCCCTAGATTATTACAATTTTGATAAGCTAGTATCTTTTTAAATACTCGTGAATGTTACCCAAAGCCATATATATAGAATTACGAATACTCTTATTTATATCACAACCATCAACGCTGTTATCAGCACAACAAACACTAAGTTAAACTGAACAACTAATACTATGTGTGGCGCGTTATGAACAAAACAACACATTCTTTACTATAACAACTACTAACACTAATAATAATATCATCTGTAATAACAATGCTTTTAAAACAACTTTTATGAAAAGGAATGTAATCCCCATGGAAAAGTGAGGAAAACAAAATAAAATTTCAATGTAGCTTTTTAAGATGTCCTCCCGAGGGAGGAATTTTTATGACTTGCCTAGGCCTTGATGCACTCAAACGTTTGGCTTGCTTTACTAATCAAGCTTTTATAAAGAATATTTGCTGTGCTCTAAAAAAAGTAGAAATTACTTAAGGCCAAACTTACTGAAGCAGACAGTAAGTTGTTTAATCGGCATGATTAATAAAAACAAAACAAAAAAGAAGATAAATGCAAAAATATTGAACAAAATAGAACGAACGATGAAAAACAGAAAGGCAAGAAAGTCTGCAATCTCGTAATGGTTTTCTTTGAAAAATCTTTTCATTGTTGCAAACTACTTTAAATATATTGATTGATAAATATCAGAAAATGTATTTCTAAGTTCACGTTATTTCTTTTACCGGTTAATATGATTTCACTATCGTTCGGCCACAGTTTGCGATTACAAGTCCATTAATACTGGAAGGATTTATGAAGTTATGTATTATTGTTTGTAAAAGAATCGTTTGTCCAATATCTTGTTAGATTGCATTTTTATCACTATCATATATATTTTGTTGGGTAATTATATAGATTATCTAAGAACTTCATGAATAATGATAATATATGCCAGCCCAGGCAGCTGGAGTTGTAGAATACACCGACTCCATCTCTGCAGAGAGGTATGACACCCTAAACGCGTTAACTGAATATGATATTTAACAATCTGATGGCGAGGATTCAGTAATGTTGGTTTTTTTGGGAATGCGAAGTACTGCTTCACTGTCATGACTCCCAGTTCTACTCTGGCCCGGAGTGGTAGCACCTTAAAAAAGTTCTATGTATGAGTCAAAAAGAATTGTTTGACATTTAAAGTGAGAGCCAAAAAATGATTTATACTAAATTGAATTGTTTTAAATAGAAGTGTTTGATCATTTAACTGTGTATAAACAAATGACTGATGTTTAGTTGAATTGTCTGTGATGTATGGCAATACTTGGAACCAGTTAACTGTGTGCAAAGGAATGGTTTTCGGCTCTTTTGAAACCGTTATCAACAAAAGGTGTTTACAAATCATGTACATTTAATATGAGAAAAAAGTATGTCATCAAATAACCTGGAACAGGTGATATGCCTAAAAACGAAAGCAAATCAACTAATATATCCCCTCTATATCAAAGTCATGTTCAATGCAAACAACTAAGTAGCAAGTGTAAAACTCTTTTCAAATTTCTGCAGTGGGTAAATTTGTTTTAATGGCATATTACTCTTCCTGTACTATATAATTCCAATTTCATTGCTGTAAAAGATAAGTAGAGGAACTATTTCACCATAGCTAGAGCCCTAAGAGGTTTCGTATTTATTTTATGGGGTTTCATATCGTAAATTTTCAATAAATATCTAGTATTCCAATAGGAGTAAAAATTGGTGATATCCTTAGCAACAATCTTAAACCTTTATAGCTCCCTCCTCGATCATACATCTGCAACTGTTGTTTTATTTTCCAAACTAGATATAATAAAGATAATAATGGTTTATCTGACTTAGACATACAAATAACGAATAGAAGTGGACTCGTCCAAAAATCAATCAACCAACAACCAACCAACCAACGTTATGATACGTTTGAATCTATATCAGAAAGCAATCTTCGTATATAGAAAAATGATGTGAAGTTAATTAGTTTAAATGTATTTTTCTATATATGTAGAGTAATTTCATGATAAAGGTTTGATTTCATTTATTTACATAAGTAGCACATTAGAAAGTCTTAATATTGAAATATTTAAGGCCATCAAGTGTTTTAAAATATCATTTCAAGTATCGTTTGGGAAACTAAACACATTGTCTGTTTATGTTTCGTGTTTACCGAATCTCTCAGCCACGAGTAGTATATGATACAAGTTCAGGTCTTAATAGAAGTAAAACTGGTTAGAAATCAGCATTTTACATAATCTTGATTGGTTGCCAAAGGATTTGGGTATCCAATTCCATTTCCTACGATGATAATCGTAACGCTAAGAGAGTATGCTTATGTTGTCACTACAACATCTCAAATATTTTAATGTATAGATTCCAGCAGTAACACTATTTTTCCAGAAAACAGAAAAAAAATATGTACGAACAGAAAGAATTATTGACGTATTTACCAATTCGTTAAGTTCCTTTCCTGGGAGAAACTTAGAGAGAAGTTTCTTTGAGTTGATATCATCATCATCATCATCATCATATCGTGCTGGCAGCACGGATATCCCTGACCCTCTCTCGCCACTCCTCCCAATCGTTCATCGCCCTAGGCAGGTCTTCAGGACAACAACCTGTATCCTCACATAGCTGCTGAATGTACGTTCGTGCTGGTCGTCCTGCTTTTGCGCGGCCGTGTGTGGGGATCCATAAGAGTACATCTCTTATGAGTTCATCTCTGCTTCTCCAGCAATGTCCTGCATGTCTGGTTCGTCTAACTTGAATAGTTTTCGTGATAGGGGGCAGGTGGCCGTACAGTTGGTGTCTTGTGGGGTGTTGCTGCCAGGACTTGTTCAGGATTGCACGCAGCATTCTTGTGTAATTGCCATCTAGTTTCTTCTCCAGCCGTTTTGTTAGCGTCCATGTAGTGCATCCATATAGCAGTATCGATGTGACCGCTGCCTGGAAGAAACTGCGTTTCATTTTATCGGTTAGGTCTGATTTCCATATAATCCATAACCTATTGATAGCTGTCCATGCTTTCGTTAACCTCGTTTCGATGTCCTTTTCGGTTGATTCGACGCTGCTTCCTAGGTACGTGAATTTGTCTACTAGTTTAAGAGGGGTTCCTTCTAGAGTGGAGATGTCCCCCGTTTGGTTATAGCACATATATTCCGTTTTGTGTGCATTAACATGGAGGCCTATGCTTGCTGCTGCTCGTTCCAAACTATGCAGAAGTGTTTCGGCTTGGTCAGGTGTATTTGCCAATATCGCTATGTCATCGGCGTAGTCGGCGTCGGTAATTGGTGTTGCGGGGTATCTTCTGCTTCTTTTCTTCGTCAGTTCGAAGCCATTCTCTTTGATTTTGTCAATCGATGTTCTAAGTACGTAGTCTAGACAAATGATAAAGAGATACGGAGCCAGCGTGTCCCCTTGTAGTACTCCTGCTACAATGTCGAAGTATTCTGTGTCTCCATCTGGTGATTTACTTTAGTGTTTCTATAGAGAATCGTTATTGCCGCTACGGTTTCTTTAGGTATGCCGTACGCTAGTAGGATTTGTTCCATCTTTCCTCTGTGAATGGAGTCGAAAGCCTTGGTAAAGTCGACAAATATTAATGTCGCTTGTAGGTTCTTTGCCCGTACACCTTCAAGGATTCTGCGGATGGTTAATATTTGTGAGGTCGTAGATCTATTTCTTCGGAAGCCATTTTGGTTTTTTCTAAGTATGTTTTCGATTTTGGGTTCTATTCGGTTTCGTAGTAGGGCATTGTAGATTTTGGCAGCTATGGATGTAAGTGTTATGCCTCGGTAGTTTTTGGCTAATCCGAGGTCCCCCTTTTTAGGGAAGGGGAGTATGCATCCCTTCGTCCATCTATCAATCGGATTTTGATTGTATACTGCGTTGCAGTGTCAGAGCAGTATGTCGTCGAATTGTCTGGTCTTCCATACTTCCGGGGGAATTTCGTCCAGTCCTGCAGCTTTCCTATTTTTAATTTTTCTGAGAACCGAGTCGAGCTCTTCTTGTGTGAACGGTCCAAGTTTAATGTCTAATTGTTTGCTAATTATTCTGGTGATTGGTTCATGCGTTATTTTTGGTGGGTTTCCAAGTAAGTTTTCGAAGTGCTGTTTCCACAGTTTTATTCTTTCTTGTTGGTTTGCTGCTTTAAGTTTTGCTTTGGCTGTGTTCTTTCTTCTGCTCACTTCGTTTATTGTTTGCCAGGCAATTCTAGATTGTCTATCTTCCACTGAGTCTCTAATCTTATCTATCTGATTTTGAATGTATTCTGTCTGTTCCTTTATATATATGCTTGCTAATTGATATTGTGCCGTTTTTAGTTTTAAGGCATTTGTGTTTGTTGGGTTTTTTCGATAGTTTTTGGAGGCTGTTTTCACTAGTGCACGTTTTTCTCTCACCGCTAATGTTTCCCATGGGACTCTATATTTAGTTTTAATTCCGTCTTTTCTTGTAGTGTTTCGAATCTGTTTCTTAATTCTAATACGTATTTATCTCTGACATCTTTGTTGTTTAATAGGGCCCAGTTATAGTGTTTAGTGGTCGCTGTTCGTTTGTCGTTTTTTCGTAGGCTTAACCGTATTTTCGCTGTGACTATTCGGTGATCGGTGGACACACCCTCAAAAGAGGAGTATGCCTCGCAATTCAATGCACTATTCTTCCATTTCTTGTTTATAAGGACGTAGTCTATCTGAGCTTTAGTATTGTTTGCGTGCGTGTATGTCCATAGTTTGCCCTCTCTTTTTTGGTAGTTTGTATTGAGGCATGCTAATCTATTTTCTATCATGAAATCTGTTTGATGTTGCCCATTTCTATTTGACGTGTTGTGGAGGCTGTATTTGTTGTTTCCGTTTTTCCCGATTTGTGCATTCATGTCTCCGCCAATGACTAACATGTTGTGTTTTGGGATGCTACGCACTGAGTTGATATAAACTGAATTAATTTCATAAAATGATAATTATTAAAATGATTTCATCACAGTAGTGACGACAGGTATTTACTTTTATAAAAAGCTCCATTATTCGAGCTAATTTCATGCAAGAAAAAATATGATCATATATGAAGGAAAATCAGTCACTGTGATGTAGTGACTAACGTGCAGAAATGTGACATCATAGAAAACGACGTCAATCTTTTTTCCCACAGTTACGTTCATTTAAAAAGGTATGAATCCTCTTACTCAGGGAGGTATTGGGTTACTTATACATAGATGCAATTGACATTAAACAATTACTAAGCTTGATATGCCATTAAACAAAGAAACCAAAGAGAAAAAAAATACATGTAGTGGGAGAGGTTTAATTTTGTCGGGATGGCAGAACGAGGTCTTATTTTATTTGAGGCTGCTTAAACTCTGTTTGTAAAATATTGGGAAAACAGAAAAACCATTGTTAAAAAAATTGAATTAAATAATATTAAGCGACAATGAAAAAGAAATAGCCACAGTGAGCCGATTCAGCTGCTTGCTATAGTAATATATATCCTGCCTAATTGTACACATAAAAGCATACTCATCGCTGCAAATCTATATATTTCTGTAATGAGATTTAGTCATCATTATTCTAGAAATATTGCGGACAGCTAAACTCGTTATGTTTGAATATGCTAACGGGGTTTTGGTCGCTGTATTGACCGGTTTTCTTTTGATGCTTTTTACGTTCTCGGTAGCCTTGCGGTAATCTCTACTTGACACTTTATTGAATCTCGTGGTCGTCTGTTATTATTTAATAGTCCATGCTTCATGGGTATCTTGCATGAAGCAGGTTTTGCTTCGTCAGTCGGTCTCAGGGATTGAATTTCTAAAATTTAGTTGGTGGTCTACTAGGCTTGATCCCACTGTCAGCCGAAGCAGTAGAATATGACGACTGCAGATTTGAAGATAATTTATTCTTGATGATGGAATCCACGTGACTGAGCTGTCCTTTATTTGGGAATCAAGACGTCAAGTAACTTTTAACACTTTTGTAAGGTCTTTACGGGTATAAACCGGCGGTTGGAGAGGCTCAATTCGATCAATCTGTTGACTGTGCCATGTCCTAACACCGATATGACTTTTTCGACTGTATTCTTCAACTTTCTTAAGTGATGGTGGCTAATGGTTCATCGTTGTGAAATAGTAATATCTGAAACCATCCAATTCTGTGCAAACAAATGATTTATTTGAAATGAAATTATACTTGAAACCACTTAACTGTGTGCAAGCAAATTAGTTTTAACTCGTGAATAATGAGGTTATATGGAAACTTTTCATGTACAAGTAATATATATATATATATATATATTCGAGCTGGTCGCCCTGCTTTTGCCAGGCCATATGTGGGGGTCCATAGTAGTACATCATTTATGAGCTGGTCCCTGCTTCTCCAGCAGTGTCCTGCACGTCTGCTTCGTCTAACTTGGATAGTTTTCCTGATGGGAGACAGGTGGCCGTATAGTTGATTTCTTGTGGGATGTTGCCGCCAGGACTTGTTCAATATTGCTCACAGCATTCTTGTGTAATTACCGTCTAGCTTCTTCTCCAGCCGTTTAGTTAGCGTCCATGTAGTGCATCCATACAGCAGTATCGATACGACAGCTACTTAGAAGAAACTGCGTTTCATTTTATCGGTTAGGTCTGATTTCCATATGATCGATAGCGTATTGATAGCTGCCCATGCCTTCGTTAGCCCCGTGTCGATGTCCTTTTCGGTTGAGGAGACGCTGCTTCCTAGGTAGGTGAATTTGTTTACTTGCTTAAGATGGGTTCAGTTTAGTGTGGAGATGTCACCTTATTGATTATAGAATATATATTCCGTTTTGTGTGCTTTGAAATGAAGGCCTATGCCTGCGGCTGCTCATTCTAAACTATGCAGTAGAGTTTGGGCTTGGTTGGGTGTATTTGCCAGTATCGCTATGTCATCGGCGTAGTCGGCGTCGGTAATTGTTTTGCGGGGTATATTCTGCTTCTTTTCTTTGTCAGCTCGAAGCCGTTTTCTCTGATTTTATCAATCGATGTTCTAAGCACGTTGTCTAGACAGTTGATAAAGAGGCATGGAGCTAGCGTGTCTCCTTGTTGTACTCTTGCTACAATGTCGAAATATTCTGTGTCTCCATCTAGAGAACGTACTTTCACTTTGGTGTTTCTGTAGAGAATCGTTATTGCTACTACGGTTTCTTTAAGTCGGCCGTATGCTAGTAGGATTTGTTCCATCTTTCCTCTGTGAATAGGTCCGAAGGCCTTGGTAAATTCACAAATAGTAATGTCGCTTGTAGGTTTTTTCCCATACACCTTCAAGGATCTACGGATGGTCAATATTAGTGAGGTCATGGATCTATTTCTTCTGAAGCCATTTTGTTTTTTCCTAAAGATGTTGTCGATTTTGGGTTCTATGCGGTTGCGTAGAAGGGCATTGTAAATTTGTGCTGCTATGGATGTAAGTATTATGTCTAGGTAGTTCTTGGCTAATCTGAGGTCACCCTTTTTAGGGAAGGGGAGGGTGCATCTCTTCATCCATCTATCTATCAGATTTTGATTATAGACTGTCTTGCAGTGTCGGAGCAGTATAAAGTCAAATTATCAGGTCTTCCATATTTCTGGGGGAATCTCGTCCAGTCCTGCAGCTTTCCAATTCTTAATTTTTCTTAGAACTGAGTTGAGTTCTTCTTGCGTGAACGGTCCTACTTTAATGTCCAATTGCTTACTAATTATTCTGGTGATTGGTTCATGTGTTACTTTCGGTGGGTTTCCTAGTTGGTTTTCGAAATGCTGTTTCCACAGTTTTATTCTTTCCTGTTGGTTTGCAGCTTTCAGTTTTGCTTTGACTGTGCTCTTCCTTCTACAGGCTTCGTTTATTGTTTGCCAGGCTTTCCTAGATTGTCTATCTTCCACTGAGTCTCTAATCTTATCTATCTGATTTTGTATGTATTCTGTCTGTTCCTTTATATATATGATATTGTGCCGTTTTTAGTTTTCGGGCATTTGTGTTTGTTGGGTTCTTTCGATGTTTTTGGATTAAATTATCCTTAAGGGTTGATATATCATTAATCCGAATAACTCAATGTGACCTATTTGATTTAGGTCTTAATGATCGTAGCCATTTGTCCAGGTAAAGTTTTCGGGGAGAGACTCAATTATCTTCCTGCCTTTTTATTTTATATTAATTGTTATTTCAAATTGTTGATTTTCTTAAACTAAGCCGGAGGGCACAGCGGCAGAAACTTTGAAATTATATCACCTAAAATGAGTATAGTTATAACAAGTTTAGCTGCACTTAATATAATCAATTTTTGTTCACCTATTTACTCAACCCGTCCACAACGAGCAGGATTGGACACGAATTCAGTTTTATAAGTGTAGTAAAACTAGTTTGAATTGGGAGATTTTCCTTAACTAGAACAGTTCTTAAATCAAAATTAAAGAGTCCTGTAACTTCAACTATTTATCTATAGCTAGGGGATAATAGTTGGATTCATACCTTTGCCATGTGTATTTGCACTAAACGAAGTGCGAACATATTCGTGCAGGATTTGAACTCAACTGACCGAGTTTATTTACCACGATGATAAGACATCTTCATTCTTACAGCTTTAAATTCCGTAACAGTGTTTTATATATTTAGTCTTAATTCCTATTACTATTATGGGGTATTAGAACATTTTTTAAAGATATATGAATACAAAGTGTTTCTTTTTTATTCACATTTTATTCTTTTGCGTCTTGATTAGTCTTTTTTTTACCATAAAATTAATGACAATAATAAATTGCAGCGGTTTGTGAAAAAAAAATTACTGAATAATTCTTCTTGCTTTTGAGTAAAAAGTGTACTTGCTTTTATATAATCGCGAAGAAGATGGCACGATCTTTGAAAGTTAAAATACAAACTGGGATTCCTCGCTCTCTTAATGTTAGGAATAAAACATTAATGGCATCCTAGACCAAAGAGCCAGATAACGTCAGTATGGACTTTTTAAACCCACGCATTTCAAAAAGACCCAATATACTTCCGACAGACAGATATCGAAGTTGCTGATGTTGATTGAATCATGTCTGATCGCCTCGATCTTTTGATGTGGCATCTTCCAAGGTTATATTACATGCCTGTACATTCCAATCCTTTTGTCTTCTGCATCATCCTTATTTTTTTCTCTGTGCGTTTCTCAATACATGCTTTCAATTGCCGGACATTCTTTCATTCAATTCGTACATATCAACCAATTCCACCGCTCTTTATTTATTATACTATCTATATTAATCATAGGTATTCACATAACTGTGTGCTTGTTCCTTTGCTTCACTATTTAGAGGATTCGTGGCAATTTAATAGAAAGCAAGAAGATAGATTGATTAGAAAAAATATCTAGTTTTTCTCCATTGGTAAAAAGGTAAACACCTCTTAACTTATAGCATTTATTGATGTAGTTCGTATGATAGCGCGATAAAGAGACGCTCTCAGCGTCAGTTATAAGTGTAGGAAATACTGTCGACAAACCAAGTTCAAATCCCGGACAAAGACTTCTGTATTTCCCTTCACACTAACCATTAAGAGAATTGCATGGATCAATCTGCTCTCTTCCTAGCTATGGATAATAAGCTTGACAGACTGGGTTAGTTAAATTATGTTAGGTAACCAGTTTGGGAGAAGGAAAACTCTTAATGCAAACAATTCCCAGGCTATTTCCAAACTGATTTTTATATCACGTCCTACTCTTTAAGAGTGGGTTTGATTGGTCTTATAAGTAGAGAGTACGCCAACGGTCCCGAGGACCAGGGTTCAATCCCTGGTTGAGTCATACCAGAGACTCAAAAATGATACTTGATACCGCCTTGCTTAGCACTCAGCACTATAAGGTAAGGATCAAGGGTAAAATAGAGCTATCCAGGGAATGGAGTAGCGCCTTCCTCTATACCTCTGTGTAGTAGCTATTGAAAAAGGAGCCTTCGGGTCACACTCGACTAAGGTCATCGACTTTACTCACTTTACTTCTATTACCGGACTAAAAAAGATTGCCGCATGAACTGTGCCATAGAAAACTTTATGTTATCATTTTCATCCATATATACGAATTGTTCACATCCCTATTTCTCTATTTGTCTTATTTTATACATCCTTACAAAGTTTCGGGTGGCATTCATATTAAAGCTGCATAGTATAGTATAAGATTTGGAGCAATTTTTTTGAACTTGATACATTACCAATGATAAACAGTTTTCTTCATACCTTTCCTTTAGTGTGGATTACGGGTTTTAATTTAATTTAATTTTTCACAATAGTTAGAACTTTTACTCGTATTCAAAGATATCAATTCCTCAGTACCTTAACGATCTCTTCAGTATTTTATCAGACACATGTAATGATGGCTAATAGATTGTTTTTATTCTCTCCTGAATATCCTATTCTTTCATCTTGTGGAATGTAAAACTGTTAAATCATATTTCATGCATTTTCGTATTTACTCCATACATATGGGACGCATCTTAAGTGATTGAATAACAACAGATATTCTAAAATCTGCAGTGTGTCGTCATTACAAATATTTTCTCAAATTCCTATTACATCCAACCTCATTTCTCGTGTTTTCAGCCAGATTTTCAATGCATCAAATATTTCAATCAGATTCTATATTGGGTATTCTATAGATTATTGTTTTATTTCCCACTCAACTTCCTGTGTAATATAATCAATAGCGTGCGTTAATCTGGTCTGATCACGTAACAAAATACATCTTTCTCATATTTACTAATACAAATTGAGTGAATGAAAACACGACATACCACTTATCACGTGATGAAGTAAATCTCTGCCGTAAATAACTTGGACAGATAAGTACAGATCCTATGTTAATGTAGGGTTTCACACGTGAATTACTATAAAAACTGACATTTCTTTACCCATGCCAGAAATATGGCTGCAGTTGTGTATTAATAGCTAGTCATTCTGAAAATATATTACACCTAATATCTTATTTAATCCCAATCGTATTTCGTCACTTCCTGCATTAAATTGGCATGATATACAAATCAATCGATTTTTCTCTGGAAAATAGCTCACAGTAGAGCAACCCTGTTTGACACTCACATTTCCAAAGAATAACCATCTTTGAACCAATGGTGATCATTTCTGCTTTTATCTCTCTCCCTTCAAGAGCAATTTCATCCCACATAGCTGTAATTTTCTCAATTTATACCGACTGTCAAAATGAGATTCAAAAACCGTATATGTAAGTTGCAAATAGAATAGGAGACTATGTTTTAGTTGATTTTGTTCATTTAAAAAATATGGAAACAATACATGAAAGCATCTATCATAACTAAGTTCGTCCGAATTATTTTGTTCGCAATTTGTGCTATTCTAAGTATAATGTTTACTTGGTTTTTGCCAAGTTCTCGCAATCGTCACACATGCATGCACAATGGCAAAAAGTACTAGACCTCACCGTCTTACGTATTGCAGTCCTTAAATCCGTGTTTTGTCTTTTTTTCCTTACTTGCTGTATTTTATTTTTAATATTTGTTCAACTTGTGAAATGCCCATTCGACTGAATATGAGAAGCCACAACGGGATCCACACCGCTAAATGATCGAAACACCAATTAAATCACCCCAGCGTGTGGGTTATTTCATCATAAAAGAGAGCTTAAAACTATAAAAGGGATTCCCGCTTTGCTGGGTTAAAAGGTTATGGCTGAAAAGAATTATAAATAAAACAAGTAAACAGAAAATAAATAATTGGCTGTTCAGTAGAACCATCTTTGTCTTTTGAATTATTATTGTTGGTAAGGAGCAAATATTTACTAATACGGTTTTGTGTATGATTTTTGCACATGTACTATGTACATACATGTTTTTAGTGTTATTTTTGTTGTTTACTTGTGTGTCAAGTACTGAATTAATTTGAGAATTGAAATTACTAATCGTCGTGAAATTCGGAAGTTATATTTTGTTCCGCTGGTGGAGTGGAGTAAAATATATCTGATCTGCTTTTTTTTTTTTTTTTAATCTTAAACTCCTACTGTTTACCAGTTCATAACAGTTGCTGGCTTACAAGATTTTGGCGGCCAAATAACCAGAAGTTATTTTAGGAAATGATGACACATTTGCCTCTTTTTCTTAGAGAGGGTGATTCCATTGTTAGATGCTATGAAATGCTCTGACTTGTGACTGTTACAGTGATCTCCAAAAAGTTACAAGGGTTATTACCACGTTCTGTTTTGATCTGATCGTTATTGATCCGTTGTGTATATATGAGCACGTAGTTGTTCGAGATGTCACCACTATGATATATTGCTAATCATACACACGCATTTATTTTGATTATATCTAAGTTGTCATAATAAACGCAAACTGATTTTTAAAATATGAAGTTGCTGATAAAAATACGTTCTTAATGAAATTTTTTAAAAAAGAGAGAGGAAAGTTTTGAAAACTTTCAGTACTTAATAATATTGTTTTATTTATTTTTCTCAAGAAAAACTTTGCTTTGGGATAACAGTATTTATTAAAATAAATCAAACATGCCGGAGAATTGTCTTTCCATTTGCCCAAATCCACCGGCACATCAGCATGCCATGCAAGATCAAATTTATGCCAAGACAGCTGGTTTAACTTCATACTTTTTCCTTCTTCAAGACTGTTTGTCTAACCAAGATGAAATGAATTAATCTACATTACTATATACGTGTAGGTGAGGGCAGAATGGATGGATCCATACAATTTACTGTGACATTAGTGCTATACGAAAGGCAAACAGCTTCACTCAGCATTTTATTACTGGTCACTGATTCTATTTTCTACGACGATAACGTTGAAGTATGTTGAGTATCATACCTTTATAGGTTGCCCAGTAAGCTGGAGCTGTAGAATACTCCGACTGCAGCTCTGCAGAAGGGTAAAACTTCCCCATTGAGTATCCGGGATGTGATTTAAAAAAATCTGATGGTGAGGCAATAGTCCTGCAGCTTGGGGAATATACATTACACTTCATTGCCATTGCTTCCATGTCCACTATGGCCAAGAGTGGTAGCACTGGATAGAATCTTATGTATGGGTCGATTGCAAACAAATGACCTTTGCTAAATTGAATTGTTATAAATAGAACTGTTTGAATATTTAACTGCGTGTAAAAAATTTACTAATATCAAATGGAATCGTTAGTGACATATAGCTATCATTCGGTCCACTTAACAGGTTGAAAAGGAATAAATACTGTTCAAACGAATAATTCTTCGTAAATAGCAAATCTTGTTCCACTTCAATATTTGAAAACAAATTATTTAAAATGAATAGAATTATCTATTCAACTAACGGCTGAAACAACTTAATTGTGAGCAAAAAAGATCATACGCTTATTAAAAATGTAATCTACAAAATATGTTTCCAAATCGTATATTTTATAAATATGTATAAATAGGATTTGTCATTAAATAATCTTCAATGGTAGATATGCCATAAAACCCAACTTAAGCTTTTTAGATATGTCTATGTTTTTTTTTTTTTTTGTTTTATTTTTTAGAGTGTTTCACTAGATTAGTTTATTCTAATCTCTAGAAAGATTATTTTTATGCAATGGTGTTATGGAACCGTTAACTACCCATTGATGGACTCTTCCAAATCCTATATTAATCAACAGCCAATTACTCTTGAGTTCATGTCCCACTGGGGAACCCATTCATTCGGCCTAATGCCACACCTAAGCAAAGCGCTTAGTAAATTAGGGCACCTTTGGTGGTGTAATTATTAGCAAGCTTGACTAACAAACCTACACGAGGGAGTTCGATTCTCATTGGGTGCCCCATTCATTCGGCCTTGTTGCACATCGAAGCAAAGAGCTTATTTGAAGAGAGGCATTTTTTCGTCTCTCTCCAGTTGTTGGGTCGCATTCCGCCGGCCGTGCTCGCCTCGGCACGGATCTGGCTGAGTGTGCCTCAGCACTGGAGATTTTCCTCCGGCCTCCGCTGTTGGGACGTATGATAAATACCGAGAGCCAAGTAATATCGTCGGATGGTCATCCAGTCGTAAAGACTGCACATTCGACTAACAAGTAAGCCTAGTTTACGCCACCACATTTCTCTGTATCTTATTTCTTTGATATATCCTTAAACTTATACCGTGTTCAGAGTTATCTTTTCGTGGTCCCAAATTGGGTCCACATCAACTGGCAACGAGTATTCGAGACTACGTACCCATGCAAAAGCAAAGAAAAACCCCAAGTTGATTCATACATCAACTGTCGACAAGGATTCGTGATTACATACTCATGCAAAAGCAAAAAAATACCAGTTAATTCATACCTCAACTGGCGAACGAGGATTTCAAGACTACGTACTAACAAAAAAGTCTAGGTTGATTCACACATCAACATGTAAACAAGGATTCGAGTTTACTTACTCATACAAAATTCCAGTGGATTTATACATCAACTGTCGAATTTGACAAACAAGAATTTCAAATCTTAAAGAAAAACCCTAAATGATCTCAAATCAACGGGCGACCAGGGATCTCGTGCGTAAAAGTTACCTCTCCTCGAAATTACCGAACAACATTCTCAAAAATTCAAACCAGTTTCTGCTGAACAGAAAAAACAAGTTCTAACAGTGTTAAAACCCAGTCGACTCTTATGAACTAAGTCCACTCTGCCCTCACTTCAATGTCTGCTGACAAATGTCATAGTAACCCAATTAAAGAAACGAAAACCTGCTCTAGTCGAAATAACTTCAAACAAATTTTGACATCACACCAGAAGTTTTTTATAGGTAAAAATTTGTGAAAAAATTACAAAATGTTCGCTTGAATATTGTGAGACGATGGTATTTTAAAGAGAAAAAAAAAAAGGAAAAATCTAAAGATTTTTTTTTTAATTTTCGGTGTCCCTCTCCTTTTGTTTACGTGTTGAAAACACCATAATTACCGCTGGGTTTTTTTTCTGTCTGCTGTCTCTTCTTCCACATGAAAATTTGTTGTTAATTTTCCTTTTTTGGATATTACAAAAATTTCTGTAATCCAATAATGGATGACTTCCAGAAAATAATTGTACAAATGTTAAAAGTTAAGATGGGCCATCAACAGAAGCGTGGTGAAAGGCAACAGAGAATGGAAGAACAGCGGGTACAGCAACAGAAAGAACTACAACAACAAAGAAGTGAGGAAAGACTCCTACAAGCATTAATGAAAAGTGAGGAGCGACTGAACAAAATGAAGACTTATTATCAAAATCGTTAAACGGCACCAAAGCTCCTAAAAATGATATTACTGTGTACAGTACCATATAAACTTTTGAGTATTTACCAGAAAACGATAATACCTTTGATGCATTCTACAGACGATATGAAGACGTATTTAACGTGGACTGCAAAAAATGGTCAAATGAAAAAAAAGTACGTTTATTACTCAGGAAATTAGGTACATTTGAACACAGTAGGTTCATTGATTTTATCCTCCCCACAAAAACAAACAAACAATAGATCTGGAGTTCTCAGAGACAGTTAAATTATTATCTAAGCTATTTGGGCCAAACACATCACTTTTTCATAAGAGATGGAAATGCCTTAAAATATTTTAGGAGCACCAACAAGATTATTTGAAGTTTACGGCGACAGTAAATAAACACTTCAACGATTTCAATTTACCAGATTTAATCGCAAATGACTTGAATGCCTTATTTTCGCGCTGAGTTTGATCTCTGCAGAAGACGCTGAAATAAGACGCCGTGTGTTAACTAAGAGAACAAACAAGGTCTGACCCTTAAAAAATTAGCTGAAGATTGCCAGAGGGTAGTATTCGTTAAAATTGACTGTAAAACTTTTCAGGAATCGGGAGTTGCTCATATTAAAAAATCAAGAGAAAACTGACACGCTATTCCCCGCAGAAAGAGAAAAGTAAAATTGTGTGACCAAAAATTTACGACAAAGTACAAATAGAAAACACAGTTCCAGGTAAACCATGTTTTAAAAAAAGCGAAACGTCCCTTTCGCGGCTCTAGAGCAAATAAATGAAGAAGTGGACAGGTTGGAAAAAGCAGGTATCCTGTCTAAGACAGATTTCAGAGAGTAGGCTGCGCCAAGAGTCTATGTGAGGAAAAATCTATTCAAATTAGGGTTTGCGCCGATTTTTCAACAGGGTTGAATCAAACAGTAAAAGACCACCGCTATCCTCTCCCTAGCCCTGGGGAGATATTCAATAAACTCAATGGAGGCAAAATATTTTCGAAAATACATTATCGGACGCCTATCTTCAAATCGAGGTAGAAGAAAATAGTTCAAAGCTTCTGTGTATAAAAAGGCACTTAGGTCTTTACAAGTTTAATAGATTAGCTTTTGGTGTCAAGATTGCGCCTGCCATATTTCAACAGGTCATGGACGCCATGCTGGGTGACCTTGTTTTTGCAACTGTTTATCTTGACGATATATTTATCACCAGCGAATCTGTGACAGATCATTGAAAGCATATTATGTGCATATTCGAAAAACTCCAGGAATACAGCTTCAAAGCTAAGGAAGCGAAATGCGATTTTTTTCCAACAGAAATAAAATACTTGGGGCATATAAGCAATAATGACGGTCGACGGCCGGATCCCGACAGGGTTACCGCAATCAAAGACATGCCAACCCCAGACAACCTTCAAGCTCTGCAATGCTTCCTTGTCTTGGCAAACTTCTACCAAGTACATATTAAAGATATGCATAATTTAAGGGCTCCTCTCAATGAACTTCTTAAGAAAGACTAAACCTGGAGTTGAAACCCGGAATACCCAGCTGCATTCGAAAAAATTAAGAGGCACTTACGTCTGATCTCTCTCTCTCACTCATTATCATCCTAAGCTTGATACAAATGTAGCAAACGATGCCAACTCTAATGGCATCGGAGCCTGCATTTTGCACAAGCTACCAGACGGGACTAGGAAAGCCATTGCACATGCATCTCGGTCATTACTACCGGCAGAAAAGCAATACACGCAGAGAGAGAAGGAGGTATTAGGCATAATTTTTGCTGTGACTAAATTCCAGAGATACCTCCAGGGCAGACAAACACTACAGATGGATCACAAACATCTGCTGTCGATTTTTGGTTAAATAAAAAAGGTTTACCGGTATACACCGCCAACAGACTTCTACGTTGGGGTAACATTCTACTGAACTGCAATTTCAAAATTGAGTATCTGTCTTCTAAAAAAGATCTGTCATGCCGACGGGTTATCCCGACTTGTGCCGAAGAACACCGAAGTATTCGAGGATTCAATTATCGCAATGTTAAGAACTAGATGCGAAATAAGGAATATAATCGCGGAGACTATAAGAGAGCTCCACGTCACACTTGTCGACATTAAAAGGGAGGCTCTGAAAAATGACTTTACCTATACTACAAAGAATAAAATCTAAAATAAAGATTTTTTTAGCTTTGCAACGATGTTCTTTTATATAACGACAGAGTGGTGATACCAAGCAGTCTGCAGAAAAAAAAACAAAAAACAGCAGGATTTTCACATGAGACATCCGGGAAAAAAACACTAAAAGCCTCATCTGCTGTTACGTCTATTGGCCATCATGGACAAGGACATAGCAGACATGGTTTATTCATGTAAAGGATCCGCACTCGCAGCTAAAGCGCCAGCAATTACGTGCAAAGCGTGGCCAAAAACGGTCAAACCGTGGCAAAGGATTCACGTAGACTTTGCATGTCATGTGAATGACCACTTCTACCTCATTGTCATTGACAGCTACACAAAATGGTCGGAAATTTTGAAATGCAAAAGACCTACCACAAATTGCATGATAAGTTTCCTTAAACGAACTATTTGCCTACTTTGGCGTTGTTGATTGTGTAGTTACGGACAATGCGACTCAGTTTATGTCTCATGAATTTAAACTATTCAGCGATACGTATCAGCTGAAGCACATCACGTCACTGCAATACCATCCAAGACAAACGGACAGGCGGAGAGGTTTATGGACACCCAAGAGGGCTCTGAAAAAAGCACAAGGCACTCCGACATATAGGGCGCTGCAACAGTTTCTGCAAGTGAACAGAATAACGCCTAACTCAATCACACCTATGGGACGCTCGCTTGCTCGCTCGCAGAATCTTTTTGCAAGAAAATTAAGATCAGTGTTTGACAAACTCATTTTGAGGCAAGCAAGATTTAAAAATACAGTCTCCCTTCCTAAAAAAAAAAAAAAAAAAAATGTTACGCCTGTGGCGAAAAAGTATTATTCAAAATTTATAAAAATATCATGACGTTTCGGGAAGTGGACACAGTAAAACAGAGTAGGAGAACTAGTTTATATTATCAAAGGCCCAAAGAACATATATTAGTGCCATCTCAATCAACAGAGAAAATGTCGAGTTAATGATTTAAACGTTTCACTACCACAAATTTGCGAAGAGCCAACTGACACCATATTCGAGAAATTTGACCTCGACGCACCCAAGCTTCTCCCGAGGTTAGATGTCCTAACAGAAAAAAGAAATTTACAGATCCCTGAGCTTCGATCCAAAAAAAAAAGAAAATGCTACACAGCTTTTTTTTTCCTCTGCAGAATAAAAAACTCTTGGAAACGGGGTGTTATGGGACTGTTACATAGCCATTGGTGGCTCTTTCCAAATCCCATATTAGTCGAGAGCCAAGTACTCTCGTCGGATGGTCAGCATGGTAGAGATGGAGACTGGATATTCGACTGAAAAGTAAGCCTAGCTTACGCCATCACTTTTCTCTGTATCTTATTACTTTAATATATCCTTTAACTTGTGCCGTTTTCCGAGCTATCTTTTCGTGGTCCGACATCAAATTGTTAACCATATTTACCAACTCCTCCGCTCGGGCAGGATATGACTCAAGGTCAATTTTTAAGAGGAGTTTCACAGGTTTTAATTCAGTTTTCCTTCTCCTAGACTAGTTGCCTCACCAAGGCTGAAGAATCTAGTCTGCCCTACTATTTACCCATAGCTGGAGGGATTATTTTTGGTGCCATGTGAAATGCAATCGGTCTCGTCCAGGATTTGAACTCGTGTCGCTGTGTCCATTTCCTAGGACGATAACCATTACACCACGGGCACCCCGATCAAATTGTTAACATACATTTCAATTATTACTGAGTATAATATGATTGCTCCTCATAGGCTGGCTTTATTCAAACTTTTACATTTGCCTCGTAAATGCCAGTTAGGATCGCTATTAAGAACGCTGTGGTTTACTGAGAAAATAACAAAAAATGCAGTATATTTCACTAAAAATTTCCTTTAAAACTTTGCGTAGAATTTATTTTTAATAAAATGTAAAAGGTATAATCTTGTATTTCTGAATACCAACAATTCTCTGGATAGCGTATAAAGAGCTAGTATTACCAAAACGAGGGTTCTTGCTGCTGCATAACAAAATGAAACTTGATATTATATTAGAGAATTCCAGGCCGAAATTATACACTCGCATTATATTTTCTCCCTAACATCAAAACGTTCTGGAAAAACTTTTTATAGTGGTTAACATATAAATGTTTGCATTTTATTTTTACTACTCGGAAATTAATATTCTTAATAGTAAAGGTAATTATTACTCATTAATGCAACCGTAAAACAACTATTTTTCACCACAAAAATCCTTATCTTATTTATTGATTAAATGAATGTTTTCCACTGTAAATAAGAATCAAGTCTTGTTTAAATATTGACGTTTACATTTTGAACAATCGATAAAGGAGAGATTTTAAAACGTAGACCTGATCATTTATAAAATTAAATCTTTAACATTTGCATTTTCACTATTCAAAAATGTTGATAAATAAATAGAATTGCTAGAGCTAATTTTATCTAATAGATTTTAGTTGTTTTTTATTTTGTTTCTTGTGAATTGAAATGAAATCACTTCATCATCTACGATAATTGATGGTTTCAGTGATCATATGCAAACATAAAGTGAAAAAAAAAAGAGTGAACGCGCTTTAAAAATGCAATACAAAGATCTAATTAAATATGATACCTTGATTTATTTTATCTTTTCTAATCTCAGTGAACTTTTCGAACAAGAAAAAAAAATGCTTAAAAATGGTAATGTTTAATGCCGAGGAGTAATGGTTTATGCAAACGAATCGCAGGTGTGAAGATCAGCATTCCGACAATTTGCCTTATCGATTTAACCTTGGACACACGGCAAACGAAGAAAACTGGATAGATTTTGAGAATCAGTCAAATTAATCATATGCAGCATTACTTTATGCTAATTGTGTTACGAATATTTGTATGCTAGGAATACCAATTTTACCTGAATGCGTGATGTAGAAATGGGACATTTTTATGGGAGTCATATTCTCTCCGACGGAACGCGGAGAAAATACCGAAAAAAATAACACATACTCATAGGATCGTTGTACAAAATGTTCCTAAAAGCTATACATTTTCTTTAAACAATAAGGCAATTACTGTCGGCTTTTGTCGCGTAACTAATATTATTTATAACATTCTTTCCAATTATCGATACTCGTTCTGGCTCTTAGCATTCAAAAATGAACAGTCAAGGGATCCGGATGATTTGCAGTGATCTGAAAAATACCTTGTAATATGTACGTCCTGTGCATTAGCCAGATATTTCCACGAACCGAACAAGTATAATGCATACGCAAAGATAATTTGGCAAATATAGAAAGGCAAATAACTGATACATAAAACCGCTGGGAGTAATCTTTACACATTTTAAAATAACGGTTAACCTTGTAGGAATTGTAATCGACGACTCCAGTTCCATTTCTGGCCTATGTTTTATTTTATTTTTTTGCGTTTCAGTTTGGGCTAATGCTTCTGGCAAATGAAATTAATCTATCGGTTCCTTTGTCAGCAATAGGAAGATAGATGGCTACACTGGGTTTTTTAGCCTTACGTAGGTAACCAGTCAGTAAAAAGGAAACATCTCAATCCAAATTAGCTTTACTCCGCTTAAAATAGGCCTTGTTTCACATTTGGCACTTGGGGTTGGGAAAATGGATGTACCAGCTGTAGTAGTTGTTTTTATTTAGTAAACTTTGGTAAGCCTTGCACACAAGACTCCGGGCTTTTAAAAAAAATATTTGCTGCATGTGAGCCGTCACCCATCTGAGTAATGAGTAAGTCCATATGCTCTTAGCTTATTTGATGTGACAGAAGCTACTGCTTTAATCGTTACGTGATTGTAAATTAATGAATCGTTTAATAGGTAACAGTTAACATAGTTTAAGTGTGATAAAAAGCCTGATTAATAGGTTAATACGGTTTACAGTTCATGGTGGTATATTATAATATGAGTAGCCCAGCGGAAGTCATCTACATTTTTAGTTCTTGTATTTGATGAAACAGAAGGTCTCATGGGAGGAATACAGGAAGACAACCTCATGTATACAAAGCTGAATCTTTATTCTCTCGATTTAGTGTTTAGAGAAAAGATATCAAAGTAAATTTCGAGAGGTCTACACACGCTCGTTTGTTCCTGGGTATAACCGGTAATAAAAAAAAGTAGGTATTTGACCTGTTTGACGCAGAAAGATAAAGTTTGTCGTAAAAAGAGTATTGGGGTATATAATTATATTTTATATTCGTATTTTCTTGTTTTATTTTAGCCATTTAGGAACCCCTCTTAAACTTGTAGACAAATTCACGTACCTAGGAAGCAGCGTCGAATCAACCGAAAAGGACATCGAAACGAGGTTAACGAAAGCATGGACAGCTATCAATAGGCTATCGACTATATGGAAATCAGACCTAACCGATAAAATGAAACGCAGTTTCTTCCAGGCAGCGGTCACATCGATACTGCTATATGGATGCACTACATGGACGCTAACAAAACGGCTGGAGAAGAAACTAGATGGCAATTACACAAGAATGCTGCGTGCAATCCTGAACAAGTCCTGGCAGCAACACCCCACAAGACACCAACTGTACGGCCACCTGCCGCCTATCACGAAAACTATTCAAGTTAGGCGAACCAGACATGCAGGACATTGCTGGAGAAGCAGAGATGAACTCATAAGAGATGTACTCTTATGGATCCCCACACATGGCCGCGCAAAAGCAGGACGACCAGCACGAACGTACATTCAGCAGCTATGTGAGGATACAGGTTGTTGTCCTGAAGACCTGCCTAGGGCGATGAACGATAGGGAGGAGTGGCGAGAGAGGGTCAGGGATATCCGTGCTGCCAGCACGATATGATGATGATGATATTTCATTATTTCTTTCATTTAGTCTAAAATTTATTAATATATTAATCCCCCTCAGTAACCACTAAAATTGAACTTGCAGAAAATGAATTGCTTGGGTAGCTCTTTATTATTTCAAAGGATACGAATTGACAAATATCTTAATTTGTTTTAAGGCATTCAGTATGGTTCTGCATTTTCTAATGTAAAGATGGGTTTAATTAGTATAGATGACTGTTAATAAATAAAACCTCAAAGAATGTAATGTAAGATAACAAGGATTTTAAAATGTCTAATAAATAATAGAGTCTATATCTAAAGATAGACATAATGAATTCTATTACGAACACCTGATATGTGATACGTTTAGTGTTATAGTTAACGTCGAAGTAAATTGAATAGGGGACCCCAGTTCACACACGGAACACAGATGTTTGCGATTCATTCCGCGCTAATATTGCCGAGAAAGGCATCAATATATGTGTTCTCTACAAAGGTAGACAGAGGTATTTAGACATCGTAAGTCAAACAAAGGGGAAATTATATATTCAAAACTGCGGTAGAAATTGAACCAGCATTGCATCTTCATTTTGGCGGAGGAATTTGGGGAATACTAGAACGTGCTGTTTTGATAAAATAATTATATGAGTCTAACTCAGAAGTCTAGCATTTAAAAAAAAATCTTTGGATACTATAACTTCTTAATATTACTTGTGTTTATGAATGAAAAGGATAAAATAACCTCCATATTGCGTTGATGAAATTATTTAGAGGATTAAAGTAAACGATTAATTTAAGATTTATATGTCAACTATAAGTTTGTAAAAGGCAAATTCAATATGCATATTATATGTTAATGGAACATACGACACTGCTTTTTTTATTCTATATATACAAGAAAGCATACTCCTCCTGTTTAATATTATATGTAATTATTTGAATTCGTATATATATATATATATATATATATATATATATATATATATATATATATATTTAGTATAATACCTTTATAGGTTGCCCAGTTCGCTGTGTCCATAGAATACCCCGACTGCATCTATGCAGAAGGGTACAATTTCCCCAACGACTTTTCTGCATATGATTGTATATATATACTGATGGTGAGGCATTAGTCCTGTATCTTGGAGAATGGAGATTACCTTTCATTGCCTTTGCTTCCAGGTCGTCTCTGGCCTGGAGAGTTAGCCCCGGATAGAATTAGTGCGGATCATGAGTGCCTTGAAATTTGGTCATAGTAATCATTTTCGTGTGCAAATATTTGATAAGATTATGATAACTTAGTTAGAAAACGCGTTAGTCAATCACTTGAATGTATTTATTTGATCTTTGGATACCGTGCAACTTGTGTTTTATTGTTAAACCGAATAATAAAGCATCATTATTGAACTAAAAGTAACTGTAACACCATTTGATATTAATTTATATCTAACAGTTATTTTAATATGAAAAATCATGAAGACTTTCAATAAAAGAAAAAAAAAATTCTGTACACGAACGTTGTCAGCATGTTTGTTGAATGTGAATAAGGAGTAAATATACCCACGTCAAATTCAGCATTTAACAGTGAAATATGGGATCTACATTGTATAGCACAATAACGCAGTAAAAGAAAACACATTTTCCTCCAGTTGGATTTTGGCAAACAAAATAAGTTCTTGCGTAAAAAAAAATGATAATACTGGCCTGTGATGATTTCAAGGTTTTTTTAATATAATAGCTGATTTCAAGGTCAGTTTTTAAGCTAAATTCTAAAAGTATACTCATTTTTCCTTGTCAGATCAATTTTTCAAGATACAAGCACTTATTTTGAAATGTATGGAACAGTATTATAATTCTATTCTTTTTCTTGTAGAATTAAACAAATAATATTTAATTTAGGATTAATATATTCACAGGAAGCTCAGATTTTGGCATATCAAACGGTAAAATACACGTATCTATTGAGAGATGAACGTTAATTTGAGTATCTTCTTTCTGTGCTCAGTAGCCAAAGCGTTCTGTTTCAAGAAGTCTGCCAAAAAGTTTACATCCCACCAGCCTTAGTAGTGCTCTTCAATAATGCGAATGTCTTAGTGAAACCACTCACCTTGGTTTTCACTCAAATCTCCATAACGTAGAGTTTGACTGACATTCATGTCCCAAGTTAGCGGAAACGTTTAAGTCTCTCTTCAATTTCCTTCTTGTTTTCCGCATTCACCTGGCATTCACTGCCAGGTGAGCAGTTACACTTTCTTCTGTGCTTAGTCAAACATTGGATCCTTCATGTGTTCTCTCATTTAAGGGCTGTAAAATATACCAGTCTTGAGTTTTTCTATGCTTATCCGTAAGAACGTCTGATGAAAGTTCTTCATTATTCCTAACATGTTTTTGCCCAGTTGGCTGGGGCTGTAGAATACACCGACTGCTTCTCTGCAGAGGGGTAAGACCCCACCAACGAGTGTCCTAGATATGACACTAAACAATCTGATGGTGAGGTTCCAGCAATGCTGGAGCTTTGGGGAATGCGGAGTACCCCTTCATTGCCACCGCTCCCAAGTCCACTCTAGCCCGGGGTGGTAGCACCTGATAAGGGTCCTATCTATGGGTTAAATAGAAAAAACCGTGCTTCTTTCACTATAATGATTTTTGCATTTAAACTGCGTATTTATGCTAAACTGAAGTGTTTAAAATAGAACAGTTTTGTCATTGGAACTGCGTACTAGTACTAAACTGAATTGCTCGAAATAGAACTGTTTTTCGACTTCTAAACTGTGTACTTATGCTGAACTGAATTATCTGAAATAAAACTGTTTGACATTTCAATCTGTGTATTGCCCAGTCAGCTGGAACTGTAGAATGCACTGACTGCGCCTCTGCAGAGGGGTAAGACCCCACTAACGAGTGTCCTGGATATGATACTAAACAATCTGATGGTGAGGTTCCAGCAGTGCTGGAGCTTTGGGGAATGTGGAGTACCCCTTTATTGCCATTGCTCCCAGGTCCACTCTAGCCCGGAGTAGTAGCACCTGATGGGGCCCTATCTATGGGTTAAATAGAACTAACAGCATACTTATGCTAAAATGAATTGAGTAAACTGAATAGTTCTAAATAGAAACGTTTTTGACAATTAAAACGTACTTACACTTAAACTGCGTGCTTATGCTTAACTGAATTATTTGAAATATAACTGTTTTTCGACAATAAAACTGTATTTACACTTAACCGAATTATTACATATAACTGCTTGAATAGTTTGAAATCGAAATATTTTTGACAATTAAACTGTGTACTTACGCTAAACTGAACGGTTTTCAATAGAACAGATTATTTACATAAAAATGGATTTGGCGTTAAATGACCTATATAGGTTGATATGCCATAAAACCAAACAAAACCAATCCTAACATGTTTGTAAGGGTAGAAGCAGTAATTTGTTTGGTTCAACGAGAGGGTGAGACTAAATGGTTTTAACCCTTGTCTTAACGACTACTTTTGTCTAACACAATGTTGGTCGTCGGCCCAGCTGTCCTAGAGACACAGAAAACAAGGATACGTTGTGTACCTACCTTAGAGCTGTAAAACCAGTCGAACCACTTCTAGATCTTTACAGATCAACCATTGGTGCTCCTTATAGTTAAGAGCAAACACTAACTTGTCTATGCTGTTGTGAATTTCTTTCATCTGTATTGAATGCCCAATAGGGGTAGATGAAAAACTAGTTCCATTATGTAGAAGAACTAATTTGAGACTTGATGAGTCCATAAAAAAAAACTCCCTTCCGTAGTATCATACTCTAAAGCCATGGATTTGATCAGTCCAGCAATATATTTGTGATATTTTCATAACTTATCCTGGGACGTGAAAAACTGTCTTAATAATGTCTCACGGTCTCGATACTGGTGGGATGCTGTTCAAGATGCAAAGAGATATTTGTCTTTGAGACGTGAACCCAGCCGCTGAGCAGACTCCATAGTAATGCCTCGCATCAAATCATTGGGGTATGCTTATGTCAAGGGTTCTCGCTGATCGTCCCCCCCATGACTTGTATGCGTTATCCCTAGCTACAACAGTCATGTCACTATGTTCGGAATCAGAACTATATTCCATGTTACTATTCGGCTCAGAAGCAAGAAGGTCTGAGCCATGTCCGATTGGTTTGTTGGTTGGGTTTTATGGCATATAAACCCGCTATAGGTTATTTCATGCCAAATCCTATTTATGTATGTATATCAAATATCCTATTTACCAACCCCTCAGCTCGGGCAGGATATGACACAAGGTCAATTTTTAAGCGGAGTTTAACAGGTTTGAATTCAGAGTTTTCCTTCTCCTAGACTAGTTGCCTCACCAAGGCTGAAGAACCTAGTCTGTCCTACTATTTACCCATAGCTAGAGGGAGAATAATTGGATTCATACCTTTCCCAAGGGTATTAGAGCTATGTGAAATGCAATCAGTCTCGTACAGGATTTGAACTCGTGTCGCTGTGTTCATTTCCTACGACGATAACAATTTCACCACGGGCACCTCCTTTTTACACTACGGGCACCTCCTGTATGTATATCAAATATATATGAATTGTAAGAACATATTTCGTAGTTTAACATTTTTAGACAAACTAGAGCTCACTTGTTTGAACACAGGCAGTAATACGTAGAACTATTTTAGTTAACACAAGTACTTGCATCTAATGTTAGTAATTGGTTTTATGGTAGAATGAATTTCCGGGTATTAGACACGTTGCTTGTTCTTGCGATTTAATCCTTTTAGATTCATCATGCAGAAATAGCAGTTCATAATGTGATCTTCTCCTTCCCTCCAGAATATTGCATACTCTTTCCTAACTATTCCTCAAATCTCTCAAGTTTTTCATACATATTTTACAGCAAACTTGGGGAGCGAATGGCTTATCTTGATCACCTAGTTTGTCTCCAGAACAATCGCAACAGGGCTTTTCAACAAAGTCAGTGATTTTTGCTTGATGATTTAGGAGAACCACATTACTACAGATAAAACAAAACCAGATTTATTCTTACCCTTGCGATCCATTCTTACAGGAATGCAAGTGTCAAAATGAAAATGAGTAAAAATGAATCAGTACTCAGTTCAACGTTGACACTAGACTCAGTAAATTAAAATCATTTATGCTGAGTAATAATCCCCGCTCCCCCATGGTGTGTGGGTGTTAGCCAGTTTGGTGTTACATTGTTTTTAGGTACAAACACAGCATTTTATGCTATACTCAACATCAGGCACCCACTATTATCAATAACAAAAATAATCTACAGGCTTTTGAATTGTTGTTATTGTGCACTACTAGTTATCCAGCATTCAATCACATCTTTAAAAAAAACAGACCTGACTAAATACAATGAATGCTATATTTGAATTAAGATTAAAATAGCTATCCTGTATCAATAGATGAAATTTTGACCTTTGGAAAAAAACGCAGTGTATTATAATCATGAAATAAATCCTATTGAAAAGCAGCAGTTTCTACTCACCGATGCTTAGGAACATAATCTTTTTTATGCATGTTATAACGGACATCAGCCTCGGAATTGGCCTTCCCAAGTCGAGATCCAATCCTGGAAAACGATGTTTTCATTTCATATAGCAATAATATCTTTGGGAAAAGATACGAATCTAGCTCTTCTTGCATTTATTGACAAATTGTGAGGCAGACAGGGATTTTAACGTTGGAATGACCATTCGTCTGGGAGAAGAATCACTCTTAATTCAAAGTAACAGAAGTTATGTAGGGATATGGGCTACTCCAGGCTATTCTTAACCAAGTTACATTTCGCGTTTAACGCCCTAACAACGGAATAATGTTTTGAAAACAGCGAAACAGTGAATTTTTAAAGAGCAGACATATGATTGTCATTACCAAGATAAAACGATGGATAAGCAAAGTTGAGTCGAGAACACATGTTTTATTAGTACGCCGTATTTAGTCACGTTAATTCGTGATAGAAGATTCATGACACGGTTTTTACCAACTTGCATCCCACCCCCAGCATAATGCATTTCCATAATGGTGTAAAACTTAAGTTGGAACTTTTTTTCATAGCAATATTCTGCTGTGCAAGAGGAATGATAATTGATAAAAGTATGTTCCTTCAAATTCATATTTGTCTGTTAATACTCATTGACTAATAATTGAATAGAACTATATATCCCCCCGGCTAAGCTTGTTGTGGCACAAGACCAGAAGTATGCAGTACTTAGAGAGAAACAAAAACACTAACAATTGTCTGCAATCCGAGCTTACAAACAATTACACCACGTGAGGTACACAAATTAAATGTAAGTATCAATATTTTTAGAGGTGGCAATTAGAATTAAACATTATTTTCAAATATTAAAATCGTATTTCCAAAGCTCAACGGATATTTTTTTCTGAAATGAGTCCTATGGGTAATTTTTATCGTAAATAATGGGGAGTATAATGATCATTTCCCAAATCAAAAGTACTTTATGTTTTTCAAGCATATTGCACCAATATCATCTAAGAATAATAGGAAAATATTTGATTGAAATAATAATGAATTTAAAATCGACTAAGGATATGTATAACCATAAATGATCTATATATTGAATTATGTAAAATATATTGTTTAGGCAGTTCAAAATAAACTCACTTTAGTTACTTTTCCAATTTGTTTATATATTTATTTTTGTGTAAATATCATGTGCTAGTGTTATTATTTTTAATGTTACTGCTTAACAATCAGCTAAGATCAATTTTAAAATATCTTTTTTGTTTACTATAATTGAGCAGTCCACACACGACAACAGAAAGAGTTTGAAAAGAGAGAGAAAAATAGAAAGGGAATGAAAGACAGAGGGGGTGGACTCACTCGTCCAAATGTATTTGAATTTTTAAAATATTATTTTCTCACATTAACATTATTAAATCGTTGTAACATATTAGAACAGAGACTTAGTTGAATAAATTTACTAACTAGAAAAATAAGAATCGACTGAAATAGATTTTACGAGAATTTAGTCAACGCATTACAAAAATGAGAATTAACGGAAATTGGTTTTAAAAGAATAAATCAAAAATATGTTCTTTTGATGGGAAAGAAAACATGAAAAATGATACTGTTATTGTTCAGTTCAGACTAGAAAAAGAAGGGAAGAAATTGTTATTTCTACGAAAAAGTGTCAATTGGTAAGTTAGTTCAACTGGAGGTCATAAGCGGCTAATCACGATATGTCAATGGGCTGTCTGAGAAACGAAAATTATTAAATAATTATTTTTTCCCGGATGGAAAATGTTTAATCGTTAAAATTTGACGCTTTGTGATCCCATCGGGGGAAAAGTGAAAAAAAACATGTCCCCTTCATGGGTGGAGGTAAGAAGAAACCAAGCATTAAAAGTAGGAGTAGAATTAATTAATAGAACCAAAATATGAGGAAAGACCAGTCTTTTGGATAATAGTGAGAGGAAATCGAGTATTCAAGACGTAGCAAATGGAAGGGAGCAGAATTAATCATTGAAATCCAAATTATCAATAGCTTCGTCAAACACCACCACACTGATGAGAGAAAATACATATAAGCAAGAATATTGGTCCCTCAGGGTAAACAGCGGAAACCAGTGAAAGGCAGCAACTAGATTTCACGTCACTCAGGGGGCTGAACTTGCACCAGACTGCGCAATGTAGAGAAGCAGAGAAAACCAGAAATAATAAGTCACTTTGAGACAGAGAAAGCCTGAGATAATTCGACACTCAGAAATAGACAAAGAAAGTCTGAGAGAATACAACACATTAAGAGAGACATAGAAAGCCTGATATAAGATGACCTTGGACCAGACTCCCCTGGGTGGAGAAGCAAAGAGAAACTGAGATAATCAATTACGTTGAGATAACCTTACACCAGACTATCCTGAATAAAAAAGCGAAATGAAAGCCGAGATAATGCAATGTTTTGATATAGCCCTGTACCTAATATGCAGAGCTAAAGCAGAGATGAGAAATTGAAATAATATATTTCAGAGACAAACATTATTCAGCTCACAAACTCCTTGATATTCAGACAATCGACCATTATCAGACTCCCAAACAGTGAGAGAAGCCGTGAGTTAAAAACTGAAAAATAAAACGAGAATAATACGCTACTTAAAATTTCCATGTACCAGACTAGGAAGGAAACGAAAGAAACTGAGAGCCAAAGACTGAGAACAGCGTTCATAACCGCCACGTGAGGTTGCATTGTGTTAGGCTACAGAAACTAAAAAAAGGAAAGCCTAAAATTTATTAAATTTATTGTGAGGCCTTTTATCTGAATTTGAATGCCGAGAAATTGACTGACTATTAATTCGTGAATTAGGTCTGCGTCTATCCTTAGCAACCTTTGAGATAGGTGAATGTATGTTCCATTTTTACAGGAACTTTTTATAAAGCCGTGTTCCGTTCTCGTTTTGGTGGCGTTCGATTTTTTACGTTCTTCATGGTGCAGTCTCATCTGTCCACTCATCGACTGGCAACCCCGATTAGCGATTGACCCGCCATCTTGATGAAAAACAACATGGATAGATAATCGGATCGAACGAGCTATCCCATGACATAACCAGCCAAGTGGAACGGTTCGTGGATTGAAACCAGAACCTGCCACATCGGTGCACATTCATTTTTCAACAATACTATGCTTCATTATAAACCATAATCATATATCGTTTAATATGGAACATTAACGTTTTAAAAAAGCTTAAGTTCTGCGTTTTTAAAAAGAAATATTCATTACAATGTTAAAATGTTCAGTTTCGAATCTATGCTAAAAATATATTAATTTTAATTCCTCAAAAACGAGAAGATGAAAAAAAAACGAAATTTTTTAAACAGAGAATGAGGGCAATTCTAGTTGAAATATCAAATGGCTTCAAGTCATAATGTGTGCGCTAAAGATTTTGTTTGCATACTTCCTTCAGACAAATAAAATAATCGTTTTGTGAAATACAAAGATTTTCATTTGTTTATTTTGTTCCTGTACTTTTATTATGAGATAACATATGAACCTGACAGTATTGAACCATAAAATGTATACGTAATATGTTATAATTAATCAAGAGTTTCCAGACTGATTCAAAATTTCCTAGCAGATTTTGAAATTTTTAATTTCGGAAAATTCAGTACATTAATAAACTCTTTGTCTATTACCTTAGGAAATAATTAATGCGGTCAATTTTTTGCATCATTAAGGAATGATTTTAATTTTTAATGGCTACCTTCATGGAATATTCTAATATATTGTATTTGATGAACATTTTTGATGGACAAAAATGGTTTCATGAAACAGATCCAGTGATAGATGACTAGTACGGCTAACCACTGAATGTACAATTCATTCCAATGTTCACCTCCTATTTCTGATGTGCAATATCTATAACATGAAAAGGAACATTGTTATTTAATAAGCACTTTTAGCAACAGAACATAAGCTTTAATGTTGGTTACAGTACGTACTGTTACTTAGGAATAAAACAGGTTCTTCGCTGCCCTCATTTCAATGATCAAACATAAATCTATCGTAAAATAAGAGAAATGTTTAACCAAAATTTAGTAAATTATTATGGTAAAAACAAGCTTGTACAGGCAGAAATAATTTTAATCTGAATGTGCAATATCTGGCAAGCGGAAAAAGAAAACTGTCAAGCTGTCTTTATCAGGTCCCCAAATCATCGAATGATCACCACAGAAAGACAAGGTATAGCATTTCTTTGAAAGGATATTACGCCCAATACATATGTCCAATAGGTACTCCTCGTCGATTACTAACATCAGAAGGTTTTATCAAGGATAAGGATTTTTAATAAAACTTTTAATAAAAGAAAAGAAAAAAGTAAAAAAAAAACTCTATTAGGTGAGAACACTTCTAATTCTTATGGGAACATTATAGCAGTGTCCTTGGATGATTATAATAGATTCGTACATCCATTATTTATTCTACCTGGTCCAGGATTACTTTCATTCCAAGATGCAAAAAAATAAGTAAAATCTAATTACAGACAATTTTTTTTAAATGTACCCTTAATATATATATATTGATATACATTATAAAATTTATACTTTATAGGATTGAAATGCTTTAAGAGTTTGAAAATATGATTGAAATTATAATGCCATACAAATATGAGGGTCGTTCAAAAATTTCCAAGCCGCACCTGGATTTAGAATTTATTATATAAGTCTAAACTTTATAGGAGATACACCTGCTTGAAATTTCGATATAAATCTGATTTAGTTTTTTCAGCTTTATTAGAAGTGGAACAAGCTTTCTTCTTTCTTAGTTAGGCCGACAACTTTTTAAATAACTTTCATTATTAGAAACACAAACCAAAATATGTTGGTTAATTCATTTAATTCCAACCTGAAACCAAGGTACTTATCAGAAAACTTGGAAGGATCTAAAAAAAGTTATAATGACAATCAGTATTTAATCCAACATGCTTAAATAAAAGACTGCTAACCAACTACACACACACACACATACACACTCACACACACACACACACACACACACATATATATATATATATATATATATATATATATGTATATGATGGGTTACATGAAATGTTTCATTTTTAACTGTCCTTAAAAAGTTTAATGTGTATTGAATCTGTATTATCATTAGAAAAGTGGTACAACACGATCATGCTCCATGGTTAGCTTCATTACAAAGTTAAGACATTGTACTCTCTTCAAAGGTCATTCATATTAATCTGAAAGAAAGAACAAACATTTTCTTTCACATAACACGACTTATAAGAAATATTGTTCCAAGTCAACTATTATTTTTATTTTGCCCCCTGAATGTTCCACGATGAGATTCACTACACGTTCCCAGAAATTATACTATTCATTTTGTGGCATTCTCAGTGTAATGGTTATCGTCGTAAGTAATAAATCCGGTGACGCGAGTTCAAATTTTATATGAGGCTGCTTGAAATTTGCGTAACAATTTTACATTACGAATTCAAAGATTATCCTCCTAATTATGGCTAAATAGACGGTTTGTGTATAATATTTCATTTTGATATGACAACTGGTCAAATAGAAGAATAACTGAATTAAATCCATTTTGTTCTCTACTTATAAATTGACCATGTATCGAATTTTTCTCGTGTCGGGGGGTTTGAATAAATGCAAGGAAATTATTCAATGTCCGTATATATATATGTATATATATATATATATATAATATTCCCTCTGTATTTTTAGAAATATATTTCTACAAATAGGTACGAAGTGCTATTTTCGCGTACTTATCGTAAAGACAACCGTCATAGGAAATAAAATAGGAGAGTCTGATTGTAATTTGGACGAAGATGTTTGGTTGGATTCCGCACTAATGTCATTTGGAATAGCATGAATCTATCTCATATTCCTAAAACTATGGGAAACTATTTAGATTTAGTTAGGCAAATAGCCGAGAAGAAAAACACATGGTATTCAAAGCAGCCTTTCTCCACACGAACATTAACAAACTTTCTCATCCTGTCTGTGCCATAAAGACAAATAAATATATACATAGAGTCTCCACGGTTGACTGTAACGACAGGATGAAAATGGAAATATATGTAACATCGCGGCTTAAAAAAGAAACCAAGCAATATAGATGAAAAAATGTTCAAACAAGCAAAATGAACAATCAAACAAAACAACCAAACAAACAAAGAAACAAACAAAGCAATGCATCCTTCGCAAGGAAATCGTTCTCGAAATAGGTTAATTAATAACAAGCTTTGGATAATTTTATTGTTTCAATGGGAGTTTCATTGAATTATTTTTTAAGAATTTTTCTATTTTCTTGTTGGGTGTTTTTATACTTCCATTACAGTTAATTATTATAAAAATCCCATCTGGCCTGATGTGGTAAAAATGGCGAAAGCTATCAGTTACTTCAATTAAAGCTGCTTGAATTGCAGTTTTGGATTCAGGTCCCGTGTTAAATTGACTCCTAGCTTTAAAAGAAGTCCATCCATTCCCATAGGATTTTTTACAATGTTGCGATCCAGAAACTTGGCTGCCAAGTGAAAAAATAATTACACTGTCATGAAGAATTCGTTACATGGTCCTTCAAGAATTGAGGCCCTTATCATAATATACTTTGAACTGTTGTTGTCAACACATTCAGCCAATAAATTGTCAGTTCTTAAAATTTCTACAATAATTGTAATATTTAGTTTTAGTTTCTTTGTATAACGGCGTATTATAATCAATTAGTCAATTAATTTTAAATCCATCCTTGCAGTACAGAGTGGTACTATTAAACTCATTGTTGAGACATTGGGGCGTTTATAACTTTCCAATGTGTATTAGTCCGAAAGTGGACATAATAGCGTGACGAGAGCGTCACATTAAGCTTTCCGTCTTTGACCAAGAACAGCTTATAAACGTTCTATCATAAAAGATGTCTTCAACGCTTCCGATCGGACATTTCGGACATGAGGATTACTTCACAAATCCTATAGACTTACTCTCATACTGAAGTCGTATAAGTCAACAAATATGAAATTTCTCTCAAATGTTAAAGGTAAAAATATTTCTTTTTGTTTGTAGTTATCTTGCAAACTTTAGCACTATTATGTGATCATCATCCAGGTTGTACACTGCTAATATTTTTTTAACTAACGTCGTTCTTGTGAAAAATGGACATAGATAATTGACTCATTTCTTTTCACTAAAAAAGCCAATAGATTGGAGTTCAGATCCATTATATGACTAACAGTATTTCACACACAAACACACACACACACACACACACACACACACACACACACACACACACACACACACACACACACATATATATATATATATATATATATATATATATATACCACAGGTTTGAATTGATAGTTATTCCTTCTCTTCCATACCAATTGTCTTATCAAGGTTAATGATTCTTGTCAGTCTTGCTATTTTACCCTAGGCTGATGTAAAGAAAATGATTTTCATGAAAGTTTCAACGGCTTTTGCAAGAGAGAAACGCAAGAAGGCTCGTGCATGATTTGTACACTGTCGTACAGCAATATTTATTCAGACGAAACCCTTTATTTCAGATTTATTAATAGTAAATCGATATTTTCTTGTTAGGTAAAACAAAATGTGTAGCAATTCTTCACCAATCTAAAAATCACATGTAACTAATATAGGATTTTACATCTTTCACTAAATTTGGTCACTCATTGGTGAAGCGAGATTGGACAAATAATATATATATATATATATATATATATATATATATATATATATATATATATATATATATGTATATATATATATATATATATTGTATATGTAAAATGTAACAACAGTGAAGGTATACGTTTCTATTTTGAGATTTTTTATTAAAGAAAACTAAATTGATATAACAGTCTAGACGTCTGCATAAATAAAAGAGAAAACATAAATTTTAATATAAAGAAAATCAGTTTTGGTTTATTTTGAAGCAAATGATTTGGGCGACATTTACTATTATGAAATGGAGCATTTGCCATACTCAGCAGAACTAGGTGTCTGCAAATTTATTTCAAGAATAAGATTAGAGTATGTATAGAACGTTAACGAAGTACGATTGCTTAGATTAACAAAATACCAAGAAAATCGTCCGAGTCTGGTTTTGTTCAATGGTCAAATCGATGGCATATTTCTATTAAATGCTAAGGAGTTTATTTTGAAAGAAATTATTTTGTTTCTTTGTTCATTTCTGTCCTTGGGAATATAGCTTCAATCTTAATACTTCTTAATACAGCTACGACATAGTAGTAAACACACTCAGAAGTCAGCCGAGCAATTACGTGACCTTTCATGCTAAAAACCTTTGCAATAGTATGGGCATCAACGATTATGGATATGAGCTAAATAGTACCTCTAATATTCTTTTACAAAATGACTTTGGTTGTAAAAAACCAACGAACGTTGATGTGGCATTAAAAAAATCCAAATAAATATATATTTTTCCAGTTGCTTTGCTATTTACTACCAATATATATATATATATATATATATATATATATATATATATATATATATATTAACTAACTTACTGGATGAAAGCACTTACTGTAAGGGAAAAAACGCCAGTAATTCGAAGATAATAATATAGAACGAATCAGTGTCTAGGGGAGAAATATATATATTGGGTGGGGGGAAGAAAAGGACAAGCTTGCCACACCAATTGAACATAGACGCAATCGAGTGGACAAAAGAAAAAAAAATCATTGTAAATTGCTGCTAAGCTACAAGTACAAAAAGTGCTCAATACTAAGTAGAGCATAATAGTTACAAAAATTATTTCGTGAGACAGGAACTAACCTCCTACAGTTTCTTCTAAGCAGCTCATCAGGGTACCTAATCCTGATTAGGTATCCTGATGAGCCGCTACTGGTGAAACTGTTGTAGGTTATTTCCTGACTCATGAACCGCTTAGGGTAAACTGTAGTTAGTTAGTTCCTGACTCACGAAATATATTTTGTAAGTATATATATATATATATATATATATATATATATATATATATATATATATATATATATATATAAGCAACTGGAAAATATTTGAAACATGTAAAAGTAATAGTAGTTAGAGTTTACTGATGTAGCACCTGATCAATTCTAAATATTATAAAATTGCCGTTATCTTTTATATTCAGGAATATCAATAATGTTATCAAGGAAATTGAGAAATCGTCTAATTTTAAAAGGATATCTCTCATCACTCTTGATGCACTGTTTTCTTAGTACAGATTGCAGATAATATTTTGGAAAAGTTTGTAACTCCAAGTTCATTTTCTCTCTAGTGCTATTCCTTCATAACGATTATGCTTGATGTCTGACTGTGATAGAAATTACTTACAAATTAATAACTACTTTGTTAATATAGACGGTCTTAGTAATAATCTATTAGACACATTTTCAAACTTGACAGTAAGACATATGTATTTATGCTAAGACTTTTATACATTCGATTTGTAGAAATCTCCATTTAGATGCATGATGATATTCATTCTTTTTTTTTTGCAGTGCAATAATTAACGTAATTTTCATAGGTAATTTCAAAATATCACTGTAGCAGAGAACAGAATAATTGTAAAATTGCCGTTCATCATAATGTCAACGTCCAACTTCATAGTAAATACAAGATCTCAGTATTGAATTTTAGCGTTATATTTTCTAAATCAATATTTTTAGCACTTGCTTTCTCTGCTCACACGTTCCACACCTGATTGATGATTTTTTCGCCAAGAGGAAAAATTTATTCAATTTGTAGGCTGAAGTTGCATAATGCTGCCCATAACGAACAACTATTTGCTAAATCAAATTCCAATACATTATTATCACCTCAGCGTCCAAATCAGTCGTTATCGAATGGTCAACCATGAATTCAGTGTTCAGTCAAGATATGTCTCAGGCAGAAAATGAAGTGGATTAAATTATTGAATATTATACTTAATCATGATGAACTTCACAAATTATATAGGGGTCAAGTCATTAATGGCAAAATTCATACACCTACATTCTTGGAGTGAGTTTGATTTTCATGAAGTCAAGTACGATTTTATTATGAGGGAATTAAATGTTATGTAGATTAACGAATAAAAAGTTTTTGTACTGATATGAAGTTTGCCAGTACAGTTATCAAAATAGCCGAATTGTCTGCAGGGCTTAGAATATACTGACTACATCCAAGTAGAGCAGTAAGACTCCTATACTGTCGAAGTAGGGGGATTCTGGGTATTTTTCTAAAATGAATTTGGTCATGAGGCTCCATTTTTGACGATCTAGGAAGTGTTGAGTACCTGTTCATTGCCATTATTCCTAGGTCCATTATTAATCAGAGTGGGAATAATTGATAGATTAATATCAATACGTACATTTTATATGTTTGCAAATTATCTATATTAGAGGGTAATACCTGATATCATATAACCGTATGCAAAAAATATTACGTAATTATACGAAAGGTAAATACAAACGTAGACCAAGGGAGATAGACAAGGCGTTAAAATCATTTGATATTTTCTTAGGATTTTTAAAATCTACTTATTTATGCTGCTAAACATCCTTTTCTTTATAATAGAAAAATTGAAATGGTTACAAAATATGTATCTTCTTTTTATACATGTTTGATTTTTGACTTTATGATTCATGCATCACAAGTATCCCTATTGATCATGAAAATTCAATTTTGAAAACTACCAAAGAATAATGCAAATATTAAACATCTTCCTGACTAACATCTGAAGGTATTGATTAATTTCATTTTGTTTGATTAATTATCGTCTAAGTCTCAAATTTATTAATAGCCCAGTCAGTTGGGGCTGTAGAATACACTGCAGAGTGTTAAACCCGCACCCCAATTATTCTGGATATGACTCTAAACAATCTGATGATAAGACTCAAGTACGGGATTTTGGGTAATGTGTAGTAACTCTCTATTGGGATTACTTCCTAGGCTACTCTGACCCAGAGAGGTAGCATCTTTTATGGCCCCTTCTTTCGTTCATATAGAAATATTCGATCGTTTTCAATCCATTAAACCATTTAACTATGGACAAATAAATGAGCACGGACATGTTTAAATATGATATTACTTCGACATTATTTGTTTACCGAATATATATATATATATATATATATATATATATGTGTGTGTGTGTGGGGGTGTGTGGCATATCCAGATATGAATACGTGAAATAGACATATTCATACCGGTACGCAAAACGTTCATAATGTCCATAACGCACATATAGATAACATAGGAATCCCGAAACACAAAAAAACTTTACGAGTTCTTAGTTCAGGTACGAAACGTTTTATTACCTTTGAGTTAAAAGGTCTTTTGACATGAGGAAGAGAGAGACACAATCTTTCTATGAGGACTTTTCCATCTGCCCCCGCCACGCGTGACACCCGCCGTAAGGTTTCGGCGAGCTCCGAAAGTCAACCTTCGTCTTCGGAGGCAAAAACTCGACTCCCTGACTTTTCTCAAATCCCCAAAATCTTCCGTGCACGGTTCCAGTACCTGACGTCATTCACATCCCACGGTCATATTTTCTATCTGGGATTTTTATTTTGACATCTATGAATGACACATTCTCCCTGCGCTCGCATGAACACCTGCTGTCATGTTGCACCTAACTAACCTATGCGCTAAGCGAAAGGTTATCAGCCTAATTCAACCGAAAGGCAAGATATATAAAACGAAATCCCTCGCCATTATATTACATGCATGTGTGTGTGTGTGTGCTTGTGTGTGTAAAATAATTAAGGATTTTAATTGATTATTTTTGTTGTTAATTTAAAAAAAATAATTTAAAACAGGATTGTGACGTTCGGATAGGTATTAGTTAATAGGTTAATAGTCAGGAATATAAAACATAGAGAAATAAGTATTTTTTCTGCAAATTCGGAATAGTGGGAATATATATATATATATATATATATATATATATATATATATATATTGTCACGTGGTCTACCACTGAGAGGAAAGAAATAAGGAATTTCCCCTACCCCTCCGTGTTTGAAACAACAGGCCGCCAAAGACTGACCGTTAAAAGAGGAATAAGGAATGTAGGTCAACTTCGGCCGGCCTGTCGAAAAAAGTAAAGGATGTAGGTCAGGCTATCTGTACCCCATAACCTCACCCAGGTTGAAGAGATAGTAGTCCGAACGAATCGCCTGACAGGGTGAGGGCAGAAGAAAGAGGCTAAATGATTGGCCAGAATTCTAAAGCGGAAGTAGCATCCTTTTCGTCAGCGAAAAAAAGGAAAAAGAAAATCAGTTTTGAAGACAGATGTCGCCGTGAACAGATGGGCGAATCTCATGCCAAACTCCGGGCGAAGATGCAGAACCGGTATTTTCAGGACAGTAGTTAAGATGATAAGATGAACTGAAACTGCCACCGAAATTCCCGGGGAAAAGCGGAAAGAATCTTGGATAAGAAGATAACTGACACCTTCAAGCCAAGCTATATATAAAACCCTGCTAGCCTGTAAAAGAGAAAATACTCTCAGAAAGGACCCGCCAAAAAAGCTAAGTAAACATTAAGACTGTTTCTCCCTCCACCCTTCCTAAGTACTGCTATTACATACCCTCTATCTCTTTCTCTCTCTCTCTCTATATATATATATATATATATATATATTTAAAGAAGGAAGAAAGAAAAGAATAAGGAAGAAAGACATTTATATATGTTTCTTATTAGCCGCTGATAATGTAGCCGACACGTTAAATATGTGTGTCCGCATGTATTAAAAACCTTGTTATATTTTATATCTCTCCTCGTGTGGAAGTTTATTCATTGTGTTGTCTGCCTTTCAAGTTGTCTTTTGCACATTCCATTTCAGCTTCATTCACCTCAATGTATTCTCGCCAAATGTCCTACTCGCCTTTAAAAATATTACACGGGAAACTGGAATTGTCGACTACGATAATTAATATTATTATATCAAAACCCAGGGGCCTATATCTTCCATTATCCTAGGGGTAGGGGGAGGTAGTGGCCTGGTGGGTGTGTGTAACGGGGAAAATGGAAACCCCTTGCAAGCGGTGGTCAGTCTAGCCCTAAATTAACCCCCACATAATATGCCAGTTCCTATATGCCCAAGAAAGGACTCTTAACTAGGACTTATTCAGCGAGGGATCAAGCGCCAGGCTGCCCCGTCTTTAAACGTGCGAAAAATAAACTCCCGTCTTGGGATAAATATTTCATACCGCGTCACAATATGTATATATTCTAAGACTAAGGCAGTGGACACGATGAAGAGACACATACAGTACACATGGAGGTGAGACACAAAGGAAGACGTCGAAGGTAGTGGCCACGGAACAATCACGTTCGCAAACAGCTGGTGAGCAGAAAAAAAACAGAATTCGTTTCTCCCTTTCATCAGACGCCTGTTCACTCTGTTTCTCCTTTGCTGGCACAAACGACTTTTTCTCTATATCCATTTAGAGCTGACTGTTAAACGGATTCCGACAACCATTAACTTTATTATCAACAGAACAAACAGAATTGTTTTGTGTTGACTTCTTTTGGACAGCCAGATTACCTCGATTAGGCTGATTTTCAAGGGGTATCATTACAAGCTCTTAAGAGGTGCTCTAACATGACATATAAATGTGATTGAATAAACCCAAAGGGCTGATCGGTCGTAAAACACAACAGACAAACCAACCAACCATCCATCAAATTTTGGATATTTGTTCATTTTGACGACAATTACGTCCAGTACCTATGTACTCTGTTAGAAAGCTCTTAAAATACACTGAATGTTTGCGCTTCAGAGGACCAAAACTCCTGCAATAAGCAGAATTTTTCTCTGCCTCTCACCTGACAGAACTTGACTGAAGGTCTTTTTTATAGAGAAGCTTTTAAGGAAGCGGGGTGTCGGGTACGATTCTCGGCTCGTGCCCAGCTGGACCTATGCTTTTCTTCGGCTTACATAGTTCAATGTGAGCCAGATGAGCCTGCTGGATTTAATTTCACTAGATGTTACGTAAACCCGGCACCTGTTGCTGTTCAAAATGGTCTAGTGCAATGCTTTTCTTGTCGATTCTTCGTCCACCCGAAAACGGCTCCGCCAGAGCCAGGGACTAAAAGGCCGAGAATTAATCCGTTTAAGAGAACTAGAGAATGTGGAGTATCCCCTCATTGACATTAAATTCAGGTCCACTCTGATCCGGAGTGTACTTACCAGTTAATATTCCATCTATTGGTCATAAAAATCTTTAAAGGAATATTCGTATTTGTCGAGACCTTGTCATCATCATCGTCACCATCTAGACACGTTAGAGCAACGATTTCATCTCTCTCTCTTTCTCTCTCTCTCTCTTTCTACCAATAACCATGGCTCCGGGTAGGTCTTCCAGATTATGTTCTATGTCCATGCCGAGCTGTTTTAAGTTGGTTCCGGCTGATCGGCCATGAAAAATCTATTTAGAAACAACTTGGCAAAAATGTAAATATGAACGTAAATAAATGCAATTGACTAACCTCTATGAATAAGATAATCCAAGCCGGGTTGGTGTGCCTTTAAAATCAATCAAATCCGAACATAATAACTGCATTATCTGCGAAGATCCAGTCTGAAACATCAAGTGAAGAAAACGATCTAACTCATAAGACAATAACAAAACACCATTAATGCACAAAGCTGGCAGCAAGTTTGGCAATATCCATTAATAACTATGACCTAAAAATGACATTTGCAAACATCGGATTATCCCAATGCACACCATTTAAGATAAGCAAAACGTTAATGAAAATACACCTGATCAACCGTAAATTCCAATGTAAATAAGCACATTGAAGTTCTTAAAAATCATCCACATGCAAAAAATATATTTTTAACAAGATAAATTTGTTCTGTTTTACTTGGTGTTTGAAATACTTTATTCGAGTTTTTAACAAGTCATCTGTTTTTAAGCCGATGAAAGAAAGTGTTTTTTTTACAAATACTCTTTCTCAGAACCCAAGATCTTTTGTGAATGATGTAAAATTATGCAGGTCAGAGTTCATACTTTATACTCTTAAAATATTTAAAGAGCAAAAAAGAAAAAAAAAAAGAAAAAAAAAGAAGATCCTTATCGAATAACAACAACTACTCTGTTGTTCTTACACTATTGGTGACTGTGCTTTAAAAAAATTGTGTATTAACATAACTGATGTTTTTCTCTGAAGGAAAAATAGTCCAAAGTGTTTTTTTAATTTTTTTTTATTAGAAAGGATTTCCTCATTTGGGATATTTTTTGTTGTATGACGGGCAACATAAAATTATTTCAGATTTGAATTCTTTTATATCAATATTTTTTAGTCCATAAAATTTTCGACCGTTCTTTGGTACTTATCGAATATCATAATAACGCAGATGAACGCTGTTATTAGGTTTCATTGAAACCTTAGAATCAATAACTGAGTTAAAGTCATTCCGTTTCCAGAAGTGTTTCAAAGATGTCAGTAAATTTATTCTACTAAACTGTTCATTTAAAAATGCACATATTTGATTTAAGATAGTTATGTCTTAAATCTTCGCTGTATTTTGTGTTGTTTAAATGAAGAATGAAATTACTTTTCTGTGACTAAATTTCAGGGAAAACTTTACTGTTGGAAGATGAAATTCTAAATTTGCAAAAAAAAAAATAAACCCCAAAATTCCCACCCCAAAAAACCCCACCTCAAATGTAGCTTAACACGTGCTAAGACGAACCCATAAAAGAAAGATAGATTCCTTGCCCCACACTCTCTCCCCGCCCCGATGACAATGATAAAGGAGTGGAATATTAGTATAAATGCTAGTAAAATTAGTAATAATCCAAGCGAGCATTTATTAAAATATTATGCAAACGTTGGAAGTCATTCCGTTTCCAGAAGTATTTCAAAGAGGTGAGTAAATTTGTTCTACTAAACTGTTCATTTAAAAATGCACATATTTGATTTAAAATAGTTATGTCTTAAATCTCCACTGTATTGTATTCTCAAATGAGGAATATAGTGTATTTTAAATGTAAGGACATGTTTAGCGGTAAATTAAAAAAAAAAAAAAAACAAATTTAATGACTCTGGTTGAATGCATTAGTATACACGGCAAATAGGTTTAGAACCTTTTCTAAAAGCTTAGAATTCTGTTTGCCCACCTTCATAGCAGTTAATAAGAGAACAAAGCAACCCAAGTCAAATTCGAATTCCATCTCTGCCTAAAAAAAAAAAAAATGAATAAAAACATATGTTAGGGCGTGTATCGGAAGACAGGATAAAATATACCCCAAAATGTCTTTGAATATACATCAGTCCTGGACTTTAACTAAGTTAAAACTTAAGGTAAAAGAAGGACTTTTTTTCTTTTTTTTTTATACACGTACACATGGGAAGCAGCATGATGTACCTGAAGGTATTCGAATGCGCAATGCCTGACTTTTCCTGAACGTGTGAGTCTTGCGGCTTAACGCTCAGGATTGTCAGTTCGATCGGGGAACTACTGCTGCTTGTCTATAAGAGTGGCTTCTATAGATGAGAATAAAAACAGCAATCGAAAGATAACTATGACTCACACTCAAACCACATGCATAAACCGCATCGCTCTTCGCGCGGGTAAAAAAGGGGTGAATCCTGCTAAGGTTGGATCCCTGGCCTCAGTGTCCGAAAAATCAGCTACAGAGCTCAAATAAAAACTACTAAAATGCAAAAGTCATTGGTGGAGATATGAATGCACAAATCGGGAAAAACAGAAACAACAAATACAGCCTACACAACACGTCAAACAGGAATGGACAATATGTAATTGATTTCATGATAGAAAATAGATTAACATGCCTCAATAAAAACTTTCAAAAAAGGGAGGGAAAATTATTGACCTACACATACGCGAATAATAGTAAAGAACAGATAGACTACGTCTTTATAAACCGGAAATAGAAAAATAGTGGGATGAATTGCGAGGCATACTTCTCTTTTGAGGGTGTGTCCTCCGATCATCGAATAGTCACGGCCAAAGTACGACTAAGCCTACGAAAAAACGCCACACGAACAGCGACAACTAAGCACTATGACTGGGCCCTACTTAACAACAGAGATATTAGAGACAAATATGCATTAGAATTAAGAAACATATTCGGAAACACTACAAGAGAAGACAAAAAAATGACGAATATGAGAATTCTGTTGAAGCACACCTTGAGGCGGCATCAAAGTGTATCCCAACAAAACCTAGAACTAAATATAGAGTCCCTTGGGAAGCTTTAGCGGTTAGAGAAAAACGTGCACTCGTGAAAACTGCCTCCAAAAGCTATTTGGAAGAACCCAAAAACGCAAATGCCCAAAAACTAGAAAAGGCACAATATCAATTAGCAGGAATATATCTAAAAGAACAGACAGAATACATACAAAATCAGATAGATAAGATTAGAGACTCGGTGGAAGATAGGCAATCCAGGATAGCCTGGCAAACAATAAACGAAGTAAGTAGAAGGAAGAGCACAGCCAAAGCAAAATTGAAAGCTGCAAGCCAACAAGAAAGAGTAAAACTGTGGGAACAGCATTTCAAAAATCTACTTGGAAACAAACCGAAAATAATGTTGCATTGTCATCTGCTGATTCATTCAGAAATACACATATATATACTGGGTAAATACCGACGCATGATGAACGACGCGTGATAAAGACGCAGGGAGGAAAACGCATGATAAAGACGAATGAAGGAAGACACGTTAAGGAAAATTCAGGAAGCTTCTTTACAATATTTTTACCTCTCACTTTATTGCAAGGGTTTGAAAGTATAGCATGTGAGAGGATGCTGGAGACCGAACGTAAACTTTATATTTTGACCCCACTGTTATGACCGTCACGTTGTGTCTTGTTCTCCTGATGTTGGGGTCAACTCCATCGGGGGTTTCCGAGGACCCCCTCGGTCTGGTGTGGCCTTCCCTACCATATCTCGTCTCTACTGTCTGGAATTCCGCTGGCAACTGCTTCGGGGGTTTTCCGAGTGCCCCCTCGGTAGGGTGTGGCTTTCCCTACCACATCTCGTCTCTAATCCTCTGGGAGTCTGCTGGCAACTGCCCTGGGACCCACACTCAACTGAGTTAAATAATAACTCAACGCCCACACGATCGCCTTCTGGATCTTTGAAATCGAATGTTTAATCGTCATCAAGCGGAAATAACTGTCATGCAGTTCAGAGGTTACTCTCTTCCGGTGCATGGCTGTAATGGCAGAATGGGACCTTCTCCTTTTCCCATATCATAAACCTTAATCCGCCCACGCGATCTCTTTCGATTACTGGCCGTTGGAATGTGTCACTTCTTTCATGTGTATTACATTTTTGGGCCGGGGCGAAGGTCAAAATATAACAATAACGGATTAACCGATCACCAGAATTATCAGTAAGCAATTAGGCATTAAACTAGGTCCGTTCACCAAGGAAGAACTCGACTCGGTTCTTCGAAAAAATAAAAATAGGAAAGCTGCAGGGCTGGGCGAGATCCCCCCAGAAGTATGGAAGACCAGACAATTCGACGACATACGCCTCCGACAATGCAACGCACTCTATAGTCAAAATAGGATAGAAAGATGGATGAAGGGATGTATCCTTCCTTTCCCTAAAGAAGGCGACCTCGGATTAGCCAAGAACTAACGAGAGATAACACTTACATCCATAGCAGCCAAAATCTACAATGGTCTACTACGAAACTTCATAGAACCCAAAATTGACAACATCCTTAGGAAAAACCAAAATGGCTTTCGGAAAAATAGATCCACAACCTCGCAAATATTGATCATCCGTAGAATCCTTGAAGGCGTTCGGGCAAAAATCCTACAGGCGACATTACTATTTGTCGACTTTACCAAGGCCTTCGATTCCATCCACAGAGGGAGGATGGAACAAATCCTACTAGCATACGGCCTACCAAAAGAAACTGTAGCAGCAATAATGATTCGCTACAGAAACACCAAAGTGAAAGTACACTCACCAGATGGAGACACGGAATACTTCGACATTGTTGCAGGAGTACTACAAGGAGACACGCTAGCTCCATACCTCTTTATCATCTGTCTAGACTACGTGCTTAGAACTTCAATCGACAAAATCAGAGAAAATAGCTTCGAGCTGACGAAGAAAAAAAGCAAAAGGTATCCCGCAAAAACAATCACCGACGTCGACTACGCTTATGACATAGCGTTACTGGCAAATACACCTAATCAAGCAGAGACACTACTGCATAATTTGGAACGATGCGCAGCAGGCATTGGCCTCCATGTCAATGAACACAAAACTGAATATATGTGTTACAACCAAACAGGCAACATTACCACACAAGACGGAGCCTCTCTGAAACAATTAGACAAAATCACCTACCTAGGAAGTAGCGTCTCATCAACCGAAAAAGACATCGACACACGACTAACGAAAGCATGGACAGCTATCGATAGGCTCTCGATCATATGGAAATCAGACCTGACCGATAAAATGAAACGCAGTTTCTTCCAGGGAGTGGTTGTATCGATACTGCTATATGGATGCACTACATAGACGCTAACTAAACGGCTGGAGAAGAAACTAGACGGCAATTACACAAACATGTTGAGAACAATATTGAACAAGTCCTGGCAGCAACACCCCACAAGACACCAACTATACGGCCACTTGCCTCCCACACGAAAACTTTACAAGCTCGACGAACCAGACACGCAGGACACTGCTGGAGAAGCAAGGACGAGCTCATAAGGGATGTACTCTTATGGACCCCCACATATGGCCGTGCAAAAGCAAGACGACCAGTTCGAATATACATACAGCAGCTATGTGAGGACACAGGATGTAACCCTGAAGACCTGCCAGAGGCGATGAATAATAGGGAGAAGTGGCGAGAGAGGGTCAGGGATATCCGTGCTGACGGCACGACATTATGATATATATATATATATATATATATATATATATATGTGTGTGTGTGTGTGTGTGTGTGTGTGTGTAATGTCTCCTAAAAATTGCAATCTTACAGAAAATTGCAGGAGCAACGATAAATGCAACAGCAACATCGTCTGCATCCTCATCATCAACTGCAGCAGAAGCAACAACAACAATAGCAACAACAACAACAACAACAATAACAACAGCTATAATAATGTTAATAACAATTTACAAAATCTTCTCAATATCAAACAAAGTCATAAAATTCATCATCCTATTTACCTCCGCTCGGCCTGGATATGACACAAGGTCAGTTTTAAGCGGAGTTTTACAGGTTTGAATTCAGGGTTTTCCTTTTCCTAGACTAGTTGCCTCACCAAGAAGAACCCAGTCTGTCCTACTATTTACCCCTAGCTGGGGAGAATAATTGAATTCATACCTTTCCCAAGGGTATTAGTGCTATGTGAAATGCAATCAGTCTCGTACAGGATTTGAACTCGTGTCACCGAGTCCATTTCCTACGATGATAACCGTTACACCACGGGCACATCCACCATGAAATTCATCATAGGAGCTATGAAAGGGGAATTGTCAGTCGGACAAAGTGTAGCAGAAGTGGAATCCATAGCGACATTTTCCAATGAGACTCATTTTAACCATTTCTAATCGCCATAAAATTGATGCCCCTAAATTACATAATTATGAAATGCACAGAAAGACTAAATAAAAAAATAAAATTACCACGAAAGGATTAATTACTTACTATATATGGATGTCATGATGCTATTTGCAAAAAGTGAAAAACAAATGTTGACCTTAACAGAAGCAGTTATAATTTATAGGACTTGTATTTAGCATTGTAAAATCTGTTACTTCATAAAGTGATGGAGATCAAAATAAGTAAAAATAAAAGTAAAGTTAGCGACCGTAGTCGGGCGTAACTCGAAGGCTCTCTTTTCCATAGCTACTACATCAAGGTGTAGTGAACACCGGTACTCCTTTCCCAGGATTGACCCACTTTACCGTTGATCCGTACCTTAAATTTCTGAGTGTTAAGCAAAGAGGCATCAAGTACTATTTTTTGAGTCTTTGGATTGAAAAATTCTGAACCCTCTAACCATTATGTCCGGTTTTTGGATCAAAACAGACAACAGAAATTATTGAACTCCCATTAGGAAAGCATCAGAACGCTAGAAGCGAAGTAAAATTACATGCACTTAGGAATACTGGAAGGGACACAGTAGAAAAGTAGGGGTGGAAGAAAAATAACAAAAGAATAACCCATAAAAACAAAAAACTTTTTCAACACTAAGCTCAACATTCAGAAACAACATCAAAAGGTTTGAGCACTTAGGACATCCTCTTTGTATGTATGGTGGACCACACTTAAAATAAAGGACGGAGAAACTCTGAAAAATCATCCAAAGTACGAGATATGTGATGACGATGGACAAGGCTTTACACCCGAGAAATGAGAAACATAGACTAAATGTGTCAAGAAACTAAAGAAGGAAGAAGACTCGCCAGCATATGGAACTGTGTATATTCATCATAGAATGAAAACAACTTACTATAACCAGGAATAGAACTGGCATCGATAGAACTTGTAGAAACCGTGCAAAAACTAGGAAACATAAATGTGAAGTAAAAATACTGTGTGAATGTTTCAAGCTACTAACTGGTTAGATTACTCACAAGAAGACCTGGACATGGCTACAAAATAGAACCTCAAGAAAGGAATTGAATCCCTACTAATAGCAGCTGAAAACAACGTTATAATGTCTAATAGCATTAAAACGAAAATCGTTTATACGCAACAGAATAGAAAGAGTTGGTTATCGAGAGACATATTAAACAGTTAATCACACAATATGAGGTTTACTTAACTAGAATAAAAAGAACCACATGACTGGTTAAAAATGGTGATCGAATTGGAATTATGCAAGAGATTGACATTTAACTATTATACTAAATGTTATATGTTGAGAAGGAGACACAAAGTTTTCTGGGGTTTTTAGATAAAAACAAATGATCTTATCCCGACCAGAAAACCAGACTTAGTATCAATAATTATAAATAAAAAAGACAAAAACAAATTGAAGACAAAAAAGCATACGATATGATCCCACAAAACACTATGATAGACAGTCTAAAAATACGCAAGATAACCCGCAAATTCAAAAGTTAATAGGTAAAACCAGAAAAGAGGGAGGAAGTTAACTCGCCAACATTGAAGATAGCGTCTATACATCGATAAGATGACTTGAAGATCGCATATAAAAGAAAAAAGAAAGACAAATCACAGCGATGAGAAACAATATAAAAAAAAACACAAACATTAACAGAAAAACAATAACTAGAAATCAAAAATGGGAAAAAAAGCAATTGTATAGATATTTCAAACGACAAACAAGCAATTTCTCACACAAGAAGACTTTGAAATAGCGAAGAAAAGGAAAAATTAAGAGAGAAATTGGATTTCTTCTAATAGCATCACAGATTAGTGCCATAAGAACAAACAAGATGAATCAAAAATAAATAAAACACAATAAAATAGCAAGTGTGGTATATGTGGATAAAGAGAGGAAACAATCAATCATATAATAAACGAATGCAGAAACGTAGCACAGAAAGATTATATGACTAGACACAACTGGGTGTCAAGATGATCCACTGGACTCTGGGCAAGAAATTTAAATTTGACCATACAAACAAGGGGTATATGCAAAATCCAGAATCAGTCCTAGAAAATGATACGCACATAATTCTTTGGGATTTTGAGATACAAACGGATCATCTAATCTGAGCCAGACGAACAGAATAAGTGATAGACAACAAAAGAAAAAGAGAACCTGCTGAAAAGTGATCTTTGCAATTCTGGCTGACTATAGAGTAATATAAAAGATGAAATAAGGGATAGATATCTAGACCTTTTCTAGAGAGCCGAAGAAGCTATGGAACATGAAGGTGACGGTGATACCAATTGTAACTGGTATACTTGGAACGATCTCCAAAGGATTGGTAAAAAGACTGGAAATTTTAAAGATCAGAAGAAAAGTAGTAACAATCAAGACTACAGCATTGATAAGATCGACCAGAATACGGAGAACAGTCCTGGAGACTTGAGGAGATTTGCTGTCACTCAAACTTCAATGAGACAGAATCAGCTAATATTCGGGTGAAAAGCACATAAAGGAATAATACTACTACTACTAATAATACCCTGCAGGCACCAGGCAACCCTTTACAATATAGCAAACAAGACAACCTCTCGCCTTGATGGCATACACGGTTTTTGGTTTTAAAAAATTCACCTTCATACACGACAGATTTGGTACTGAAATGAATAAATACATACAGAAAACTGAGATACTCGATGGATGACCAAAGGGAAGACCACTCTAATCCAAAAAGACCCTCTCAAAGGAACTTCCCCAACCAACTTTTGAACCATAACGAGCCTACCGATGATGTGGAAAATACTAACGGCACAAATTAGGGGGAATATCTACTACTCATTCATAAGCCGTGGAATCTTCCCCGAAGAACAAAAAGGATAACACGGCACAGAGGAACTGCTATATATAGATTGTCAACGAAAATAAAGCGAGATGAAAAAATCTAGCTATGGCCATGATCGACTACAAAACATTTTACGAAAGCTAGACTCAACACTGTCTCAAAATGTATAAAATGTCCGATCAAATCGTACGGTTTATCTAGAAGACCAGGCAAACGGAGAGAGTGAAATTAACAGCCGTAGGACAAAGCTTCACAGAGGTAAAGATCCAAAGAGGAATATTCCAGGGACATACGCTCACACTTTTACAAATTGTGATAACCATGATGCCTCTGAACCAAATCCTAAGGAAATGCACAGCCAGATACAAACGCATGAAAAATTCAGAACTTTAGCAAAAAAAACGAAAGAAAATTGGAAACCTGGATAGAAAGTGTGAGAATATACAGTCAAGACATATGAATGGAAGTCGGCGTAGAAAAATGCACCATGCATGTAAGGAAAAGTGGAAAACGACACATAACGAAAGGGGTCAAACTACCAAATCAAGTAATCATCAGAACGCATAATTGGGTATATTGGAAACTGACATCATGAAACAGAAGGTAAAGAAAGAAAAAATTAAAGATGAGTATCTCTAAAGAGCCAGAAAATTAGTCAAGAAAAAACTCTGTAGCAGTAACCTTGTCAAAGGGATAAATATTTAGTCTGCCCCGCTGGTAAGATACTCAGGACCATTCTTGAAGTGGACCGGAGAAGAACTTAAATAAATGTACCAGAGAACAGGAAAACTAATGATCATGCATAATGCTTTACATTCCAGATATTCTGTTGATGGACTAAATGTGGCAAGAAGAGAGGCTGGAAGAGTACCTGCCAGCCCTGAAGACAGCGATGACACATCGATACAACGAGTCGAAGACAACATAGAAAAGCGCGGAGGAAGAATGATTACAACTACCAGAAACAATACTAAGGATACGAGGACAAACAGAAAGACAATAACCAGAAAACAAAAGTGGGAAGGAAAAAATCTCTACATGTTTTAAGTGCATAACTAGCAACATCTCACATGAGAAAACGTGGCTGAGGAAAGGAAACTAACAGAGAAATTGAATCACTTCTATTAGCAGCACAACAATGCCATAAGGACTGACCTTATCAAAGCGAGAATAGATAAGACGACACAAAACAATAGCTGTAGGTTAGGTGGTGATAGAGACGAAACCATGAATCACGTAATAAGAAAATGTAGAAAATTAGCTCAGAAAGAATATAAGACTAGGCACGAATGGTGGGCAAGGTGATCCATTTGGAATTGTGCATTAAGTTGAAGTTTGACCATACGAACAAATATTATATGCCCCACCCTGAATATGTCCTAGAAAATGAGACGCACAAATTCCTCAAGGAATTTTAAGACAAAAACGGATCACCAAATCTCAGCCAGACGACAAGATCTTATAATAATAACCAAGAAAAAATAAAAGGAGAATTTGCAAAATTGTTGACTTTGCTGTCCCGATGAACCACAGAGGGAAATTAAAATAATTTGAAAAGAGGAATTAATACATCGACAAAATAATTTTAATAATAATAAAAATAATAATAATAATAATTTATCGAAAAAAACATGAAAAAGTGGAGAGTTGAATTAACAACAGAACGAAAAAGCCTGGCTGAAACAAAGATCCAAAAAGGGATATCCCAAGGAGATGCACTGTCACCTCTACTATTTATAATTGTTCTGATGCCACTAAACGTCATACTCAGAAAATGCACGGCCGGACACAAACTTAGCAGATCACAAGAAAAGATCAACCACCTAATATACATGAATGACATAAAATCTGCAAAAATGAACTGGAAACCCTCATACACATAGTTAGAATATACAGTCAAGACATAGGAATGGAAATTGCCTTGAAAAATACGCCCTGCTCATCAGGAAAAGTGGCAAAACGACATCTAACTGACGGAATAGGACTACCAAATCAAGACAAGATCAGAAAGCTCACAGAAAACGAAACCTACAAATACTTAGGAATCTTGGAGGCTGACACCATCAAACAAGTGGAAATGAAAGACAAAATTCAAAAAGAATATCTCAGGAGAACTAGAAAACTACTTTAGATAAAGCCTTCTAGCATAAACTTTATCAAAGGAATAAATACCTGGGCTGTATCCCTCATTAGATACTCGGGACCCTTTCTCAAGTGGACCAGAGATGAAATGGATCAAAGAACTAGAAAACAAAAGGCAGAGATGGCGAAAAAAACCTGGACATGGCTAAGAAAAGGAAATTTTAAGAGAGAAACAGAATCTCCTGATGACAGCACAAAACAGCGCTAGAAGAACCAATCGTATCAAGAGGAGAATAGATAAGACGCAACAAGACAGCAAATGAAGCCTCTGCAGGGACAGAGATGAAACCATAAATCACATAATAAGCGGATGCAGCAAATTGGCAAAGAAGGAGTACAAGGCTAGACACGACTGCGTGGGCAACGTGATCCACTGGGAAATGTGCAGGACATTTAAGCTTGACCATAACAACAAATGGTATATGCACAACCCAGCACCTGTCCTAGAAAATGACATACACAAACTCCTATGGGACTTTGACATACAAACGAATCACCTAATCTCGGCCAGAAGACCAAACATTGTAATAATCAACAAAAAAAAAAAAAAGAAAATCGACAAAATTGTCGATTTGCTGTCACTCAATCTCCAGTAAACGACAATCAGCTAACGCTGATGTGTAAAACTCTAATACATAAATACTAATAAAGAGACATCTGACACGAGAAA
>OY757904.1:50109969-50302469 GCA_963585895.1 Sepioteuthis lessoniana
AAAGGATCCTGTGGGAACATCATTTAAGTGTAGTAGTTATAATGCTTTTCCATGACTATGTAAGATTTAGAGACAATGATTTATAGGACTCGATGACAATCAAGCAATAACATTTTAAAGTTTATTTCAAAAGTTTATCATACATCGATTAGAATGGAAGATTTTAGTTTGTTTCATTTACCTGTGTAGTTGTTTGCCATTTATGAAAATTGATTTAGATTTTATGAAGGATTAAATGAAAACTATTATTTTTTAATCAACATGTAATTACTCATTGCTGAAAGACTTGGATCAAGAGAAAAGGAATAAACGTTTGTTTATTCCTTAATTCCTTTTCTATATGCGATTTTCACTGGATGCATCAGACCTGTGGATTTGTGTCAAACTAAGCTTAGCTTCGTAAATAAGTATTGATAATGAGATGTACGAATTTGATCAGAAAACATTATTTCAAAATCTGGTTCATTAAAATCAGAAAATATTTCTTTATAGATTAACGTCCAACTTTATCGACATTGAAACAATTCCCAAAAATCTGTGAACGACTTTTATGTTTTTCGCAAATCTTTTTAAAGATTCTTGCTCCTCTTAACATCGTCTGTGTATCTGTTTTTTCCTGAAATCCAATCCATAGCTTTAAAAACAAACATATTTTTGAAACCTATCCTTGAATGTCTTTAGTAGGGATTTTCCCCACTAAATGATCTGTATCATTAAAACAGACGCCTGGAACGTAAAAGCATATAAACGTTAACATTGTACTTTATTTATAAAATCTACTCAACTGAAAACGAGTATTAAAATAATTCCGCTTATCACACCACGTTTATGCCGAAGCCAATGACAGAGAGCAGTTCACTCACCTTGCCTTACTTTAATTATAGACGAACTAACGTTAATAGCATACGTCGACACATCCTGATAAATTAAAGGTGTCATCTTACAGTCACTGACGCCATTAGAAATGCATAGATGTATATACTCCAAGGACTACCGAAAGCGGGTTTCATTCAAATCAATGCTCTACGACCCAATAAGAAAAATCTGAATATGTAGTGGGGAAGAAGATTTAACAAATTAGGCTCGTGTTCCGAATTTGTCAAATCTTAGTCCTGCGTTTGGAACTTTCCCATTCGCAAAACTAAGAACTAGGTGCTTAGAATTATTATTGCTTTTCATCTGACCGGACTGGAAAAATACAATGTAAAGTGTTCATTTTGAAATCGAAAGGAAATTGAGGCAAACATTTGATGCGTTTTTATTTTTACATAAAACAATCTTTCATAGTACAAAATTGTCAATAAGCCTATAACGAAAAAAGCATATCTATTGTATCTTACGCAAATGCCTATTTAAAAGCGATGCACGAATATCAGATTTAACTGATAATCTTTTAAAATTTGGCGATATACTCCTTCTCGAAAGACATCGTCAACCAAAGTTATAATACAATGACATGATGACAAATCAAACCTTGGTGATTATTTACTCCTAAACCCTGCACACTCATACACCCTATATATATATATATATATATATATATATATATATATATATATATATATATATATATATATATATATGTGTGTGTGTGTGTGTGTGTGTATGTGTGTGTGTGTGTGTGTGGTCACAAACACCGTGACCGAGGTGATTCAATCACTACATTTCATCTGGATTACTGATGACAACACACCAGTCGTCAACTCCAAAGGTTCCTAACTGGACTAACTGTGGGAATTCACAAAGATTCCACAAACAATATCTCCAAGGCAAAAAACCAATACATTGGAAGGGCATTATAAATTGACATGAAAGCAGCAAGCAACCAAAATACACCGCAACAAAATAACTATCCGAAATCTTTGATCCTTCCGACTATTGATTATCCGCTTAAATCAATTATTAATTTTAATAATTCCACATTCCTAAACTAATATGTTCACCTCACTGACAGAAAACTAATCCAAAACATCAATCGGGACAAAAAGAAACAATAGATCTTCCATAATTCTTACACCCCTAAAAAAAAACAAAAATCTTTACAACTTCACAAAATCTCGGAACAAGCATCGTGTCTTTTGTCCTTTTATTCTACCTACGTAGTGTATTCAATAAGTTTCCAGACTTTTTTGTACAGATTTAAAATTGTCATAGACTCTCGAAAATTTACTATATTATGGCTATACATCTTATGACATTACTGACCAATTTTTATGATCTCAGCTCCAAATTAACAGCTACAACGGGAATTGGAATACACCCTACTAAAGCCTTATTGTCACAGCTGGTGAATTTCAAAAATGCAATCTGGACATGAGGACACTTTAGAAGAACAATATGCAATAAAATTGAGTTTTAAACTTGGAAAAAAACACCACAGATGCAATGCTTCAGACTGCTTTTCGACCATCTTCCATGAATCGAGCATCAGTTTTTGAGTAGCATAAGAGATTCAAGGAGGGCAGGGAGTCTGTGAGAGATGATGAGGGTTGTGGGAGAAGGAAGGAAGTCAATACACCAGAGTTTATTGGCCAAAGGGTTAGGGTTACTATGTTGAGATTTTAAGGGGTTCAGGAAGACATTCCTTCGGAAGAAGTCAGCAATCTTAAAATTGGGTCAGTGGTATTTCCACCAGGAAAATGCACCAGTCTATAACTCAATCCTCGTCACAGACTGCTTGACCAACATGGACAAGAGGACTTCCATGGGGCCTTTCAGAAATTGTTGGAACGGTAAAACAAGTACAGTGCAGCCGGATGGGATTACTTCGAAGGGGAATAAAATTTCATGTGTGTACTCTCAATAACAGTGCCCATACGAAAAAAAGTCAAGAAACTTATTTAATGATCCTTGTATTCGCAACTGCAAAAAAGTCTTCTGAAAAATCGTCGTCACGTCTCTTCCTCTTATTCCAAAATTGGGATATCATCATAGAACGGCGTATTCTTCAACTGAATTATTTCCTCACTATATTTTCAAAATATCCTTGAACTACTGGGATGAAATCCCAGTAAATCGGTCGTGAAATTAACCTCATCCCGTACAAAAACGGTAACGTGATTTGATATACGAAAAATATTTCTTTTTCCTTAAAAATGAACATGGAAATTAAAATCTAATTAAAATCAAAATTAAAATCCCCACTGCAATGGCTGAGGAAAATTTTCATGAAGTTAAGCGCGGGAAAAATGAAATGTTGTCTCAAATTGATAGAGCTTTTACCTTCTTAATTTTTCAGATAATTTCTTCCTCCAACTCATCAGTGCGAATCATTCCGTCTTCAGTTAAAACAATAATCTACTTCCTTAGCCACACCCAAAATTTCTGATCACATTCTAGCGAGAAAATCAACATCCTCTGTAGAAAATCCTTACTGACGGCTCAGTCAAGGGTCAATATGCAACAGCATCAGTAGTACTTAATCTTTTATTGTATTTTTGTTTCTTTTTTCTTTTCGCGTATACCAAATGTTTGCTAACAATAAGCCGTATAGAGCCTAAAAATAATTCAACGCAATTTGATTCGTAGAAAGAGTGTATTTTCTATGTAGCTTTGTCGGAGCACAGTGCGTTCTTTTTATTGGAAATGCATATTTACGCAAATATAATTGTAAAACATATTACATTGAGGAATCAAAGTATTATGTTTGTTCTTTATTTCAAATTTCTTTTGATATTTATGTATTTTCTATGCTTTCATTTTAAAAAAGCTTCTCTGATAATCTTTTTGAAATTGTATATAGGCTCTCTTGTAAATTGTTGCTTCGGTTACGATTCTTGTTAAATATAATTTGGCCATTCTGAGGGTTTACAAAACTAGACACACGAAACGCGAAGAAGAATTCAGCTTTGTTTTTATCAAACAAATGTTTCAATTTGCAGACCCGTATATCTACCAGAAGAATCCACGTACATTTAAAATCCCCTTAAAAACAAACGCTACAAAAATATTCATTGAGACTGTGTATATTTCAGTGGAACCTGTGTCCAATAAATGAAATAAACACTCTTATGGGCCAGATTAAATTTGCCAATGGATCATGGCCTATTTGTTTAAAGAGCTGCAAGATACCATTGACGTAAATGAATGTACTTTAATCCCTGGTGAAATAATGCAAAGAGTAGTCGCAAGATAGCAATTAATAAGTTATTTTTAAAAAGCCTGAAGCCAGGTAATTGACGAACTGATGAATTTTAAATCTTGTCCGTTAGACTAAGTGCAATAAGATATGCTTTATAACCTCTCTGGTGTAAACATAACAGTTAACAAAATATTTTCTAAATCAAAGAGTCCATTAGTCATCTAATTAGTCATGCAAGCGACAATAGGGATACGATGGTCTGAGGATCCCAATCAAAGAACATGGGTTTGTAGTTTCACTCTTTTTCAGTGATGACAACATGGGAGAGAGAAGACATTGCATGTACTTAGAATCAAACAATCGCCAAAAGATCCGAGAAGAGTTCGTTCCACCTAGAAAATTGTAAGACACGCAAATTTAATCGGCACCAGTAACTGTACAATGGGAATAAACAGCAGAATTTCCTATATATTAGGCGAGTAAAGATTTTGTGTTTAACTTTACCCACTAAACCATCACTATCACCGAAAACGCTGGAGCTGATGACAAAGCTGCACCTGGACTATGTTTTAAATATGCGAAGGTTCCACTAAAAGACAAATTGGAATCGTAAAAAAAAAGACGTTCCGGTTTTTTGATTGAAGAACTGCAAATTTTACCAGCTTATAAAGTTAAGTAAAGCTCCACTCCCGCATCAAATTCATTCATCATTTCTAAAATGTTATAATTTATACTTTTTAAGATAAAACAATGAGAAACATAGATCCCTTCCTTTTTTTTCAAATTGGCTACAGATTTGTAGACTTTAATTTTGAATTGTAGGAATATTATTGATTGAAAGAAAAACGGAATTGCATAATAAATATATACTAAAACTGAAAATGATAGGATAATAGATTTTCAATTCAGTTTATCTCTTTTTGAATGTAAAGGTAATTTTGAAAACCATTGCAAAGACAGTGAAATACTTTGCAAATTTATTTTTTACGTCATTTATCAATCGTTGAAAAATATGACATTGCGCGTGACACAAATTTAAAATTCATTTTGCTGATGATAAACGTCTTTAAAATAACTTTGATTTAATAAAAAAATGACATGAAATTCCAAAATTAATATTTGTCTAAGTTTTCATATGTAATATGCTATCTACATAAAATGTTGACTTGATTTGATTCTTTGATATATATCGTTATTTTAAAAATCTCTTTTTACCTAGTATGTGTGTACAAAAGCAAAATTGATTAAGGGGTGTTTTCATGGTATAATGGTTAAAGCCGTGGACTGTGGAATCGAAGTAAGTGAGTTCGAACACTTGCGGCACTGTTACGTTCACTTTCGGACAGGTATTATGACGTGGTGTGCTAGAGAGAGAGTGAAGGGGTGGTCAATACCCGCACTCCTCTTTATTTGAATCAACAGGCACTAAGAAAGATCGGATAAGAAGAACCGAACGTTGAGGTGGTTGAAGAGAGAAAGAGTAAGCTATCTGTACCCTTTGCCCTTTAGTCTGTTGAAACGGAGGTAGTCAAGGTCAATCGGGTGGCATGATTCGGTGAGGTGGTGGAAGAAGAAAAGTCAAATGGTTGGGCGACAGAATCTTCGCGGCAAAATGTCCGGTACGCGTTAGAGAAATTTGAAGGAGAATCTTCTGTTTGGACAAATCCAGGGTTGGGACAAGATGCTGATTTCTCCCAGCTCCAGGAAAAGATACCTCACCCGTAAAAAGAGAGAAAATCTGAAAATTGAAAACCCGTAAAAGATAAGTACAGCTCAAAACGTTTTTCCTTTTCTAAAATATTGGAAAAATGTATGTATTCCAAAAAAAGTGTAAATGTTCTATTTTACCAAGAGTTAAAATTACTGAATGAACACTGCTACACGGCTCAGTCCGGCGGCTTCGACACTTTTACCCAAATAAGAGAAAAAGAAAGAGAAAAAAAGCGAAAGAAGAAAAAGGACTGTTGAGAGACATGTTTGTTTGACGTTTTCCTGTTGGCTTAATATTGCCCGTATTTAAAAAAAAAGAAAGACAGAAAAGAAAAAAAGAACTGTTTCTTAAATCTCATTATTATTTGTTTGATCGACGCATATTAAAAGTTTGTTATATTTTAAATGCACCCTTGTGTTGAAATGTTTTGATTGTGTTCTTTCCTCTGTTGATTTGACTTCCTTTGACCTGTATCTTGTCTCGGCCTCATACCACTTTCATTTATTCTCGCTAAACGTCTTCTTGCCTCCTTAAACATTAGAAAAAGGACTTAGAAATATGTCTACAGTGAATATTATCAAACCTAGAAGTCCGTTCCTCTGTGATATAAGGGGTAGGGGGACAAAGGACTTGGTGGTGTATGTGAAAGGGAATTGGCAACCCCTTAACTACGTCTGAGACTAATCTAACCTCGAATCAGCCTCCATATTGTTTGTATGTTTTTCATACGCCCGAAATAGGAGTCTTGACCGGGATTTATTTTGTGGAGTATCAAGTGCGAGGCTGTTCTCGGCGATACACATTCTGCGTAACAGCCTTTAATTGAAGACAATGACTGAGAAGTCAATCACTTGAGGCCAGAGTAGAATTCAAAGTCCTAGTTTGAACCCCTTTATCCTCCCATCTATGGTTTCAATAGTACCGCTGTTGTTCTTCTCACAGGATGTCTTTTTCGTTTAATAACCCACAAAGGTTGATATGCCATTAAACAAAACAAACCGAAAGCAAAATTGATTCGTTAAAACTTGAAACTGTATTCTCTTTGATTGTTTAAGAAAATCATATTCGATTTAAATATTTACTGGATAACATAATATACGTTAACTTCATCGGAATTTGTCCGTGTAAATTTAGGGATCTAACAATATTTCTTGTCTCAGTATGAGCTTATGCGTATGTATAAAGTAATGTCTAATTGAGCTTTCTTCCAATAAATAGCTTCACTATTCAAGAACCGAATCAACTGGTTAATTAAAATTTAGTTATTTATGAATGGGTTGCTTTCCATTTTGGTCGCAAACTTTTTGTCATGTTGATGACCTATAATCGATATGTTTGTGTATGAGTATGTGTGTGGATTATCTTTTGAATGAAATCTTACGGTATTATAAAAAGAAGAGAATAAGGGAAATACATTTTGGTTTTCCCATCAGTTTGAAAACTTACAGAAATCATTATAATAATTTTTTTAAAAGTATATGGGCAAATTAAAACAGATGTTTGATATTTTGCTCCTCTGTACCAAGGAATATGTGATACAAGGTCATTTCTTAAACATAGTTAAGCTGTTTTGAAATCCAAATTTTCCTTTTCTAAGTCTTGTTGCCGTTCCAACGCAAAACTCCCCAATTTATCCCTCAATTTACCCATATCATTAGAGAGAAAAGATTGATTCATACATTTCTTTGTAGCACTTGCTCGAGTGGAAACGCATATTGCCTCGTCAAAGATTTGATCTCAGTTCTCCAAGTTCATTCCTACGCGAACAAGTTTTAAACTACGAATGCCTTGTCATAGTATAACAGAATTAGTAACTTTTAATCAATTATTTTGCACACTTTTGCAGCATTCATTTGATTATTACAACGTAATTATATATAAAATCGGTTGTAATAGCTGACAAATCTACAGAAAAATATAAAAAAACAATACAGATATATCATAAATCAAAATACTTTTAGAGTTTGAATCTTACTTCTCAATGTTGCTCCATATTTTCGGTAATATAATTTTGATATCTTTATGTTCATAGATCAACATTTAGTTTCGAGTGTGAGTTACAGTCCTGTGAGTTGTTTCGTGCTGCTAATTGAATACCAAGACTCTGTTCCTTGAAGACATGCCAGGGATTGAGAGAACGGTTGTATGGAAATATTCCTGGGATTAATTAACTATCCACAATACTCTGCGTTTTCTATGAGTTTAGAAGTAAACTGTTGAAAGAACCTCCCTGTAGGCAGTCAAACTTAGTCTATATCTGAAATATCGGTCTTATGATTCTTTCCATAAATATGATACATTATTTGTTGTTAGATTTCTCCTGAATAGCTTACAGTAATATTATACAGCCAAGTATCTGCTTATGTATCAAATACATTAAATATAGATTTGAAATTATTTGATTTTGTTTCTTTAACTAGCAAACTGAGCTTACAGCATCCGCCGCCGAGCATAATAGATATTATGTGCGTGCAAGAACATAAATATAACCATAACGATCTAAAATTAAGATACCCTGATACTGTAACGATTGGACATTTGTCTCGGCAACTGCATAGTAAAAAAAAATCTGTCAATGCTGCCATTGAAGATGAAGGAATGCACGTCAAGCCTTAAAGTCACTATATAGCAGGAATTGAAAATGAATCATGATCCATTTAATGGCAAACTCTGCAAAACTCTCTTCTCTTGCTGCAGATTTATTAATGTCATTTATGAGAAGTATATCGCCGCTATCTTTAACAGGCAATCTTTCGTTGCTCGTCACTATCAAAAACACTATTTTCTTATTATTGGAGGAGATGTGAATGGTCTGGTAGTCAAAGACGGAAATAATAAATGTTACTTACAGAACTTGCCAGACAGAAATGATAAACATCTAGCAGATTTTTCATTCGAGAACTGTTATACATGCCTTAACAATGAATTCTAAAAATGAGAGAAAAAACTGTGGGCTTACATCTACTCCCACTAATTAAAAAAAAAAAAACCACGAAAGAAGAGCTAAACTACAAAATCATAAACAAGAAGTAGACAAATAACATTTGGCAGTGCCAGACATACTCCTCTTTTGAAGAAGTGTGATTCTATCAAGAAATCTTTATATTCAAGATACACATGAATTTACTAAAAGAATAATAAAAAAATGTTAAATCTACTCATTATGTCTTTGTAATATAAGTACGGAATGATGTTTTTATATTAATCATTTTTCGTGAATTACATTTTATCCTTCGGTCTGGTTGGACTTTGAACTCTTCATTGATTACAGTTCACGCTCGCGCGCAGATGATATGACAATCGCAAATGTCATAATAAAAAACCCAGATAGAAAATGAGACAGGGGTGTGAATGGCTTCACGCCCGGAAACGATAGGCTGCGTATTTGGTGATTTTTGAAAAAAAGCAGTTAGTTGAGATTTGACTCTGGGCCGGGCCAGACCCAACTGGGGGTGGGTAACTGTGGGCGATGTAGGAACAGACCCCATAGTAAAAATTCTGTCTCTATCTCTTTGCTTGTAACGAAAGACTAAAACTCAAGAAGTGAATAAATGTTTCGTACCCGAACAACGAGAGTCGTCAGTGTTTCGTATTCAACATGCATATGTATATGTTACATCTTGTTCTCAGTTACTAATAGTGATAAAAGCGATAAATGGAATTTAATAGTCAGAAACACGTTTGATACTCTTCAAATAGCTCTGAAAGAATATTTCAATAATCTACGGTGAAAGTTTCCAGATAACACTGACAGACCAATAAAAGATTATTACTAGTTAACTAGCTATCCAACGAGTGCAGTTTACGGGGGAAGAACTTGATGCAATATTAAAAAAAAACAAAAAACAAAAAAAAAAACAGAAAAGCTGCAGGCCTCGATGCGATGACTCGTGAAATATTGAAGACAAAATTACTGATGGCATATTTTTTCGATCATGCAACGCTGTGTAAAGTAAAACACAATAGAATGATGAACAAAAGATTGAAATCGCTCCATCCCTAGAAAAAATGACAGAGGAATAACTATTACTGCTATAGCTGCTAAGGTTTAATGGCTTGTTTCTCTATGGTATCCACTATGAAATCAAGAAAATTCATAGAGAAAATTAGTAATGTTCATGAACCTCACTGTGACAGCACAGCGGCCACGGTAGGGTAAAAATGTAGGAAACCAAGGACTACTATGAGGACCAGAAGTAAGGTAGGCGATTGGCGGGTTTTCGAGCCCTAGCAACTGTGAATGACCAACTAAAAAGGGTCAAAGGTCTTGACCCAGATAGGGAAAAGACATACGATTTGTCGAGGCAGCGAGGACGTTTGACCGCCAAAAAGAACGAAAGCCAAAAGTCAGTTCCGAGCTTCACCAAAGAAGAGAAAGGTCGCCTTTTCACATGGTCCGGTGAAAGGTGAAATTCTAGCAACAGAATGGCCTAATAGAAGCCATCAACTCCGTTGGGCAAGAAACTGAGGTTCAACGTATAAGAAAAAAAATGTTGCCTTGCGACTTGTTTATAAGAAATTAACGAATACAAGAAAAAAATAACAAATGAGAGGAAAGGAAAAAGGTTAGTCAAAAATTGTATTACAAATGATATATGTAACCTAAATAAAGGACCGTATCAAGAATATCCAAAGAAATATTTTTGAAGTTGTTCATTAGCAGCCTGTTTCGGCGGAAAACATATTTGTTTAAAATTGTATATCCACTTTAAAGACGAAGAGGAGAGACTTTTATTCTTCGCTAAAAGAAGGGAATGAAAAAGAAATTAAATAAACAAATATGGAGGAGAAGGAGGAGGTTCCATCCCTTTAATTGTAAAGGGGACTAGTAAGATACTAGTTGAAAGAAAGGAAGAAAAAAAAGAACTTTGTCTTATTGGAAGGGCATAGTCAAACACTATTGGAAGCGACTTGTCCTCCACATTTCTGTATTGATTTTTGTTTTTGTTTTGCTTTTTGATTTTCTGTTGTTGTAATTGTACTTTCTTTAAAACAAAAAAAAAGTAAGAAAGATACATATATAAAGAAAAGAAAAAAAAACCACGCGTCATATTATTTGTCCGGTTCGGAACTCTTCACGTGTTCATTTATATCACGTCGACATCTCTACCCTTGACACATCCTCATTCGTCCGTATCTCGAAAAACTAAACCTATACGCAAGCTTTATACTTAGCTAGTTATATGGGCTTTTAAAGCTATCGATAAAACATAACTAGTTACTGAGAATATTTAGAGCTTGGGTGGTACGGTACTGTCGACGGAGATTCTCCCCGTCTTTCCAGGATAATGTAACCTCGGAACAAAGATACAGTAACCGTCACACTCACGCATTCTGACAATTTTTTGAATCATCGAAGGAGTAATTTCAAAGAATATCGAGGTAGCACTGCATTTTGTAGGTTTCCCGAAGACATTCGATTCGATACACAGAAATAAGATGGTGCTAATACTACTTGCATATGATCGCGTAAGGAACTTGATAGTTCTATAATGACTCTTTACAATAACACCAAAACAATGGTTTGCTAACCTAATGGGGAAACTAATTTCTTCAAAATTATCACAGGAACCTTGCTAGGAGACATTAGCGCTATACTTGTTTATATTCTGTCTAGAATATATATTTCGAAAGTGTAAATATTTAATAAAAGAAAATGGTTTCAAGTTAAAAAAAAAAAAAAAAAAAAAGCAAAAAGCAGATTATAGCCCATATAAACTATGAAAGATTCAGACTACGAAGATGATCTAGTGATTTTCTCATATACATCATGCCAAGCAGAATCCCAACTGCCAAGCCTAGGGTAAGCAGCAGGAAGCATTGGCTTCTACATGAATGCAAATAGCATTGATACATGTGTTTTAAAGGAAAAGGTGTGTGTGTATCGAGCATCATTTAATTGTCATTACTTCTAAGTACACTTTAACCGTGAGTGTTAGTAGCTTTGAGAATCAAAATTTTCGCATCAAATGGATCTATTTAAAATTATTTATATTCGCTAAAACCGACGGAAAACAACAAGAAACAACCAATCAAAAATGTAAAGTATGGTCATATGATGAACGCGATTCCCTATACCCAAGGTACAAAATGCATTTGGTGGGTTGAAATGCTGTTAAAATCAATAATTTCTTTCTCTCTCTCCTTTCTTCACCCTCTTTAACTCTCTCTCTCTCTCTCTCTCTCTCTCTCTCTCTCTCCCACTCTCTGTCTCTCTCTGTACGAATGAGAAGCAGTTTCATAAGCTTGATGTATTTTGAAAACGTCCAGCAAGCAATTGTAGCCGGTTGAGGTCCAATGCAGACGATTTATTTTGCCGCTCGCGAAACCGGCCAATCCATTGTGAGTGGGCAACGATATGTGGAAGATTATGATTCTAATTCCTCGTCTCAGGAAAGTACCATTATACCTTACTCTATTTTGTGGCCAATCCGTGGGTAAGCAGAACATCAAGAGTAAAGTAAGTGGTATTTTCTTGGAACACGTGTCTGACTTTTTTCTTTATGTGAGTTTTTCATCTCTTCATCTAGTCTTTGTCTCTTGCAACTATCGCTGTGACCAAGTAAGGAAACATATATCTTTCTTAAAAGAACTACGGGAAGATCTTAGTTGAAACTTATCGTTTAACATGAAATTGCAGATTATTGCATATTAAACATTTAGTCGTAAGCTTTATATTTCTAGCTCAGAGAAATGTGATTATATACTACGAATGAAAACAAATAAAAACCCAAATAAATAACATTTGTTTTGTACACTCTTTTATGCGAAACAGTGTCACGAGGTCTTCGTTTGCTTTGTGCCTGTTAACACCATTTAATCTCATGTAATATAGATAATATTCACAATCTTTCTTTTTAATGAAATGATAGGATACCTTTTAAAAGAAAGATGTCTGCGCCCTGAAGCTAAGTTCCAATATGATTTGTGTTCATTTCTTTGTGAATCTGATGATATTAGGTACAGTGTTTTTGAGAATCAAAGAGCTAACACTTGAAAGGATTAAACGTAACATTTTTATTGCTTTCTTCTTTAAAATATCATACTATTTAATGTGAATTTGTTCTCAGTACTCTCGGTTAATCGAACACTATTCATCCAATCAATCAGGCTTAGAATATGCTAAGATCAAACCCTGGAAGGGGTGAACTGACTATGATGATGAGGCTATGGTTCTGGAGATCTATGTAGTGTGGAATAACTCTTCATAGCCGTTATTCGCAGACATTCTCTTACACATAATGATAGTACCAGTTAGTGTTTCATCTATGGGTCAAATGTGTCTGTTTTAAAAGTATTCATGTCGGATAGGACCGTGTGCCCCAAAAAAAAAAAACTCTAACGAAACAAGTAAACAAAATACGTAAATATGAACGTACATTGAAAGTGACTTATTAACTGCTACGAATAAAATAACCAAGACGGTTTTAAATTCCATTAAAATCAATAACTTAATCAATCACCTATCGAGATATTTCACCTCAAAACCACGTTTTCTTTTTTAGGTGACATTATAGATCATCTGAATATTAAATCATTTCAACATACCCCGAAAAAACATACAGATCAGATCTGATACCAAACTTTTGTTCTGTGGTCTTCGTGACGGAATTGTAAAACAATGCAGAACAAAAGTTGTACTTCATAATTTATTGAAATTAGTTTCGTCTTGCTTATAATCAGAAGAAACGATTACTTTGTGAGGATCGAACTTGTGTCAGCCTATGACCATATGAACCTAGAGTATTTGACACACACTCATAAATATTTTATTATTATTTATTGTTGTTTTCTAAAGACTAAGCAGTGAATTACATTTGATCTGATTATTTTGAATATGGGTTATCGCGACGTCCCTATCTAGACACAACAAAGAATTCTCAACAGCCTTGCTCACTACTTTGCCGATGCCGTTGTCAGTAGATTGGTTCTCTCGTAAGATGTGCAATAACCAAAAGACATAAAGATTCGCCACAGACTGATTACCAATACGTGCCAGTCGTACTTTGCACAAATAGGAAATAAAACTGCCATGAAGGCTTCACGAAAGTCCGTACTGTAAGAGAAGCATAAAAGCCTTAATGACCAATGGTGTAAACTTGGAAGGTTTTATTCGACTCGTAGGCATTCGCTTAGACTTCTTCTTCAGTTCAAAACAATCAGTGCAGTAGGTATAAGTAGGTATATAATTCTAAATATAATTCTAATTATGGGTACTTTGTAATGGGGTGTGGTAATCACGAGCAACCAAAACAAGAAGATAAATTACTACTGTGTTGTGAGTTCGAGTCTCGCGAGATTAAGTGGGTTATTAGAAGTATGTCAATTTTAAACAGTTCTAAGGAAATTATTTATTCTACTTTTCTCACTCAGTTAAATAAATTATGCATTTCTTCTACGATAGTTTTACTACTAAAAAGATGACACTGGATTTTAGATTATAGTAACGTATTGAAAACGATGCTATATATATTAGATCTAGTTAAACTTTTCAAATGATCTATTTTACGTTGTATGAGAAGTTTAGATTTTAATATCAATAGGCTCCTCTGATTTATGTGCTATTATTTATAAATATTATCCTTGTAGAATGATAGTACTAGTATGATTTAACACCTAGCTAGAGAGAGCATATTTCCCAAAGGTTACAGCAAAAAAAAAATACCTTAGTCACAATGTCTCTTCTTTAAATCTTTATTAAGGAAAACTGTTAATTAAGACCTACTTAACTAAATAGGTTATGACATATATATATATATATATATATATATATATATATATATATATATATATATATATATATATATGTACATTATTTCATACCCTATTTAGTTAGGTTGGTTTTTAACTCTACAGTTTCATACATATACATATATATATATATATATATATATATATATATATATATATATATATAAAATTAAAGTTTTCCACACACACACACACATATATATATATATATATATATATATATATATATATATATATATATATATATATATATATATAAATTGTGAAATCGATATGTAAACCTATGCATATGATAGATAAGAACATGGTAAGTATTAGTGCTAAAATTGATATATATCTATGAAATATTTCCTTGAGAAAATTGTAGTAACAAATTAGATATTCTGAATACTCTTAAAAAATGTCCACTAATTTATGAAAAGAAAGAACATTAAGTTAAAATTTGTTTTTTTTTTCTTAATGTATTTAATTTGGAAAATAATATGTATATACTTGATTCAGGATATAGTTTATATCCTGATTTATTTTTATTGGAATTAAAAAAAACATTGAATGATATAAAATGTAAATAACGAATATTTATAATCTGTCATAAATATGATGTATGTATTTTTCAACTTCACAATATACTAAATAGAATGACAACAGATAGTGATAAGAAAATCAGAAAAATATCTTATTTTTTTCTTTTTTGCAAATAAAAACATTTTGTGAAACTCTAAATGATCGATGAATTCAGCACTGATAGAATTATCAGTTTCATTGGAAATTCCGTTAAAATCGTGTTCTGATAATGGGAAAAATGCCAACTGTATAAAGAAATAATGGGAAGAAAAGAGTAGATGAAGAAATGAAATGCAAAAAAAAAAAATAAATAATTACAAAAAAAAAAGAAAAAAGAGAGAAAACGTAATGAAAGTCGAGGATATTGGACGCAGGGTTAAGAGAAAACGTTGAGTAGGGAGAGAAAATAACTGAAAATAGACGAGGATAAAACAAAGAAAAGAAGAAAGACGTAAAATAGCAAATGTATTGCAAAGCACGAGAACTTAGAAGCAGAAAAAGATGAAGCAAAACCGAATTTAGCAAATCCAGAAATCACGGACCCCGAGGAGTTAAAAATAAAAGGAATGGAAAATAAATTATGCAAAAATATGAATCATCAAAAATTTCAGAGAATATAAAATATCTAACAAAAATATAAAGAAAACAACGAAAGGTGGGTAAAATGGAGATATGAAACAAGCAAGCAAGAAATTGAACAAACAAACAAACAATAAGTAATTCGAAAAAACCAAAGATTGAATACTGAAATTTCCAGGTGAAACGTAAGAATGAAAACAAATGCAATTTTAGACAATCATTTACTTTTTATTTTATTGAGTCATTCGTATTTAATGTAAAATTTTATTCCTGTTTACCAAAAGTAATTTAAATTCAAGTAATTTATAAGTGATTTCCTAATTTTTTGTGAACTTTGAATGAATGTATGATATTGCTAATTCTGTTGAAGACTGCAAAAAAGAAAAAAAATCCCGAATTATTATTGTTCATTAAAAAATGAATAAAGTTCTCTTAAATCTCGCTATTTGTAAAACGAATTTCAACAATTCAAATACAATTGTCATTAAACTTTTTACACAGATATATTTTCATTAGATCAACAAATTGAAAATAATTTTACCTATTCACACTTTCTTTCGATATTTTAAGTTTATTTTATTTCAGTAGATTTAATCAGCTCCTATTTACATTTTAAGGATTGAAGAAGGTCATAAACTTATTCAAATGAAGAGATTTGAAAACTTATGATATCCGTTTATTGAAGATACTTTTGAGATAGTCCCCCTATCATTATTTTAAACAATGAGAATATATATATATATATATATATATATATATATATATATATATATATATATATATATATATATATGCCCTTTTTAAATGTTCAGCTGAAAAATGATGTAAGGGTTTTTGTAAGCATGCATTGAAGACTTAAGGAGTTCCTTCGAAAAATCCACCAGAGTGATGAAGTCATATTCACAGAACAAAACTAGGCATTCTCAGTGTGACTTGCAGGTTACATATGAATGATGTAAATCACTGATCCTGCTTTGCAATCAAGCAGTTTTTAGGAAAACTGATTAAACCGGAATAATCTTGTCCGAACACCAGTCGAGTTCACATTTAGACTAATACACTTGGAATAGTTATGAGCTCCTTATCCCCCACCATCTTAAATAACAGTATAGTTATTTTTCTAGAAATATGGATTTAGCATTAAATAACTAGTGAATATTGAATATTAAACAAAAGAGATAAATCTATTTTGATTATTATTTCTGTAGGTGGAATTTGGATATTATCATTTATTGAGTCATTTTCAACCTCTCTCCCCCATATATATATATATATATATATATATATATATATATATATATATATATATATATATATATATATACGGAGTTACTTTCAGAGTTATAACCACATACTATTCAGTGACTATTGGCTTGTAATATTTATTCATAATATATAGAAGAGATATTATATAATTCTACGGGAGTGCTCGATGCATAGCTATTATTACATATGTCTCTCATGAGGTACATTAAAAAAAACAACTCATATACCGAGCGAATATATATCTGTAACTTGAATGAAATAAGCCTCAACACTCAGTTATATACCCTGCATTGCGTTTTCTTCCATTTGTGATATATATATATATATATATATATATATATATATATATATATATATATATATATATATATATTTCTGTCGGAAGAGGCCAGCACTCTTCAAATCGGGTCCGTGGCATTTCCACTAGGACAATGCACCAGTCCACAACTCCATTCCTGTCACAGACTATTTGACAAAGATGGGCATCAAGACAGTTCGTCACCCTCCCTATAGTCCAGATCTTGCTCCCTGTCTCGTTTGGTTTTTCACTAAGCTCAAGGAAAACCTTAGAGGCTGTCACTGTGACGAAGGTCATTGACACGCTCTCACAATAGGTCTTACATGGGATCTTCCAGAAGTAGTCGGAACGGTACAACAAGGGCATTGCTGGCGGAGGAGATTACATCGAAGGGGACTTGAGTTTCATGTGTGTACTATCAATAAAAGTGCCCATAAGATAAAAGTCTAGAAACTTATTGTGTGCTCCCTATATATATATATATATATATATATATATATATAATCATATGTTTAACGAAACAAAATTTATAATGCTGTCAAGTTTACGGATGTTCTAATACTGATTAACCAATCAAAACCGTAGTTTGGAATTGACAGTTAGATCCGGTTCAGAAGAGTCCAGAAATCAGATTTGAAATAATACGTTCTTTGAATTCTATGACACAAATGAACAATAAAATAAGGATTATATATCTCAGAGAAACAACGCTTGACTTTCATCCTCTCTATTCTTCCGAGGTTTCCACAGGCCCACTCCTCTTTAAGTTTTATTGTCTGATATGGTACTAAACAGCGTCATTTTGATATAATATTTAACTGAGTCGTTGTCTTTCTTTTATTGACCACACATTCCCCACCCCTTTGAATGAATTTTCAGATAAGGAAAATAGAGAATAGGGAACGGGGATAGAACAGGTGGTTATTGGAGTTGATTACAGTTGACCAATCCTACTTTTCACGAAAAATATTCAGATATAGTTGCGTCGTGTATGCAGATGTAAAGTCATTGACAAGTGGATCTTCTGTTTATGACAAACTGCACCAGGATGGATTCATAAGATTCAAAGAAATATTATTTCATGGCAATCCTGCATTTAGTAACATATACATGTTTAATTTTTTCTTTCTTTTAAATGATCAAGATAGAATCACTTTGTCTAGCTGTAGAATTTGGTGATAGTACTTTCAAATTAGTAATGAGGTTTGGAGATTAATAAAAATGAAAATAAGATAAGATAAAATCGAAAGGTAACGGTTTATGTAGGCCTCTGCCAAGAAGTGGGAACTGCGCATGCCTGAAAGAAATTTATAGGACCGAGAAGGAACCTATTCTCATTTCAGCTACCACTGTAGCACTGAACGGACCCTCTTTCACGTGGCTGCTAGCAGTGGTGAACGCATATGCTGATTAAGTCTTGTAGCCTTATATCTAGCGATGTCTGCTGCTAGCGAGCAGACGCTGCCAAAACAAACATTATAAAAAAACATCCACTTAAAACTTATCTACTACCGAAAATGACTACTTTATATTTTACAACTTGTCTAGGAGATGCGACTATGTACACTGGTTGCTGGAAGAATTTCCACACCTGTATAATGGTTGTTGAACAGAAATAATGTTGAAATCTAAAATTGAACTTCATCTCTTTTCTTTCTTCCTTCTGTAATGCTTTGTCAGCCTCCTCAGACAAAGAAAACTCCAACAAATTAAATGGGGTAAAGAAGAAACAATAGAGTCATATGTCTAAACACAAAACCAACAACTACCAACCAAACGAAATAAATATGCCAACAAATGTCCTTTCCTCAAACAGGAATTCTTCTGCAGACAAGTAATTTTGGTATGTTTTTTTTTTACGGTATCACGGTGTAATATGATGATAAACGATTTTTAAAAAAAATTTCAATTGACAAGGGAGTTATAATAATGAACTCAATATAACAGCTTACTGAACCATTGACTTATATGTCCCTTCATCGTCGTACAATCAACGTGACGTAGAGGCTAACGTGTAGGTCTGTGAGATCGTTGTAAACGAGTTAAAACTCCAATCATACTATTACCTTCATTTTTCGACTCATAACATTGAAAAAGATGGGGACTTCCGAATCCCTCGGCTATGGGTTCAATAGTATCACTACTTTCCTTTTAAAACTATAGCTTCGCCATAATATAATACACAAAGTGTATATACCGTTAAATAAAGAAACCAAACCTAACCAATTTATCTTCCAAATTTCCACGACGCATCATAAATTGGTGCACTTTTTTCTTAAGGCACGAAAGCGTACGAAATGAAAATGTGACAACGTTAGTCAAAATCATTTTGGTGATATTGTGTTTTGAAATGGTAATTGTAATGCAAAATTGTTTCGCTTAAAATTTCCCTGGTCGTTATCCTAATTCTGTAATTTCTCATAGGAGCCATCAAACCCAAGAAAATCCTTTGCTTTTTAAGTTGGGTTTTATTGTAGATATGCCTCAGAATGCGATGCAAACAATCTACTGAAACGTATTTGGACCAGAAAAGTATTTACAGAATGTCAATAAATATCAATATTGAATACCGACTTTTAAAGAAGAAACGAAAATAATTTGAAGAAGTTCGATAGTTGATGAATAAAATCTTTACGTTTAGCGTAACAGTTATCTCCGAGGTTAATGGAATAGACTAGAGTTAAAATTGTGGATAATGCAGTTCATGTGTCACTTCAAGATTATGTCCTTGAGAAAGGTGTGAATTGATCAATTCTCCGACAAACTATGTATGAATAGTAAGGCCAACTGTTTGCTTTGATAAGGCAACACGCTTGATATAAGAACACCGAATGAAAAAAACGTTTTAACCTACTTAAACATATACCTTGTGTGTTATACAGCCTATGGCAGAGTGGTTTGATAAATACATAAATAAACCCGTTGCCTAAAGCGTAGAATTAGAATATTGGATGAAATTATAACTTAATCATTCACTATTTGGGTTTCAAAATCAATTCATTATAGTGAAAAAGAGGATAAGTGAATTGCTTTATAATTAGATGGTTTTTGTTTCGGTAAACAATTAGTCGCTTTTAATTTGTAATGGTTCCTAACTTAAATATTTTATCAAAACAAAAAATATTGAATTAAATCATAAATAAATTCCATTTTTGTAGAGCAAGATTTAAATATACATTTAAGTCTTAAAATATTTTTAAAGCAAACGGAAAATATTTGATTAAAGAGTGCCTTTCTTAATCATTATTTCAGCATTGAAAGGGTGCACACTATAATTTAAACTAAGGCCTCAATCTCCTAAATTGGAGGAACTAAAAACATATATTCAAAATGTAAGTTTGTGGGAGATGTAGAAGAACCAAATCACGACACAAACATCAAAGAAATTTTGTAGTTTTAATGGCCTTAGTGGTATTACGGACTGCCAAGTTCGAAATATATTTTCAAAGTCTTATTCTAGCGATACACCATTGAGAGATGAAACCAAACAAGGACGCTCTTCAAATCTTGATCAAAATGCTTTATGAGTATTAGTGGAAATAAATTTTAGAAAAAGTACTCGAAAATTAGCACTTGACCTCAATCTTTCGCCACTTGAAAATGAGAGAACGTGAACAAGATGGAATAGTGTGCTTCTAATCGACTTAGAAGGATAAAAGAATAATGCATATCCTTAGTTACAAGTCTTCTTTCAAGGCAGATAAAATACCAAAGAATTACTACATTAGGAATGAAAAATAATACTTTAGGACAATGTTTTACTAAAGCAGTGAACTGACCAGGATAAATCTTCGAATCCTGTAAAAAAAAAACTTCAGGGAAAAATTATGTTATATACATTAAGGTTAACTGCTGTTTTTATCCATTTTATCAGTTTTTAGCCTGTAATCCGACACGCAATGCCCTATACTTTCTAGAACTGCAATGTGTGCATGAAAATCTCACGAGAAAATAGCCCGCACTCGTCAACAGCAGAAATGTTCAGCTTTTCCATGATAATGCAAGGCTGCATTCAGCAAGAATCACACAGTAAAAGAATATTGCATCTATACTTGTCTGTTCTACCCCATCGATTACATTTAGCAGACGTTACACCAAGTGATTTCCATCTTTGTTGATCAAAATAAAATGTTCTGAATGACAAGAAAAGTTCTGAACTAGTTCAGGTGAAAACGTTTGTGGAAAGTTTCTTGAGATTCGAAACTATCTGAATTTAACTTGGGAAGAATCAAATGGGAAATTGAAAGAGGTGATTCAAAATAATGTCGAATATAATATTGATTGATTAATATTGATTGATTAATTTATTAATAAATTAATTATATTTCATCATCACTGTTATAATGATATACCCCATGACGTCACTACATGGACTCTCCCCGACACTATAAATAGTAACTGACTCGATAAGCGAGTAAGTCAGCCTAATCAGCAAAGAGTAAACGTTACTGTGTATTTCCGTAAATATATACCACTGTAAACCATACATCTATTTGTGTAATTCATTTCTGGCCCTTCAAGACCAAAACAATAACAGGTATAATTTAAGACTGAACTCAATCGAAAACATTCTCATATATCATAATTTCACCAAAATAAGTTCGTCCTATTTTTCTGCAAAAAGCGAATAGTTGTGAAAATACTAGATCCCCAGCATCATAGTCAGTAGCAGTCGAATAAGCAGAGTAGACAGACCAAGACTTTAGATATTCCAGCCACCGAACCAAAAATATCAGTTGTAAATTTCTCGATGATAATTAAGGTTTTATACCCAAAGGAATTTAGGACTGACAGTAAAAGTAAGAAATTAAAAATAACTCTTAAAACATTTACGTTCATCGAAGTGCTGAATATTTTTTTTATAATTCATTTCAGAAAGAACCTGATATCCCAATATTTCAAAGAATTATATGCTCCAGGATTAAGCTAATTTCGTAATGAACTTGTTACGCATAATCTACAAAACATCACACTCTTTTCGTAAAAAATAATTGAAGTTGTTCATAGTCGAGAAAAAACGTTCTTGCCTGTAGACAGATATAATAGACTTAAAACCCTATGAATGATTACAATTTAATTTCTCAACATAAAGCCGATTCTTTCATCAGTCTCCAATTCTATTGGTATCTATATCATTTATAATAGAAATTATAAAAAAAAAAACGATACGAAATGTCATTTTTCTTCTAAGTTATAACAATAACATTTCAGAAGAAAGTGTACCGGCCTTGACTTCTATGTGAGTATATTGATCATGCACAATAATCTTTAACGTTATTTGCTTTCAAGGACAAATGATTGAAAGGGAAAATTTTAAACCCGAGGCAAATTTTCAAGCAAAATCATTCATTTATTTTTTCCTCGGCGATTCTCCCCAGTCGTAATACACATTACCAGTAGGCATGCTTTGTATCAATGCAATCTTCTACTTCTCTTAATCTTGGTCTTCCCTATCCGACTGTAAATATTTTTTGGTTTTTCTTTCTTCTGTTTATCTTCCTTTCTTTTTCATCTTCTCCTCAATTTTTTTTCCTTTTGTTGCCCATTCTTTCATTCTTATATTTTGTTTTAGAAACCCCGTTTATTTTTTCTCATGATGTATTCTTTCATCTGTTTTATCTCTTTCTTTTTATTCTTCCCATTTTTTGCAACTCATCCTATTTTGTATCTCTTTCTCAATAGTAAACTTCTTCTCGTTAATCTTTATTTAATTGTACACATTTTTTATCATTTGCTAAATGTTAATCTTTTTTCTCCTCACACTTCTCAACTGTATTAATTTCAGTTCATCCTCCTCATCCTCCTCATCCCTCTTCTTCTTCTTCTTCTTCTTCTTCTTCTTCTTCTTCTTCTTCTTCTTCTTCTTCTTCTTCTTCTTCTTCTTCTTCTTCTTCTTCAACACCGTCACCACCAACACCACCACTGGAACACTGCTCATGTGGTCTCTCTGCTCATAACTGCCTCTTGATTTTCTCCTTTTCTAATTCTCTTGCTTTTAATGTTCATTGCCTATGTCATTTCCATCTTTCACAAGAATAATCAAGAAAATGAAAATATTTTTTTTTCATTTCAGTTGTAAACAGAAAATATTGCCATTTTTACGTTATTCTATTCAAGTGAATATCAATAAAAGAAAAAAAGGCAATGTATTTGAAAGTAATCATGGAAAAACAAACTGAAAACATACTTCTAAAAATTCCTTAATGGATTGATGATTTGAAGCATACTTAAAATCGGTTCTCACCCATTATCAGGAAACAATTTGGCAATACGTTATTCATCAAAGATTCTGCAAAATACACAAAACTGGATTAGATAGAAAGGCGGGTTTCAGCATGTAAGACATCTGTATTCCATACGGAGAAAGCTATAAATAAAGGAATTCATGCCTTGTTAAATAATTCACCCTTTGTATGTAAATTTATTGCTTTTATTTTCCTTTTTTTGAAAAATTCTACCTTTCCTCCATCTTAGCTTTTGCCTTTTCGGTCTGATTTTAGTTTTCTTATTTTACGGCACATTAACTCTCATGCCAACGTCAATCTAATAGAAGAATATAAGTGTTACTATTTGAACCATAACTGAAGGATGAGGTGGGGGTTTTAATCTTCCTAATGGTATTAGTCCAAAAGTGACGAAATATCGTAACAGGAGTTCGAACATGCTAACTAGGTTTTCGGAGTCCAACACTTTAGATATTATACAAAGCTAACCTTCCGATTTACCATTTTATTGAATCTTTGAGAGTGTTTGTGTTACGATGTTTTTTTATTCTCAAACGGAATTCCTTAAAGTGCCACATTCAGTAAGAGTTCTCTTGGTATTTTGCACAAATCTGGGAATGCCATAGTCCTTTAGGGGAGGCTGAAAAGTCCATAGGCTTACCAAGAAACTCTTATGGAATGTGCGCAAACGATGTTAATTTTTCAACAAGGACACTCTTATGGTTCACACAATAATTCCATCAGTACTACAGTGCTTGCATCTCTTTGATCTAAAAACTATTAACAGTAGGTATGGCATCTGTGAGTGTGTGTCTGTGTCTATCACAAGATGAACATTCGTGAAACATTAGTTGTAAAATAATTTGGGGGAGAGTTTTAATATCTAATAATTGTGGTATATTGATCCAATCATCAATAATCGAGCAGTTTCTTTTGATATTTACTGTTTATCATTCTCTCTCTCTCTTTCTATCTCTCTCTCTCTCTCTCTCACACACACACACACACACACACACACACACACACACACACACACACACACACACACACACACATATATATATATATATATATATATATATATATATATATATATATATATATATATATATAATCTCATACGCAAGAAAGTAATGTTAAATCCTAACAGCAACCTACGCTTTTCGAAGAAATGTGACTTAGGGATCACTAAAAATTCCAGATACATAATTCTTTCTACTATAGCCCCTAAGATATATAATACTCTGCTTTTCAATTGTATCTGACCTGAAGTCGAGAAAGTTCAAAGGCAAAATCAGAACGGCTTTCGACGAAATCGATCCATAAATTTTCTCAGATCATGATTATTTATCAAATCATTGAAGGAATAATAATCATTATCATCCTCAAATCCCTGACTCTCTATCTCTCTCTCTATCTCTATCTCTCTCTCTTTCTCTCTCTCTCCAGTCATCCCTACCATCCATCGTTCCCTGTAAGTCTCCACATCGCAGTTGTATATAATTATTGAAGGAGTACCAACAACAAAATTAGAGGTAACATTTTTTATCATGGGTGGTATATTGTGGGTCTAACTGGCTCATGGAGAAAGATGGAAAAAATACTTCTAGCTTATGGTTTGTCAAAAGAAATGATACATCTATAGTGATGCTTTATAAGGATTTGAAGGCCATAGTCTACAAAAATGATAGTTACCTTGATATTGTCTCTAGACACTTGCAACGAAATAAATGGGTACATCTTTCCATAATCTCCCTTGATTACGAACCATGAGTATCATTAGATTGAATGAAATAAAAAGGTCTTATACAAAAGAAGATAGGTTACAAACGATATTCCACGCAACGTATTATTGATGCAGACAACATGTGTAACCTTGTGTTTCTTGCGAATACACCTGCTCAAGGAGAGATTATGCAGCCCAGATTTGAGCAAGAAGCAAGATAATTTGTCTAGAGCTAAATTCAGACAAATCAACGTTCATTTGTTTTATAACAATGATACCAGCTCTTCAGAAAATGGAAAACCTCTGAAATAAGTTAACCAATCTATACATTTGAACTTACGAGAATGATGTCAACACTTGCAAAGGCAAAAGATAACTTGTTAATGATGAAGTGTCGACCATATGCTAATCTAATCGCTGATAGAATAAAACGGATATTTTTCCAAGCTCTATCCATGTTAGGACTACATTACAGCTGTACCAACTAAACAGGAAAACGTAGACGTGAACTACATATGGAAACCATGTGCTGTATTAAACAAATAGGGAAAGCGACAACCTATAAGAAAAAAAAAACTTTATGGCCATTTACCTTCCATCTCACAAACAATCCACGCAAGACTATAAAACTTGCTGAGCACGGCTAGTGAAGATGTGTTAAACACAAAAGTGACTCTCTCTTATGGACTACTACTCATATAAACAACGCTGTTGGAGACCAGCAAAAACGTACATTAATCAAGTAATAGTAATAATTGGGGGACTGGATTAAATTTAAGGTTCATACAAAGTGCTATAGTTGATTTGGACGGTTGACTATTGAGGTGCAAATTTTGAGGATGATGCCAAATCCACCTAATCTAAAATGTTATGCTCCTCAAATATTAAATAATAATTGGTAATACTAATTTTAAAATTTATTGATTTCTTAAGTATTTTGAGGAAATTTAAGCTTCTACAGAATAATTTTTGATTTAAGAATCTATCGATTTATTTTATTTGCCTATGGTAAAGAATATCGATTGATTAACGTGAACAAATGTTTCTTCTTCACGCTAACTAAAAATGAGTGTGGGGATTTGGGAAAGTTTACCATTCCTTTTTCTCAATGTTCAATAGCAACCTTATTCATACAATCCCATGAATGGTCACAAAAACACCAATATATATATATATATATATATATATTGAGGTTTTTTAAAATCACACACACACACACACACACACACACACACATATATATATATATATATATATATATATATATATATATATATATATACTGATGTTTTTATAATTGAAATTGATGGAAAGCTAGTATATATATATATATATATATATATATATATATATATATATATATATACTATATTTCCATTGCATTTTATTTTCAATTTCTTTTTACATGTCTGTAAACATTTATTTGGAAATAGTATATTTCATATCATATACATATCTACTACTTATAAATTAATGCATTAATTCTTATCAACGTTTGCGTTCTCCGCTTTTGTAGGTTGAAGTTGGTATACAAATGTTTGGATAAAATGACACAATTACTAAACATTTATATATACCTATTCAGAAATATAGCTGGAAAGACAGCCCTGATTTCACTTCAGTTGTTCTTTCAAGCTTTACACTAGCCCAAACATGCCATTTTCTAACAGATTCTATCCAGCTAAGTTATTCATTGCAAAATACATTTTATTGGCCTATAAATTGGACTTGACCAAATGTTATCATTCCGGGTCAGAATGAATCTTGGAGTAATGGCAATGAAGGGGTACATGTGGATTACTAGATCTCCAGAAGTTGGGTCTTACAATCCTCTCTATAATGACCATTTATATATATATGTATATATAGATGTGTGTGTTTATGTCCGGAATCTTTGAAGCGCTACCGAAGTGTCCATAATCCCTTTATTTGTCTTGCTTGGCGCGAAAACCACACAAAGAGGCGTGCCTGCGAAAACCTGTCAGACTGGAAGAGAGAGAGCAAAGGACGTTAGTCAGTCCCAGCCGGTAGGTCAGACAGTTCCGAAGTGGTCAAGTGGTCAAGTGGGAGTGAGACTCCGGGGGATGAATCAAGACGCAGAGCAATGAAAAAGATGGCCAGATGAGTCAGAATTTTTGTTAGCTGTGTAGAACTTTCGCAGAGTTCTCGCGTTAGACATAACAAATACATACAAAATTCTTAAAAGTGTCCGACTTCACCTTCCTGAATTTTACAGATCTAAATCCGTGTTTCTCTGTTCTTTCGTCCACCCTTTGTTTGTTGTTTCTTGTTTCTTAAAGAATTTTGTGCAACCTGTGAAATGCCCACATGGCTTGGTATGAGAGTTATCAACGGGGTCCACACCAGTAGATGAACGACCAAACCAACAACAAAAAACGCCTTTTGTGGTTATTATTTCCCTTTAACACTAGATTTCCTTCTGTGTCAGAGAGTGGTTTATCATATCCTAAATAATTTTTCATGTTTTTTTCTTGTTGTAGAGAAATAACATGATGTAATTTGAGCACGTATTCTTAATCCTTGCAATTTTTTTTATATACCTTTCTTTGGTCAGTTGAGTAATTTACTAAGATTGTTGTTTAGATGTAGAAGACGGCCGTATGAATAGGCACCAAATGAGACTCAAACTCACTCATGAAGGTTTGCTAGACTAGCTTACTAACCATTGTACTACCTAAGCTGCCTTTATCTGGTCAGTTAACTCATATAAAAGATATACTTATCATCACTGTTGATTCAATTTGATTTAGTTGGTTTGGTTTATTTTCGGATATATTATCTTCCTATTGTTATATTTTGACCTGTTGACCCGGCCAAAAATGCCATTCAAGGTGATGCACCGGAAAGAAGTGACACATTCTAATGGCAGTTATGAGAGGAAATCTCGTGGGCGGAAATTGGCTGATGAAATGAGACGAGGTAAAAAAAAATCCCATTAAACGCTCAGAGACTGACGCACCGGAAGAGAGTGACCTCTGAACTGTATGACAGTTATTTCCGCTCGATGACGATCACACAGGCCATACCAAAGGTAGCGGAAGTGACACATTCCCTTCGCTAGATATCGGAAGAAGTTGCCGAGGCGTGAAGGCATGTCCATATCACCACGTGGGAGTTTGAAGGTAATATAAGGCCGTCGAATTGAACAGAAAGCAGACATGCGAGAAGGAGGGCAAGCAGTACAGTGGAGTTCGAGTGCCAGTGTGAGTGAGATGGGGTAGGGAAAGCCACACCCGGCCGAAGGGGCTCCGGTTGAGCAGCCATGGAGAACGAGAAAGAAACAACGCTGACGGCCATAATTTCGGGGTCAAAATATATGAGTTATGTTCGGTCTCCAACTCCCTCTCACATGCAAACTTTGAACAACCCTTTCGAAACTTACAAATGAAGTGAGAGGTAAATATTTTGTTAAGGAAGTTTTCTTGCGTCGTTTATAACTGCGTCCGTTTATTTATTGTGTAGTTATGATGCTGGAGATGACAATATAACACTATGGGTCATCCAAATCCGAAATTTGATTAATTTGTAAAAGTTTTATTGTAACTGTAATGCCAATGTTCCATTGCATTCTATTTTCAATTTCATATTTCTAATCGATAATTATTGATTTACAGGCCAGAATTTTTTATACCATCAAAAATTTCTAAGCCTCACCTAATTTTAAATTCTTAGTACATCCCTTAATTTTGCAACTGTACTAAAATAAATACAGAAATCATGACTAGTTTTTCAAGTTTTATTACGAATGTAAGTGTGCGTCTTAAAGAAAAATGTTCAGCAATGGATCTCATTTCTTGATGAGGCTTAGAACCTTTTCGCGATCCACTTAGATATCTAATACAAATAATTTGTAAATAGATTTATTTGACTCAGATTCGACCCAAACAATTACTAAAACTCTGTGGGTCTGTATATCTCAAAATTATCTGAACGATTCGCAAATTATATATCCAGTCGAGAACCACTAAATAATTTGAGGGTTGCCATTAATGTAATGACTAAAGTGCTGGACTACGACCTGTAAATAACATTGGTCGATCACTAGTCACGCTATAACTTTGAGTTTCGGATTAATACCATTAAAATGATTGGAACCTCCTTACCTCCCAACAATGGGTTAAATACTGTCAATGCTGCTCTTCTCTAAAACTGGCTGTAGCATTACATAATCTACGAAGATTGGTATGCCATTAAACCAATAAACCAGACTAAGCCTTACTAAATTTGCGGTTTGTATACTACAAATAATGGTAACATTCTTGACAGCATTCGTCTCCCTAAATCGGTTCTCTCTCTTTATGCATTGATCTATAATGATCTTTGTGTTTATCGCTATCGTGGGTAGAAGCTGCTACACATATATCAGGTTACACAGTCGGCTTTGGCTGTATACTATACCGACTGCAACTCTGCAGAGGTATAAGACCCCCCAACGAGTGTCCTGTATATGACACTAAACAATCTGATGGTGAGGTTCCAGTAATGCTGGAGCTTTGGTGAAATACGGAGTACTCCTCATTGCTATCGCTCCAAGGTCTACGCTAGCCAAGAGTGATAGAACCTGATAGGATCCTATCTATGGGTCAAATAGATCTAAACTGTGTACTTAAACTATACTGAATTGCTTGAATTGAAGTGTTTCTGCATTTAAACTGTATACTTATGCTAAACTGAATTGTTTGAAATAGAAATGTTTTTGATAGTGAAACACTACTTACGCTAAACTTACTTGTTTGAAAAATACCTGTTTTGACAATTAACTGTGTGTAAACAAAAACTATATTTATGCAAAACTGAATCGTTTGAATTAGAACTGCTTTGTCAAACAGTTCTAATTCAGAATAGCTTTAAATAAAAATGTTTCTGACAATTAAACTGTGTTTATGCCACCGTGAATTGTTTGAAATGGAACTGTTTATTTGTATAAAATGGATTTGGCATTAAAAAAACAACAAAGTTTGAAATGCCATAACCCCGCCCTAAAATATATTAGGAGAAACTGAGAAAATACGCGTAGCTTTGCATGTACTCTCTCAGAAATGTAGCAGTAACGACAGTCCTAATTTTACTTTAGGTGTTCGTTCCAGCTTTACCCGATCCTAAAGATGCCATTTGGTATCGAATTCTGTCGAGCTAAACTCCATTTGGAAATAAACTTTATCGATTGGCCTGAATAACCAGACGCATAGACAATTCTTAATCAGTCATATAAATTGCTTATTTAATTTTTAAAGCAAATTATGTCAGAGTTACAAAATTTAATGTCAGGAAAGTTCTTTTTTATTTTTTTTTAAATTTATATTGTGTTGGGTTGTATTGTGGAAGTATTTTATGTAATGCCATAGCCATTAAGAACTGTGAAAGTAAAACTTGAATTCTAAGAGAAAAAAATCACGTTGAACTCAACAAGCCTCATTTCTCAGATAAACGCCACCTTTCGAAAAAGATTATATATCAGAGACTTTTAATCATAAAATACGATACGAATTTTAAATATCGGAAAGATAATAATTGTATATACTTAAATTTATTCCATGTCATCAGCAATATATTTTAGCGAGACAGAATTCGTTTGCAAGTTACGAATGCAGAAATATGGCAGAGTATCTCGAGCTAGAATTAAAAACGGCAATTTTAAGAGTTCTTCATGTTAGTTACTATGAGAATGCTTCTATTTTCTTTCTTTGTTTAGATATTCTACAAACAAGTAGAAGGACTAGGTAAAATGTTTATTCTTGTTGTAATTTCGTTTGGCGCCGCGAGCAAATATGAGTGAAAAATTCATAGTGGGATATTTTTTAAAATGTTATCTACATTCAGCAATAAAACATGGTTAAATGTAGTGTAATAGTCAATTGCTTGATAAAGAAAGCAGCATTTCAGATACTTGATTGTGTGATATATTGATTCTATCGTCATGTTAACCTGTCTTAGGTTATCTATTACCTTGAGTGTAGAGAACCACGTTCGTTGTACTTTTAAATTGGCATAGTAAAATTTTTTATGTGATTTTTTGCACACCATCCTCTAGGGTAGGAACATATTCTAAAGTGATCTATTCAAACCATTAATGTGATAATAACAAGTTTGGGTTAGAGCAGATTTAATAATAATGGCAATAAATAGGCGACTCAAAATTCCCGTGATATCCAGAACGAGGATAATGCAGTTTTGTATTATACGGAGAACACCTGACTTTTTTGGTTATGAAGGGTATAAAATCAGCGTATCCTTAACTCTCTCGATAAAAGTTTGAATACTTGAGGAACATCAGTGTCTTATTTTATTCGCTTTGCTGTTCTGTTTCTTTTCACAGACAGATTTAACGTTTTGTGAAGTACAATGTCCTCCCTTATAGAGAAGAAAATAGGATGCAAATTTCATTGACAACGGTGGCATAGGTTTCTTGAAATGAACTATCATCTATGCCTGACATTTACAGGATTATGTAAATCAAACTATGATCTGAAAACCGTCTTTAAACTTAAGTTTTCGCCATGTTTTCTAGGTAATTGGTCTGGGTTTCACAGATCAATTATCCGTCTAAATCGTTAAAATTTCACCTTTTTGTTTTTCACCGCAATTCTGCAAGATTTCCACCAGTATCAATAATTAATTCTGCAGACCTCACGTAGTTAGGTTTCCGTTATCCAATGAAAAATCTGTTAGCCTAGCTCAATATTCATGCCATAAAGTTAATTATGTCAACCGTTTAGGTTAAAAAGTATAAAATACTAAATGCAATGTGTTTTATAATTTTTTTTGACTGCTTTTTTGAAGGTGTCGTAAGATAATCTTCAATGTGATTTAATTCAACAGGATATTTACCGTTCTTATCAGTTACCGACTTCAAATTTTACGCGTAGGTGTATTTTTGTTCTCGAATTGTTCTTTGAAATTCAAATGATTTCCCTCATTGTTTATATTAAATATATTTGGTCTTAATTGGGCAGCACAGGTTGTAAAAGGTTTGGCAAACTATATTAACAGACCATCGTAAGCGAAGTCAATTCAATCTTGTTGTCCTGTATAATCTGGCCTGGTGCCAAAATTACGCTAGTCTTTGTAAAAAAATCCATGCCTCATTCACTTACATTTGATGTTGAATCTCAATTCTTTGAGGAAATGTGGATTAATCTTCATTACTATAATTCTCGAGTCTATTCTGACTCCAAGAAGTAGAATCTATTAGGATCCTATTTACAGATCAAATAGAAATACTTTATATTTCTCTATGCTCGAAACGATTTAACTGTATACACACAAAAAAGCTCTGGTTCGTTTAAAAATAATGTTAACAATAAATTATTCATTTTCAAATTATATATATATATATATATATATATATATATATATATATATATATATATATATATAGTGTTTGTGTGCTCACGCACGCATGTGAGAATGTGTGTGAGTTTGACACGATTAGGCATTGCGTCACCAGATAGAATCTTTGAAAGAATATAAAGCACAACCAACCATCAACTTTCATTTTAACAAATAATTAAAGCTATTTTATTGCATAAATTTCGGTATATATAATGTGTCTATTAGCATTGCCTTCTGAAACTCAAAATGTAATCATCGAACAGAAAGAAAAAAAATTATCTTAAGGAAATGAATTGTTTTGAAAAACCTAAGGAAAACACGCGGAATAACATTTGATATATAATCAAGATGTATTACGTTGAAACTTGTAAACTTTAACTCGAAAAGATTAAACAAAAAATGGTGTTTACGACTTGGATTCTAATACTTACAACTGGTTAAATACTCACAGCAACTTGTTAAAGAAATTTGCGTGCAACTGAAAACATTTAATTCAATATACTTATTGTATTATTATTTTTCTCATTGAGAGATTTTCACATCAGCGTTCTATGATGGTCTTTCACTAAAGTATGAATGACAACAAGTCTCCAGAACTGTTCTCAGTAGCCTGGCCGATCTCAAAAATGTAGTAGTTCGTATGATTTCCACTAATCCTCTTATTTCTAAGTCCTCCTGTCCCTTTAAAAATTCCTAGGTTACTGTACCAAGAACACTAATTATAATTGGTTTAAACGTCACTTTCATGTTCCTCAGTTTTTTCAATTCCCTTGCAAGTTCCGTATGGTCAAATTTAAATTTCTCTCATTATTTAATCATTTAGAGTTTTTCACATCAGCGTTAACGGATGGTCTTTCACTGAAGTTTAAGTGATAGCAAGTCTCCACAAGTCTTCAGGGCTCTTCTCAATATTCTGGCCGTTCTCAACAATGCTGTGGTTTGGCTGGGATCAACTCGTCCGCCAACTTCCAAGTCCTCCATTCCCTTTAATAGTCTTTTAGTTACTGTACCGAATGCACCAATCACGATTGGTATAATCGTCGCCTTCATATTCCATAGTTTCTTCAATTCCCTAGCAAGGTCCTGGTACTTATCCTTCTTTTCACATGCTTTCAGCTTTATTATGTGATCAGCCGGTACAGCAAACTTTACAGTTCTGCAAGTCCTCTTTTTTATGTTGATTGATATAACGTCTGGTCTTCTGGCCCAGATAAGGTGATCTGTTTGTATGTCAAGTACCATTGCAGTTTCTGTGTATCATTCTTCAGGACAGCTGCTGGGTTGTGCATATACCATTTGTTCGTATGGTCAAATTTAAATTTCTTACACATCTCCAAATGGATCACCTTGCCCAGCCAGTGTTGTTGAGTTGTACACTCTTCTCCTAATTTGCTACAATCGCTCATTGTGTGATTGATCGTTTCGTCTCTATCACCACATAGCCTACATTTGGTATTTTGTTGCATCTCATCGATTCTCACTTGGATTTGATTGTTTTTTATGGTGCTATTTTGTGCTGCTATTGGGCGAAATTATGTTTTTCTTTTAATGTTTCCTTTTCTTAGTTACGTCCACGTATTCTCGTGCAAGATGTCGTTTATTAGACGTTTAAAACGTCCATAGATTTTTTTGTCTTCCTATTTTTTCCTAGATATTGTTATTCTGCTGGTCTCTGTGTTGTCAGTATCGTTTTTGATGGCTGTGATCAGTTATCCGTCGTGTTTTTCAATGTAGTTTTCAAGTCATTGTATCGATGAATCAACTCTCTCTAGGGCGTAGTAACTTATGCATGGTCATTAGTTTCTTTGTTTGTTGGTCCATTTGATTATGTTCTTCTCTGGCCCACTTCACAAATGGTACCGAATATCTAATAAGCCGGTACAGCCTCGGTAGTTATTCCTTTGATAAAGTTTCTGCTAGATAGGTTTGTATCGAGTAGCTTTCCAGGTCAGAGATACTCTTTGTTAATTTTGTCTTTCATTATCTCTTGTTTGATGGTGCCAGCCTCCAAGATGCCCAAGTATTTGTATTTTTTTCTCCGAGTGTTTTAATCTTGTCTTGACTTGGTAGTTCCATTCCGTCAGTCAGATGTTATTTGACGCTTTTCATTACTAGCATTGGACATTTTTCTTTACTAAATTTCATTCCTATGACCTGACTGTATATTCTAACTCTTAATTTAACTTTCAAGTTCTTTTTTTTTAAATTTTTCGCGATTAGTTTCATGTCATCCATGTACATTAAGCGATTGATCATTTCTTGCGATCTACTAAGTTTGTATCCAGCTGTGCATTTTCTGAGTATGTGTCATCATAGCAATTATGAATAATAAGTTTGATAGAAGATCTCCTTTAAAATACCTATTTGAAACTTCTTTTCCTGCTAAGCTTCTTCCTCCTGGTGTCAATTCCACTCTCCAAGTTTTCATGGTTTTCTTGATAAAGTTTATGACTTCATGTGATATTTTGTACATTTTAGGCAGTTCATTATCCAGCCTTGCAGAACTAGATCATATGCCTTTTTGTAGTCAATCCAGACCATAGCTATATTTTTCCTTCTGGTCTTGCTCTCATTGATCGATATAAAGTAACTCTCCTGTGCCTCTGGATCCTTTACGACATCATTTCTGGTCCTCAGGGAATATCCCTCGGCTTGTTAGCGACTAGTAAAGTTCTTCTCTTACTTGTGCTGTTAGTATTTTCCACATCATAAGAAGGCAGGTTATTGGTAATAGTTGTTAGGAGCAGTTCCTTTTCTAGGGTCTTTTTTTATCAATGTGGCCCTTCCTTTAGTCATCCATTCAGGTACTTGTGCTCCTTGTAAATATCTGTTCCTTTCTAGTGCTAGTCTGTCGTGAATGGAGGTGAATTTCTTGAACCAGAAACCATGTATTCTACCATGGCATGGCGTTTTCCTGTTTGATACTTTTTTAACTGTAGTTTTGAGTAAATTGATATTTATTTCTGCTTTCGGGCCTTCTTCGAGTCAGTCTAATTCTTAAGTCACATTGTACATCTATTCGATTTTTCCGCTATATTTTTGGTTACCATATTTTTCTCCGAAAGTGTTCAGTTTCTCTTGCTTCTCGCTGTTGGTATGTTTTTTTTGTCATCTCCTCCTAGTAGTTGGTAAAATTTTCTTTCGTTGTTTTGGAATGTCCTTTTTTGTCTGTATTGTTTTACCCTTTGTCGATATCTCTTTAATCTTCCTGCTTTTGCCAGTTCTTTCCAGTTTATTTCTTCAAGTGGTACTGTTATTTTTTTCTCGTGTTGCCAATTTTACTTTGTTCCAACATCTTCCAGCGTCTTTTTTTTGTCTTATCATTTTGGCCTGTTTTTGTAGATATTTTATCTGCGTTTCCAGTCGAATTTCCCATCCTGGTCTTGATTCTTTCTTCATGCTTTTTGAGGCGATCCCAATTTTCTCACAAACTAAATTCTCCCCAGCATAGATTATCTATTTAATTCGGGTATATTATTCGTTGATATATGTGGTAGTACTTAAATTATTTTATTCGGGGCACCTCTGGTGGTGTAACGGTTAGCAAACTAGATTAGCAAATCTACACGAGTGAGTTCAAGTCTCATTGGGCACCCCATTCATTCGGCCTTGAGCCACATCGAAGCAAAGAGCTTTGTAAATTACAATTTATTTTATTCGTTTCCGTCTTAACTACTCTCTATTCTATGTTGTTTAATGATGTTTAGGTTGTCTTTTCACAGTTCATAATTCTCATTAAATTTTCTAGATTTACCTTTTGTTCTAGCGATAGTGTTTCTTTAGGGTTGCTTGGTTGTGCATTGTTTATTTGTGTGGCGGTTCCATTTTCCGAAATTGGTTGTTCATTTCTGTTTGGTTGTTTTTGTTTGATAACTCTTGATGTGTTTAGTACTGTATTATTATTCTGGTTTTTTTTTCTGATGTTTTTCAAGTATTTCAACGTCAGAAAAGCAAACTTTCTTTATTATTGTTCTAACTTGGTTGGGAAGTCTTTGGCTCGTTGTCAGAAAACTAGCACGTTCTTGCCAAATCTTTATCATTCTTTTCCTATATCCTCTTTGGGAGGATTTGATCCTAAAAGAGTTGTGTAGTGTAAGATGACTATCTTCCCTGGTCCATATTTTGCTTTTACGTCCCTGGTTGTTGTAGTTCCTTAATTCGTCATTCGTGTACCTGAAAAGAGTGTAGCCAACACTCGCAGGATGTCGACACGCCCTCCCATGTTGTCTATCTGGTGAGCACCTGCATATCATTACACCCAAGCCGTTGCCTGGGTCCCACGTTGTGTAATACTGTGATTTGACGTTTTTATCATGGGTGGTATATTGTGACTATACCTGGCCCATGGGTTGTTTATTATCTGCACGCACGACGCAGGTGTGACCGAGAACAGTTATGGTGACTGTTCATGAATAGTGGGTTACAAAAAAAGAAATACCCTAAGTTTTCACTTAGTTAACGTCCGTTGTCCTGCTATTTGGTATCTTACTTCTTGAACTAACACCGTGAGCTAGTTTCAGGTTTTCTTGTGTCACCTTCATGGTTTATATTTACTGTATAATTTTTAGTCTTTATTTCCAAAGAGGCTGGTCATATTTTACTCAATATAATGCTTCTTATGAATTTCCGGTTGAATTGAGAGTGGTAACTGTACTTAACGCCTTTAGACTAGCAGGTGCGTATTTTCTTGATTGAGAGAAGTCTTTAGCCATATAGTGCAGTAAATTTAAACCAATCTTTCGTGATTTCGCAATAGTTTTGCTGAAAATAATTTTAGGTGATTAAAAGACCCTTCATTTGAAAATACAATAGTTCACCAAAATATTTTACAAGTAACAGAAAATCAATGTTTTTCTGTTGAATTAGAGACATTTTATTGATCCGCTTTTCTCCAAACACAACACAGAGAATGTTCGTTTAAGCGTCTTAGCGTTTCGGTTGCTACCATCCAACTGGTGGGCGAACGAAATTTTTAAAATATATTTTCTAAGAATAAGGCGTCACATGATTTTCGAGAATTTTTCATTCTAACGGGTTTTTGTTTTTCTTTTTTCATCCTCCTCAATTCTAAAATACTCCCTTCATAGTACTAATGTTTATGTTTAGCGCAGTAAATTTAAACAATTTTCTTTTAATTTATTTATATTATTATTATTATTATTATTATTATTATTATTATTATTATTATTGTTATGATGATGATGATGATGAAACAGTGATTTATCAAAATTTTTAGAGACAATAGTATACAAAATAACAGCTTATATTAACATTGCTGTATTACAAATAAAAGTCATGATATAAAATGACGTTTTTTTTTCAAAGCAGAATTCACAGCTTTAGGATCAACATAATCATCTTATTCAAATTTCGTCACACGTAGTTATCTTATTGAATAAAACAATGACTACATACATCACTTTGTGACACTTGTTATATAAACGTGTAAGTTTGATTCTTTATCGAAAAAAATAAGACAAAATAACAGAATTTTAAAGAGTAGCGGACTTGTAAGCAGATGTTGAGGTACATAATTTCATATGTTATTTCCCACTAAATATCTGTTAGAAAAAATACCTTGCCCATAAAAAGGCGGGTGACTTTTACTTGAATTCAAATACCCGATGTAAATCTTTTTAATGCATTTTTTTCATTTAAATTTTGATGAAGATAAGTAGCAACAGAGGGTGTGTTGTAATATATCAAATTTATTCGATTCACCAGAGAAAACCATGATAAACTGTTATCTTATAAACGTTGGTGTTACACATGAATAGGCGAATGTAAAACATGTGATATATAACTTGAATCAGGAACACAAAGAATAAAATATTTTTGCTAACCTGGAACCTGTCTCTACAGTGATTAGTAAGCATAAAAGTTGAAACATTCCTCTTGGGACCTGCTGTTCTACATTTATCTATGTATGTAACGATTGGTAATTGTTATCTCTAAAATATCTCATACATTATTAATTCCAACATCTTATTTCCGAGCTACTTCCAAATAAAGTGAGAACTCTCTGCAACAACAATGACATAAACTTAGAATTTTTTTCCCAATTTTTTACTTAGTATTCTGACCACGCAAATATTTCATCATATTCTTTAAAAAGAAGTTCTACAAACTTAATAAATAACGTCGTATCTTACCACAATCATGATCCTCTTCAGAAAGAAGTTGTCTGTCTCTTTCTCTCTTTGCAATCAATCACTATCATATATATCTCCTGACACATTTTCTTAGCTGAATCTTGTGTCAGTACAGAGCTGATTTAAGTAAGTCTTTGTTGGCCCACAAACACTGGAAGGTCTATGTGCAAGTTCGACCCGCTTGTGTAATGTTTTGTGAGATAGGAGCCAAGTGGCCATGCAACTTCTGTGTTTGAGATATTGTTTCTGGGATTTGTTAAAGAGAGTGTGCAGCGTTCTTTTGTTGTTCCTGTCGAGGTTTTATCAATACACCGTTTTAACGTCCATGTAGTGTATAATATTATGGACACTGATATATCGTGGATCTGAATTTACTTAGCAATTGTCGAACTTTTTTCTCTTCCGGTCATGTAAGACAGTCTTATTTTTCTTAAAGTATCCTCATATATTCAAAAATCTGCTGCAAAGCTAATCTCTTCTGGCCTGCACCTCCATTCTCCGATTAATTTAATTACAGAATCTTGAGAAAAAGAGATAGAGTTACCTTTGTCTCTTTCTTTTGAGCATTTTTCTTTGAGTTTTAAAACACATTTCTCCTGTCATTCAAGGTCTTCTCGACGCTTTTTTCGAGTCTTTCGATGTCTTGACTGGGATATTTTTCGAGTCTTTCCTCGTGTCTTTCTATACCCTGATTAAATTTTTTTTCGAGTCTTTCTACGTGTTTTTTTTTTCTGAATGGTCTAACAATTCCAACGTAAAACCTTCCAGGTCTTTCATGTTTTTTTGTTCTTTGGAGAGAAACGGGAAGAATGTAGCTGTTGTAGAATTTTTTTTTTTTTTTAAATTGGTGGACTTTCTTCGTGTCTTCGTTCGAATTGTTATTAATACTTCACAGGGTAATACGAAATTCTTCGCCACCATTCTATTATATCGTAGTCCGACAATAAAAAGCAATGAATGCACGATCTAGACAATTTGGGAACCTGCTTTATTTTTGTTATTGGAATAAAATGTGTACACTATTTATTGTATTTTAAGATTAGCTTATTGTGTCAGCGAGGTGTGATTTTTTATCAATCTACAACAGACACAGCTATGGATTGGAAGAGATCCCTTTTTTATTTTATCGGATAAGATCAAATGTTCATATGAACGGTAACCTTCCAATATCTCTCTACGATTTCTTTAGGCTTATAGTTAGATCAGAGTCAGTAGATAAGAAATTGCCGAGGTAATTGAAATAGGCCACTAATTATAGAGATTAGCCACTTAGAGTAATGATGGCCTCTTTTTATTTAAAACTCAAGTGCTCTGTTTTATTTTCTTACATATTTTGGCTAAAACCTCCTGCTACAATCCCTAGGTTATCCTATTTACCAACTCCTCCGCTCGGACAGGATATGACACAAGGTCAATTTTTTTATGCGGAGTTTAACATGTTTGAATTCAGAGTTTTCCTTCTCCTAGACTAGTTGCCTCACTAAGGCTGAAGAACCTAGTCTTCCCTACTATTTACCCATAGCTGGCGGGAGAATAATTGAATTCATACCTTTCCCAAGGGTATTAGTGTTATGTGAAATGCAATCAGTCTCGTCCAGGATTTGAACTCGTGTCGCCGTGTCCATTTCCTACGATGATAACCATTACACCACGGGCACTCTCCTTAGGTTATGCAAAAAGATTCTCATTAGGCCGGTGTATTTGCACGAAGCGCAAGGTCTTCAACGTAGTCTGCTCCGTCATATTTTCTGAGGAATATCGCCTGCTTCTTGCCTTTTTGTGTGAAACATTTTTTCTTTTGTTATGATTATTGACTTCCGATGTATGTTGTCTAGAACGATTATAAACAAATAAGGCTGCAAATGTATCTCCTACCAAAACTCCATCGACTTTATAGAAGTCGTTGATTCAATCAGGCGAACAGACCATTTCTTTCGTGTTTTTGGGAGAGGTATTATAGTGGTAATAGATTTTTGCGAAGACCACATGAAAGAAGCATTTGCTACATGTTTCCTTTGTGTATGGAGTAGAATGTTTGAGATAAATCTGTGAAGAGAAATAAGACTCCAAGACAATTTGCAAGAACTCTTTCGATGAATCAACGGATTTGTAAAGTTATGGATGGATTTTTCTTGAAGCCGATTTGTTTTTTTCCAAGAATTCTCTTGATTTAAGTTTGGATACGATAACTGAAGCATGGCATGATAAGTAGTAGCATCTATAGTAGTTAGAGTTATGTCTTAGTTATCTTTAGTGATTTTGAGGTCGCATTTCAGAAGTTCAACCATTTTTATTTTCTGCTTTGTTTGTAGCTGGCATTGAATATTCGGAGAAAAATGCTGTCAAATTTTCCGGTCTTCAAACTTAAGTGAATATTTCCTTAAAGCCATCAGTTTTTTCTGTTCATAATTCTTTTCAAAACTGAGACAAGTTTTAACAACGTAAACTGGGTAATTTGTCAACCAGTTATCCATTAATTATATTTGAGTCCTTTTTCCTGGAGTTTCATTGGATTTTCAGATATTGAAGTGTTTTTTTGTATTTCAGAAATCTTTTTTCTTGCATGGCAGCTTTCAGACTTCTCCTAGATGTGCTCTTTGATCCTCTGTATTCATTTACAGACTACCATGCTATTGGGGAGTGTCTATCTGCTAATGAATTTCAGATTTCATTGATTTTGCCTTGAATGTACCCTGACTGTTTTTTTTTTTTTATATATGTGGTTAGTTATTACAGGGATTTCTTAAGTTTCTTTACGGTGGAAGTTGTTGGTTTTCTTTTATTGAGTAAGGAGTTTTTTTAGTGATTTCGTTTTTTGTTATCTACTAGTGACACTTATTGAACTCAAAACTTGGCTCTTGGTGTTTTGGTATACATTTGGCAGCTACTACTATGTTTGAAGTGACGAAGTTTTTTATATTTCTCATTCAGAATATATATTTCAGATATACCAAGAATAATATCGAATTCGTTTCTTCTTTTGGATTAATAAATGAAAAAATTAATTAATAGTTTAAAAATTAAAAATATATATATACATCCTAATTTGATAACTGATACAATATCTATGGTTATGAATGAAATAATGTCTGCTAGCTTAATTAATGTCATATTTGGTTTAACGAAGCGAGCAAGTTTCTGAAACGTCCATGCTAAGAATATTCACTAGTGTCGTATTAGTTACATTCACGATTTTATCTGAGACCTTCATTCCATCCAGTATTGCTAGTGCAGGCTTAATGTCTGCTACCATGCGTTAAAATAAAAAATGCTGCATTAGTGCATACTCCTTAGCCTTACCGCGAGGAGATATAAAACAATTTTTTTTCCGAAACACTTACTTGTAAATGTTAAATAGTAATTATTATTATTTTCAGTGTTCGACTACATTTTTAATATCACTTTTTTATTCATATGTAATCCTCTGCTTACTCAATTTCCTTATATCAACGATTCCTATCTAATATACATAATTTAAATATAGCCATAAGGTATGAAATATTCTTATCTAATATTTACAATTCATATACAATTCTATGGTTTTAACTATGAATTTATTTTTAATAGTATATTGTCTTCATGCAGTTATTGTTTTTAAGTATTTAAGTGTAATATGTATCCTTTTAATGAAATTTATTTGTATGGTTTGGTTGTTTGAGTTTCATGGCATATCAACATTCATTTTTATACAAAAAATCAGTTCTATATCAAACAATTTAGTTTGACATGAGTACAAATTTTCATTGTCAAAAACGTATTTCAATTTATTCAACTAACGCAAACAATTCTAATACGACCACTTCATTTTGATATAAGTATAAATTTTATGTACTCACAGTTAAATGTTAAAACAGTTTTAAAAAAATCAATTTAATGTAAGTACAGTTTCAACGTCAAATAGAGTTCCATTTCAATCTATTCAGTTCAGCGTAAGTACGCTGCTTAAATGTAAGTACACAGTTTAATTTCAAAAACATTTCTATTCCAAATTATCCAGTTTAATCGAACAGTTCGAATTCAAACAATTCAGTTGAGTATGAGTATAGTATTTGTCCACATACTGATTAATGCCAAAATAGTTTTATTTAAAACAATTCAGTTTTATGTTTGTAGGTTTCAATGTCAAAAACAGTTCTATTTCATAAAATTCAATTTTGCATCAGTATGCATGTTACATGTCAAAACAGTTCTATTTTAAACACTTCGGTTTAGCATAAGTACGCAGTATAGTTCTATTTAATCCATAGATAGGACCCTATCGGGTGTTGCCATTCCGGACCAGGGTGGCAGCAATGAAAGGATGATCCGCATACCAAAATACTGCAACATTACTGGAACCTCACCATCTGATTGTTTAGTGTCATATCCAAGACACTTTTTGGTGGGTCTTATTCCTTTGCATTGATGCAGTCAGTGTATTCTACATCTCCAGCCGACAGGGACAGTGATGATTTCGGAGCAGTGATAAAAGGGAGATAGTTCACTCTCTCAAGAGCTGCAGAACCAATATCAGAAATGGTTTTAGGTTAGTATTATATCAAAGACGCATCTTTGAGTGTTTTGATAAAAACTGAAAGTTGGTCTGTTCTGAAAACGGAATTTTTACAGCAGACTCAATTTTTAACTCATCGCGGAATAAGGAGATGGGTTTCAAGATATATTGTAACTCGGTTGGTAATTTAATGGTTGATATCGAAATCGTGACGGCAGTTATTTTTGGTTGCTTTGTTGCTAATCGAACCTTGAATTGTGACTTAATTTAAGCTATCAGTAATGCAGTATTCACAATATTACGAGGAAAACTGATTTCTGTGACTGCTATAGTAAATCATTCGTCAGCTGTTTCTGTGATAACAACGGGGAAAAAAAGAAAAAAGTAAAACAGATCGCAAATGTCAAAATAGAAAACATACTGCACAAGAAACTACGACGATTAGAAATTGGACTAAAGAAGAAAACGTAAACAGCTATTGTCATTGGTACAGATTATCTGAAAGTTGTAGTCCCGTAGGAATTTCGTTAGGAAAATGATCTGATAAAAAAAAATGATATGTCTGTATGAACGCAGAAAATCCAATATGGCAGAACATTTCCAGTTGAAAAAAAAAATCTACGCGAACAGCGTCTGGATTCGTAATGATGAAATAACACCTGCTAGTTAAAGATAACAAGTGAAAAATTTACAAAATAAAACTGTTCACCGTTTCTTTTATATCGTATCATTCTTGAAACGTCAAAGTTGACATTTGTTGAGAGTAGCTATAAAATTTAGCAAAAAAATGTTATGTTTTTACGTAGATGAGTATTACACAGCTAATAAACTTACTGAATTAATTTCATTAGTAAATGAAAATTAATCATTAAATTAATTATCTTTATGTTGGCCTTGGTTTTATTGATTGGAAAATATATCTTGCGATAACAGGAAAATGGATATATATATATATATATATATATATATATATATATGTGTGTGTGTGTGTGTGTGTGTGTGTGTGTGTGTGTGTATTAACATTTAATCCACATATATGTGACGTTACGCCCTCGGCCCCACTTACATCAACCTCTTCTAACCATTCCTCTTCTTTACGGCCGGTGATCAACTAGCGGTTCCGATAGGGGTAACGAACATTTCTTTACCGCTATAAGAAATACAATCGAGGGAGCGGGAGAAAAAGAGAACAAACGAACAAAACGAACAAAATGCTTGGGTTAATTCAAGCGCAAGAAGGGAGTCATGCAACACTGCATTTCCTGTGTGCATGTGTAGACTATCGCTAGCGTGCATTCTAGCGAAAATTCAACAACGCTACTAGGAATGCCAACCCATCTTGATCGGTCTTCTTTCACTGGTACTGGACCTCACTCATGCCGACTCGTCTCTCTGCTCCGGTGTCGACTGGTCACTCGCGTCACCCTTCGCCAACTGCCAACTTCTCAGTCCCTTTGTCTCCTGTCTGACTAGCGTCCCCTCAACACCTCCTGTCACGTCGAGATCGCGGGTCCAAAACCCTTTGTCTGGTTTCGCGCCAAAACAGACAAATGAATCGTCTGCTTGGCGGACCACCTACATAGTGTTACATATAGACTGTTTCGTTGTATAACAATTCTGTGATTAGATACGCGAAATGCTTCAAGCTGGCATCAAAACCTGACTGACTTTACATCAGTCCGTTTTCCTACTTCAGGGCAGTCGTCATTCTCTGGGTTTGTAAAGGAATTTCTACGTATATCTTTTACTTATACATTATTGGCTACCGGGAGTGCTTAATTCGAGAGAAGAACTATTTCGTTTGAGCTTATACAGTTGCCGGCAAATTCCTCACAAGAGTGCTGAACACACTTTAACAAAAGTAATTTCACTTTAACACAATTTTACCTTTGTTGCTTGACTAAATAAATAAAATAAATTATACGAGAGAGGGCTGAAATATCCATATGCTGAAAGTTCACGTGTAGAAGTTATATCTACAGCTGAAGGCTTTTTCAGCAATGTGATCCAAGCATTATAACATGGAGGTGCAGTTTTTGTGGATTGCAACGGTGACTATATTGAAAAGTAAAAGCTCATTTGTTTACATTATATACCTTTTAATATCTTTTTCTGCTTAGAAAATTTTCAGCGGACTCTCACATGAAAAATTGGCATTATGTAATTTTTTAAAATATAAAACAAACATCAAAATCTTACATTAATTCATTTATATCAGGTTAACTAATGTGATAAAAATTGAAAACCACATAAAGAAGAAAAATACGCCGTTTAGATCAGATAAATATGAATATAATCAAATAAGAAAATGCTTTCGAAATGTCTAATGTTTAGTGTCCACAGTAGGTTTGAAATACCAACCAATAAAAGGCTGGTTGATATTTTTAATATAATTCTTTATGAGTCAAATTGATATTGAGACAGAATAGTGTGTAAAAAGTAAATCGATAAAAAAACTATTAGGTTAAAACAGACCGAGTTAGAATAATAGATTCATCCTTCAATCATCATCATGTTATGCCACTAGCACGGATTTCCTTGATTCTCTCTCGCCATTCGTACTCATGGTCTATCGCTACCGGCATATTACCCGGTGAACATCCTATATCCATACAGAGCTGTTGTAGATAACTTCTTGCTGGTTGTTCAACACTTGCCCCTTCCTGTGAAGGGTTCCATGGGAGAATATTGCTTATGAGTTCGTCTTTACTTCTCTAGCAGTGTTCCACATGTCTTCATGTGCCTAATTTGGATGGTTTTCGAGATGTGTGGTATGTGGCTATACAGCCGTTGTTTGTGGGATGTTTATTTCATGATTTTTCTGTAAATTTCGTAGTATTCTTGTGCAATTGCCATCAAGCTTTTTCTCCTTGGTCAGCGTTTATATGGAGCACACATATAGCAGTATTAACAGGACCGTTGCTTGTTAAAAAGGCGTATATTTTATCGGATAGGTCGGACTTCCATCTGACCGATAACTTATCGATATATATCCATGCCTTCGCTAGTCTTATATTAATGACATTTTCCGTAGATGAGACGCTGCTTCGTTGGTAGGTGAACTTCTCCACTAGTTTTAGAGAACCACTTTTTAGAGTGAAGATGTTCCCTTTGGATTAAATCATATGTACTGTGCTTTGTCTGCGTCTATATGGAGGCCTATGTTACCGAATGCCTGTTCCAGACTACGCAGCTGGGATTCGTCCAAGATGAATGCATTAGCCAGAAGCGCCATGTCATCAGCGTTGTTTGCTTCTGTAATAGTTCGTGCGGGATATCGTAAGCTTCTTTTCCAGTGAAAAGCCATTTCCTTTGATTAAATCTATCGACGTCCGAAGTGCGTAATCTTCTCAAATTAGGAAAAAGTATGGGATTAATGCATCCCCCTGCAACAACATCAAAGAAATATGTCTCCATCAGGTAAGCGCAAAGTGTAGTAATCTTCCAAAATGTATGAATAAATAAATAAATAGATAGATAATTAACACTCTGAATCAACAAACACTCTACGTCTTTTTACAAAAGAAATTACTTCAACCACTTCCTTTATTATTTTTAAAAAGGAGATTTCATAATACCTGACAAAGCTGTAAATGGAAACATGTTATACGAATAGATTTACCTCACTCAATTTATAGCACTTGTAATCATATGTCTTAACCCCATTGTTGGTTATTATTACCCATATTATTTAATTAATACCTTTCGTTATAAATACATTCCCAAGAGCTTTGTAATAATAGATGATGTTTATTTAACTCTCTTCAACTCTAAGTGTATTTCTTGAGTCACAAATCAGTCAGTGATTGTGCAAACTTTGTACAAACAAGAGTACACTGTGTTCGATGGTAAGTAATGCATATACTTTAAATATTATTTTTATGTGGCCTACCTTACTTGAAATATTGATGCAACCCACTATTTTCATTTAAAATACAATCCTTATATTTCCCTGTCAGATTAGGTTTTAGTATAGATCAATAATTGCACATACCTCTTCTTCTCCCAAAAAGAAAATGGCAATGACTTTATCGATGGTATATTGAAAAAATAGACGTTGTTTCTTAAATAGATTCGCTTAAAATGGCAAATTTCTGTGGAAACCATCACGTGTGCAAGTCGATTAAAAGTTAGTATGTTGGAGATATTGGCAGAAAAATCATAAAATTATCGAATATATTTTTGTATTAACTACTTTGTGTCCTTTATTATAATAAACAGATTGTACGATGTCGTTTACTCTTGTAAACAGCAAGTATTTCCAATTGAAAATATGAATTTATATATATGCTACTATCTCAGCATTTCCTTCTGTTAATAAGTATTTTGATTTTTTTAATTGTAACTGGTAGATATGCTGATTACGGTTGCCAGCGTGTTAGCAAGGTAAGTCACTCCAATAATGCTCGATTTCTTACGAGCCGCATCATATTTGTGGTTATTAATTAGTCGAAATATACTTTAATTAATGCCGATGTAGGCTTTAGAAAATACAGTTAATTTTAATAATAGAGATGATATATCTGTCTGAAATCGAAACTTTGTCCTCACCCAAGTCAGAATCTCCCTTTGTATTTATATTATATTCCCCTTGATCTTATTTTTATTAAAGTCTGAAATGTTAAGAATTTTTTTTTTATTACTGATGATGCTGGCTGTTTCTAAATGCTAATAACATGCAACTGTATTTTATATACAAACAAATAACGGGATGCCCTATGAAAGGAAAACCTAATGTGCACAATGATATTAAAATTGATTTTAATGAAAATTTGCTGGGTATTATTGATTCCTTATTCTTTTGTTTTATTTTGCTGATTATGACCAATAATCCGGACCATAAATCCATTAAAAGAACTCCATTAAGAAAAATAAATAATGTAATTTCATTTTTACTTCGTTAGTTTACTTGCCACACTGAAAAGTTGTGATACAACGAAATAGTCTGATTGTGGATAACAATATATATATATATATATATATATATATATATATATATATATATATATATATATATATATATATATATATATATATACGTGGATTTTAGCAGAAATGAGTCATGTCAATTTTAAAGTTGATATTAAAGAAATCTCTATGAATAGTGACGGTGATAAACCCATCTTGATAAAATAAGCCAGATTAATCTTATAGGAATACCAGGTTTTTCGCACAGATGTTTAAGAAAGGAAGAATGGGCCTACTAAAGAGTTATAACAATCGTTAATATTGTTCTGTTTTAGTGTTCAAATTGATTCGTATTGGATAATTATTTGTTTAAAATAACTTACTTCCTTTTTTCACCGGTTGAGATACGTCCATTGCATCGCCTATAGAGTATTTAATACCTTCTGAAAAAAAGGTTATATAAAGTATGACACTAAATTACGTCCGCTGATTAGGATAAAGTTCTAGAACTTTGTGGAGTGTGAATTAACCTCTTCGTTACCATCAATATCACATTCACTTTCTATGGGTAAAATAGTTCTGTTTGAAGTAAGAAAGTCGTTATCTATTTAAAAAAAGATAGCAAAGTAAATTATTTTACCATAGACAATTAACGTTCCTCAATTTGGCAAAAGGAATTAAGAATAAAGTATCAATTAAGGATTGGATTTATTATTTGGTGAACAATCTTCAAGTGTAGCTTGCATTTCGCTTATTTTCGACCATTTCACTATGTAAGAGCAGTAATTAACAAATATGTCTGCCAAAAATTCGTAATTAAATAGCAAACTCCTCTGTACACAAGGAAACATAATTCTTCCCATATACTGAGGTTACCTTTGGTCGGCACAAGACCAACAATATCAGACACCAACAGAGAATCGAACTGAATTACAATGGTCTGAGAGCATAGCCCCTTACCCATTAAACTATGCAATTCACTCTGATATCATACGATAAATTTCTATTCATGACTGATGCAGGCATAAAATAACCGTTTTAATGCATTTAATAAAGTAAAGTTAGCGACCATAGTCGAGGGTGACCCGAAGGCTCCCTTTTCGATAGCTACTACACCAAGGTGTAGGGGAGGGCGCTACTCCATTCCCTGGATTGCTCCACTTTACCCTTGAACCGTACCTTATAATGCTGAGTGTTAAGCAAGGTGGTATCAAGTTCCATTTTTAAAGTCTTTGGTATGACTCGACCTGGGATTGAACCCAGGTCTCCCGGGCCATTGGCGAACACTCTAACCGCTGGGCCAATGTCCCGGTTAAATTTCGAAAACAGACCTTGCGTTTTCTGGAAAGTTTAGTTTGTCAGTAATTTCTCAATTGAAAGATAATTGTCTTTTATTTCGTATAATAGTAATTATGTGCAAATCCTTAAAGCGTAAAACTGCTTTTTAAATGTACATTCCCTTTGTTCCTTTCGAAAAAATGTGCCGGGAACATTTTCAGGCAACTATTAAATTAGATATCTCGTATACAGAAAAAAACAATTATTGGGTGAAAATAGTTATCGTATTTTGCTAGAGTGTATGACAAGAGGTTGCAATGGTCCTAAAATTTTACAGGAAATTTTGGTTGCTAACGAGGATGCAGTTATTAAATATCATATTTTGGAAACAAAAAATGAAGAGTGAGTCAATAAATGTTCTTCCAAAATCTAATACGTTAACTGAATATCATTTATTGTTAATCGATTGACTGATTTTGAAAATTATCTCAATATGTTGATTTAATAGATATATCAGACGAAGTTTGTCAAATTTTAATATGTAAGATTTAGACTAAGTTTTCCCCCAGTTCTCTACGATGCAAAGTTAACAAACATTGGTTGGTCATTTCTTATTGATATTCACATTTGAATTACCTGGCCAACGTCGATGAAACATGAGACAGGAATCAGTTCGCTTTCACTGGCCTCTGCATCGGTACAAACAATGTTATTGAATTAATCCGAGAATGATGAATGAGTTGCTGAGTTCTGCGAATGGACATTATCTAAGTATTCAATCGGACACGTTTCAAAAGTCATAATATTATAAGCGTTTAATTTCTCTCAGGTGCTCCGGTTGACCCAAGATCAAGATTCCTCTATATTCTGGCATAGTGTGCATTAGCAACAATTATGTGCTGAATGATAAAAGTCAAATAAGGTTTTGGCAAACGATAATTAGATCCAAAGCAACTCCCGACTAACCGACAAATTTCTTACCTAAGTTAATAATACGACCCTCAAGACACCACACTGGTATATATCAGCTTTTGATAAATTTTAACTTTGGCAGTTCCTACCAGATCTATAAGAAAAAAAGCTGCTTTTTAAAAAATGATAAGAGTTATTTATCGCCATAAAAAGTATATTGCCTGAAGGAATATTTTCCCTGTAATTAGAACGGATAATCATCACAATAATTTATGTTTTTTTCTTTACCAAAGAACACATGTTTTAGGGTCAGACTGACAAAACAATATAGACTCATAATTTTACCACTTTTTCGACTGTATATCTTGTAGATGTGTAAAAATCTAGTCCCAAAATATAGCCTTTGTATGGCAGAACACTGCAAATGATAGTTAGGCTCTAGTTCTGGAGATGGAGGTAGTGTGATATACCACTACATTGTTAGTACTCACATGTCCTGTCAAACCTGGACATGTAGAATTTTTAGGGTCATGTTTATTTAAAATTTATTCATAACTGATGGAAATATGTAATATCATAACTGTAAATTATTTGTATAGAAATGTTTCTTGAATATAAGATATTTATTAAGTTCTATTACAAGTATCTTGAAACCATATAATGCTGTGAAAAACAATAAGTGTTTTTGAATAAAAACGAATACGTGAAAATATTTATTAGTGTGAAGACTACTTGAAAGAGAATAACTTAGTGAAAATTATGTGTATTATGTGTACTTAATAGCTTATAACTGTGTGATAAAAAATCTTTAAAAAAATCAGGTTCTATCTGCTGTCGGAGGAGTATCCATCATAGATGTTTGGCTCACGAGTCCAGAGTATGATTGCGATATTTTCACCGAGGGGATGGTGAACTTGTCCAGGAAATGTCCACCATTAACGCGTCTGATTCGCAAGGAGGAGTTTACTGAAGCACAATTTATATTTTGGGTTGATAAAGCTTGAAAATTGTTCGGCAATTACAACGACCTTGCCTTCGCTGAAACTAACCTCTCAACTGCTCTCAAACGTCCCTGAATGAAAGGTGGTAATTTTTTTATGCATGGAAGGATATGGCAAATACATCTGTTTTTTATGCATTTTGTCTTGGTCCTCAGTAAAAATCAGTAAAAATAAAATTGCAAAATAGCAACAAAAGTTTTTTTTTTTATCTTTTTCCGAGAATATTCAACTTCAAGTGCAAACCCAACAATCATCTGTATCTGACAGCGAGGGCGAATATTATCAAACTAAAGCATTTTGGAAAGGCTTGAAACCTCTGTTCCTCTGTAGTAAGGCATAATGGTTTTTCTTTATCTTTCTTTCGACAGTCAGTCTAGAAAGAAATTTCTGTATTACCTTTATGTAGTATATAGCCTGACCTTGTATGAAAACTTGTCCCTCGCGCAGAGGTTTGGTAAATACAGAAGGGAAACATGATTAGCGTACCGCTTATCATCATCATCAGATATAGGATGGGAAATTAAAGGAAAAATCCTATGCTATACTGTTTACATGTCAGTTATCACTAACCTTCGGGGAAAAGCCTGAATCCAGTAACTGGAAAATAGTAGGGTAGGCTGACGTATATAGATGTGGGTAGGCAACTATTCTAGAAGAAGGAAACTTTGAATTCCAACCACCTGTATTCTGATTAAAATTCATTTTCTGTCCCAACCTGCCCATGGTATACTTCTTTGATGAATACAAGCATGATTTAATAGTTTGGGTTTGGTTGTATAGCATATCAACCATCGCATGTTTATTAATGCAAAATTTTGTTTATACATATGTATTAAATATATATGATTTTTGTAAACTCATATTGTTAATAATATTGTTAAATTACCCGATTTCATTTTTTGCACACAGTTAAAAGGTTTCAAGAATTTCTTTCTAACCAGAATATATCAATTTACTTTTAATCTTTTCATTGCACGCATTTAAATGGTACAATGTATTATAACGCATTTCTAATAATTCAATCAAACATTAGTCATTTGTTTACACAAAGTTAAATGATAAAACTATCCAATTTCTTACAATTCAGTTTTACATAAGTCATTAATTTAGACACAATTTAAATGTGAAACAGTTCTATTTGATCAAGGAGTTCCCAATCCGCTCCAGAACAGTCTTCAGAACAGTGGTATTGATGGGGTACTCTGCATTCTCACAAAGCTCCCTGACTGGTGTCTCACCATCAGATTATTTAGTGTCATAAAAAGGACACCCATTGAGAGGGGTCTTAGCCATCTGCACAGATGCAGTAGACGTATTTTAAAGCCGAATGAGTATATAAAATAGAAGTAATTACTTTCAGAACGATCATCAGACTCTTGTACATATGTGGCAATTGCCTACCAAACGCAGTGTGTATAATTGTTTGAAATTTGAAAAAAAGTTCTTGAAATTATGCGAGGCAATTCTTACAGAAAATTTCCTGAATGATAAATTACTTATTGTTAATGAAGTATTTGTTTAATTATATAAAATGAGCTTCTATTTATGCCTGTATTTATTTTTTAGAATTTCAAAAATATGCCTATCGGAATCAACTTTCCCCTGAATTCGATATTTATCTTTAAATAGAGTTTAAGTCTGTATTGAATGTCCACCTTTTTTCCTTTAGTATATACAAATTTGACTTTCAGTGCTGTTATCTTGTTTTTTCTGTGTAAGATGACTTAAGGACTTCAAAATAACTCGAAATACATGCAATTTAAAAAAACAAAAACATATCTTATTCTATATGACCGTTACTTTTTATTCACCAAAATGTATAGGATAAGGAGAATTGTTGCCACAGACAGTCTTTGAAAACACCACGCTCATGTAATCATGTATAATAGAAATACATTTTTTAAACCAGATAGGTTTTGCCAAGTAGAAACCTCTGTAGAAAGAGTAGATCGATAAAATTTATCTCTTGCTGGAGGACTTAGGGCAAAACATATATAACTGACCGGGAAAGGAGAACCTTGGAATATAAGGAAAAAATATTTACCTCGTGACACAGATACAGATTAACAGAAAAAAAAAAAACGTCTACGAGGAAAAACGTCATTTTCTTTCAGAAAAGGAAAATAAAACAGTAAAAAAGAATTAAACAGCACACAAAATATATTAAATGTAAGAATAGTAGAAAGAAACTTTGTGATATTCGTAGCCTGGCAAATAAATAGCTTTACAATTCTTAATAAACTTAAATACTTAAACTACTGTACAGACTGAAATACGATAAGAGAAAATCAATCATGAACTGAAGATTTTAGTCACTGGGATTTTAAATGAACAGAATACTTTAAACCGGACCAATTGTTGTAAAAGGATTGATACACCATATATATATATATATATATATATATATATATATATATATATATATATTATTTAATGTTCTTGTGTATTTAATCTTACTTTGATTTTCATCTTTATAGGAATTATAAGCGAACTATTCTTCATTTATTGTATATATAAGAGTGAAACGTAGGCCAAGAGCAGGACACATAAAATGATTGGGTAAATCAAAGGTAGTTCCCAACATTAATTTACAATGCAATTCTTACGAGACGTAAACAATATTATTGCTACATTTTGGGTGCAAACTATTGAATGTCTGGATTTTTTTAAAGTGAATCATACGATAAACGTTTTGCAACCATTCTAAAATATCTTTCAAATTCCATCGAGTATATTAAAAGAGCAAATTTGTAGGTAAATGATTTAATTAATATTAATTTTGAGCTTTTTACTGAATATCTTTGATGGTCTTTGCTATCATTTATGATAACATATTTTAAAAATCGAGGACTAAAATTAACAATCTAAAACGAACAAAAATGATAGCGAATGTTTCAAGAGAATACTGGTCATGAGTATTTAACAAGGATAGCATTAATTTTTTTTATAGGTTCTGAATGCTACATCCATTAAAGATATCGAACAAAGCGTCCCATGTTGACTTGGTTGTTATAACGATAAAAAAATATTTTATTGAAATTCAGCATTCAGGTCTACAAAGAAAGGAAAGCACGTACGATCAGTTATTTTTCATACAATTTTTTTTTTCAGTTATGAAAATTTTGTTAAAAATAACAAGCGATTAGACACTTAGTACTTGAATTCTTATACACCTGCGATCAATTCAGTCAGACTATATATATATATATATATGTATATATATATATCCGTGCGTGTGCATGTGTACGTGTGTACGTGTAAACCTGTGTGTGGAGGATAGAAACTAGATCGTCTCTAGTAAAAAAAATATAGAAGAAAAACAGCTCATGAACTAACTAATGGAGTTAATTATACGTGTCAATATCCCATATCTATTGACTATCTATAGGGGATTGCTTTCGGTTTAGCCTAAGGGATGTGAGTCCATTTAAAAAAAATCGACTATAAGTAATCGTAAGTTAAAAAGATTGAAATGTTTACAACAACACAGGGATCGAAATTTGAAGTTTTGCAAAATATACTATTGACCGATGAGTAGGAATTCAAGCTTTTTGTAACTAAACGAAGAATGTCGGTGGAGGTCTTCCCGAATAAATAAGTATATATTGTATTGTGCTTATTACAAATCATGGTGGTGATGCTATAATTGTTAGTTGAAATTGATGGAGACATTGTTCATATTAAAGATATTTTACGAAAGGAAAGCAAAATTCCTTATTTTAGACACATTCACTACTTTTTGGTTGATATCTTCTTTAGCCACAAGATAAGGATCCTATATACTATTAAAAAACCTATATACAATCAAAGGAAAATAAAAGCATTTCGCAAATTATGTCTTTGTTCTCTCAGTCTCCGGATCTTTCACATGTTGAATTGGTCTGAGATTAAATAGATCGTAATCTCGGAGAGCACTGCTTAAGAAAAGCAGGGATGTTTATTCATTTGTATAGTTGGAAATAACTTTCAGGAACATATCTTTTAAAATTGATGGAAAGTATTACAAGAATTTGCTCGGCAATATCAAATACTCGAGCTGAATTATTTTATGAGAACAAACTATTTACTTTGATTGAAATTATGATTATTTCTATATATATGGGAATCATTCAATAAAGAAAGGGGTATTTTTTAAATAAGCGAAATATTTTCTCATCCGTAAATATAAAATGTGCATTTTTTAAATGGTTTTACAGAAGAAAAAACAATCGCAAAAAATATTCAAAATGGCGGAAAATCAAACAGAATGCCGCTGGCTTGAACAAAGGTCTGTCATGAAATTCTGACTTATGTGTGCAGCTCATGTGAAGTTTAAGGGTACACATTTTTATCAAAAAATCTTCACAAATGGTCTCTATATTGGTTGTTTCACAACAGACCTGAGTCGAAAATACAGTTCATTGAGTGGAAACTCTCGGGTTAAGATTAAATTCTTGGAACAACGGTTAATAATGAATGTCGCGGTAACAGGCTTATATAACCTGAATGGCCTTTCACTCATGATTTCAAGAAAAAAAAGTCTCTCTCTCTCTCTCTCTCTCTCTTTCTCTCTCTCTCTCTCTCTATATATATATGTGTGTGTGTGTGTGTGTGTGTGTGTGTGGTGCACTGTTAAATAGTCATCTACATCATCATTCAGTATCACAACGGCACAATATCAAAGACAGAAGCATGAATAAACGACGCATGATAAAGACGCGAGGAAGACGCAAGAAGACCTTTTTAGAAAAATATTCACCTCTCACTTTATTTGTAAGGTTTGCGTGTGAGAGGGTGCTGGAGACCGAACATAAACTTCATATTTTGACCCCACTGTTATGACCGTCACGTTGTACCTTTCTTGTTCTCTTAGATGCTCAGCCAGAGGTTTTGGGGTCCACTCAATCGGGGCTTTTCCGAGGGCCCCCCCGGTCGGGTGTGGCCTTCACTACCACATCTGGTCTCTACTGTCTGGAAGTCTGCTGGCAACTGCTTTGGCACCCAAACTTAACTCAATTATATAATAATTCAACGCCCACACGATCGCCTACTGGATCTTTGAAATCGAATGTTTAATCGTCATCAAGCGGAAATAACTGTCATGCAGTTCAGAGGTTACTCTCTTCCGGTACATCACTGTAGTGGCACAATGGGACCTTCACCTTGTCCCATATCATAAGCCTTAATCCGCCATCGCAATCTCTTTCGATTACTGGCCATTGGAATGTGTCACTTCCTTCCGGTGTATCACCTTGGAATAGTATTTTGGGGCCAGGTCGAAGGTCAAAATATAACAGTACGTGTGTATGTATGTGTGTGAGAATACATGTTTGTATATATACATATGAATACACACATAGATACATGCACACACGTCAACACATACAGTTAAACACACATACACATATTTATACACGCAAATATATATATATATATATATATATATATATATATATATTCAAAAACCGTGTGTAAAACCCATTTGCAATGAACAATAACGATTATATTTTATATTCTAAATTTATTTGTTTCGGGGTTTGTTAGACTTAGTGCTCATTAAGAAAAAATAATACCAAATTATCGTTAGGTATCCATGATATTACGAAGTTTACTTCAGTCTGCAATAGATCAGTGGTTCAGCATATGTTGTGGAGAATATTCTCTTGTTACGACTGCTTGCAAGATTAACTTGCTGAATATGACTTTATGTTGGATTTAATGAACCCCCTCTATATGAGCTTGAGCGAATTTGTGTATATGTACGATTGTTCACCTAACAACAGTACTACAAATAAGATATGACCCATATTCAATTTTTAAGTGAAGTACAGCTGGTCGGAATTTAGAGTTTACTCTATACCCGACCGGTTTGCTCCCATGTCTAAAGGGCTCATTCTACCCTAATATTTACCCATAGCAACGGTGGGTCATATAGATTCAGCCTTTTCCAAGGGTATAAGTACTAATTAAAATTCAAAGAGTCACATTCAGGATTTTAATTTGTTTTGACTACACCGATAACTATAAAGCCACGAATGTATATGAGCTTAAATGTGTATGTATTTTTCAGTATCTTCATTATGGATATGATTTGAGTCATGTTCAATATATGTGCTGAGCACAGTTCAATCGAACGGAGCTTTTCCTGCTAAACTGATTGCCATACCAAGGCTAAAGTACCCATTCTTCCCTACACTTTCGATTGTACTACTTATCAACAGTTCTTACGTAATTGCTAATTGTCGAAGATTAAAAGGTTCGTTGGAGGTATAAGTGTTTACGTTAGTCTGGCTTTATATTCAGACACTGTAAAGAGATTTTAGTGAGGCTGATATTTTATATCGGATATTGTCACTTAAAACATGATTGAAGCTACTTTAAAAAAATGGCCGGTATTGATTTGCCCCAACATTAGAAGTGGTTGCCTTCATTATATGCTGAATTTTTGCCAAATATGTTCATAGCTTGAGGATGATTTTTTAAATGATATTGATAAAAATTAGCAAGATTTTTCCTTGCTTATTTAACGCCATTCTCCGTTTAAAATACCTGAAAGAGTGAAATCTCTTTCCTAACCTAAAAAAATGTCAGTTTTACGACAAACATACTTTTTGGGGGGTACCCAAAAATTTATATAATCAATGCATAATGACAAGTACAACTATGGTACATTTTAAGATTTGAACAACGAATTTAAAGGTAAGAGAAATACTAATGCATTTTAGACTGACAGAATGAATAACATAGGGCTACTAATGAACGTATCTGACAGTTCTGGTCCAAAATAAAATTTCTACCGTGTCTACGTGGTGAAATATGTTCCGTCTGTGTATTACAATTAACGTATGATATATATATATATATATATATATATATATATATATATATATATATATATATATATATATATATGTATAATTTTGCTATCATTCTTCCTCGCTTCATATATATATATATATATATATATATATATATATATATATATATATATATATATATATGAGGCGAAGAAGAAAGATACCTTGTGTTTGTAGTATAAATAAAACTATATTGTTCTATTAAAAATGTATTTTACAATAAGAAAGAACAACATTTGTCATTTCGGTTCGTAATCGTCTGAAATTTGTTTCGAAGATTATATCCTTCAAATACATGACTTCATGAGCTGTACCCTCCTCAAGCCTCAGCCTGAATTTCTATTGCGCTCGGTTAGTCAGAGTCATTACAATAAGAAAGTACAACATTTGTCATTTCGGGTCGTAATCGTTTGAAATTTGTTTCGAAGATTATATCCTTCAAATACATGCCTTCATGAGCTGTACTCTCCTCAAGCCTCAGCCTAAATTTCTATTGCGCTTGGTTAGTCAGAGTCATTACAGCGATATCATGATAAATAACATTTTTCGGTTTATCTGAAATCTGTGGTGTACGTTTACATAGTCTTTAAGTTTTTACAGTTATCCCAAGTAGATAGATTCGGTGTGTTAGACGGCTACATATGAATCACAACGTCACCATTTTAATAAAAGGATTTAATTTGTTAACAGATATTTTAAATCACATGCCGTGATGACAACTAAAATGACATAGCTGCTCAAAAACAATAAATTCCACTGACTTAAGGAAGGTCACACTTGTGCGATGGCAAATTTAAATCCGAGAAATCAGTTCTGCCGGAACCTCTTTTTAAACAGTCTTTACAAGAAGATATCTATGGATGTCTATTCATATTCTATTCGGATATGTGTGTGATTCAACAGAAAACCTCACTTCTTTTTATTTATACAAATAGCATTTTTCAATTGTACTGCTGTCATATTCTTTTATATCACTCTCTATTTGTTTCGTAAATCAGAATAAATAAGAAAAGAAGAAATTAAATGTTATTTGATATATTTTTATTTCTTCTGGAAATAGACTTTCATTCAAATTTACTATTGTTGTAAGAGAAATAATTTTATAGGAAGATAAAAAAAGAACGATTTTTTACAGATATTTTAAACGTGGAGATGTAATAAGCTTTACGAACGCTAAAATCGGAATCGGCTAACTAAAAAAGTATTCTCGTTAGATATTTTCGAGACTATTTATTTCAAAGGAAAATGTATACATCTGTGACTCTTTATGCTTTGACTTAGCGGTATCATGACAATTATTCTGTTGGCAATGGATACCATAGCAGATATAAATGAACCAAACACATAATTGTCTAATAATAAAGCAGGGCTAGCAAAATATGAAAAATCTATAGTCAACTTCGATAGATATTTATAGGACACTGGTTCTGAAATGAGAATTTATTGTTAAAAACTTCAAACGTATATAAAATAATGGACACGTATTCTGTTATCTCTCATAAAACCTATGGAGAAAAAAATAGTAGCTGTTATATATAGACGACCTTTTCTATGCAGAATTAATATTGATATAGATCTGCAAAATGGGAAATATCTTAAAAGTCTACGGTTTATATGTGTAAATAAATCCATCTTTTATCAAATAAAAACAATCTTTTTTATACTTTTGCTATAAAGATATTGCTTTGTAAAAAAAAACAACATTGGTGTGCTTGTCAAATATATCCAAAGTTCACATAAAAGAATTTTACTGGGGACTCTTAAGAAGAAAAAAAATGAAAACCAGCAGCAGGATCATTAGTTTCACTGAGTAATTTTCAAGGCGATTTATGCAATTGTTGCTGTCATGATACTTGGAATTCCATGTAGGTATTTTGCAAATTTGAAAAATAATTCAGTTTATATGCATATATCATAAAAGCATCACGAGGCTTTTAAACAAGTTCTAAAATTGGTAAAAGATTATGAGTAAAAATGATTTCAAAAAACTCCAAAAGACAGTCTTTGCACAGACCAAGACAATATAAAAGAGACTAAAAAGGAAGTAGTTGTAAAGATAAGATCCTTTTTTGAAATAAAAAGTAAATAATTTCAAAAAAGTGACAAATAATTAAAAATATGTTTTAATCCCAATAGAACAGCTAAAATTATAAAAGTAAAATAAAATGTTGAATTTTTAAAGAATCCTTTTCCTAAAACAATTAAAGTATATAAAATCTGAGAAAATACGGCAACAGAGCTGAGAATCCTTTCATAATTACATTGACAAGAACGAATATCCTTTACAATCTCAGTTCTTAACTTGTTTGAAAATAGCGAAATTTGATCAAGAATAGGAGCGGATTTACATTGAAGCTACACAAAAACCTTGCTCTGTAAGATTTGACTAAAACAAATAAACCGTCAAAAATGGAATTTAAGTAAATTGTATTTTGCTATATATAGTGTTACGGCCATCGGCCACGGTAGGATTATAATGCAAGGACTACTATGAGAATCGGAAGTGGGGCAGGCGATTGGCGAGTCTTCGAGCCCTAGCAATAGTGGAAGAAGCAGCCAAGAAGGGGCAAAAGTCTTGACCCGGATAAGGAGAAGACATGCCATTGGTCGAGGCAGGGAGGGCGCTTTACCACCAAAAAGAAACGAAACCCAAAAAGTCAGTTTCGAGCTTCGCCAAGGAAGAGAAAGGTCGCCTTTTCACGGGGTCCGGTGAAAGGGGAAATTCCGTCAATAGAAGCCGTGGCTCCGTTTAGTAAGAACTTGAGGCTCAACGCAAAAGAAAAGGAAAACAAAAACTGGTGCCTTGCAACTCGTTAAAAGGAGATTAACGAATATAAGAAAAAAAGAAAAAAATTAACAAAAGAAAGGAAAGATAAAAAGAAAGGTTAGTCAAAATTTTTATCAAGAATAATATACGTAACCTAAATAAAGGTCCGTATCCAGACTATTCCAAAAAAACATTTTTGAGGCTGTTCATCAGCAGCTAGTTTCGGCGGAAAACCTATTTGTTTAAAATTTGTATATCCATGAAGACGAAGAGGAGAGACTCTTGTTCTTCGGTGAAAGAAGAAAAAAAAATACAAAAAAAAAACAAAAACGAGGAAGTTCCCTCCCTTTAATTGTAAAGGGAAAAGTAAGATGTGGATATAATTTTAAAACAAGTTGGAAAAAGGAGAGCTTTGTCTTATTGGAAGGACCTAGTCAGATACTATTGGGAGCGACTTGTCCTCCACATTGCTGTATGTTTTTTTTTTGCTGTATTCGTTTTGCTCTTTGTTTATCTGTTGTTCCAGTTGTGCTTTCTTTAAAATAAAAAAAAATGTAAGAATGATACATATATAAAGAAAAAGAGAAAACCAACTGCGCGTCACATTGTTTGTCCGGTTCTGAATACCCACGTATTCATTCATATCACGTTGACCTCTTTAACCTTGAAACACGCTCATTCGTCTGTGGTCTTACTAACCCACAGATATGACTTCGTCCATATCTCGAAAAATTAAAATTACGGGTGGAAACCCGTTACAATAGGTATTATGAATTGTATTTTGCTATATTCATGTATTATGCTATATACAAGTAAGTTTAAAGATACAAGTGGAGAAGATTCTTAAGTCGATTTGAAAACCTAGTGCAATCCTGCGGTGACAGGTCAAAATTATATACACTGTACTTAGATGAGAAAGTAAGTTGGCGACCGAAGTCGTGAGCGACCCGATGGTTCCCCTTTCAATAGCTACAACACCGAAGTGTAGCGGAGGGCGCCACTCCATTCCCTGGATTTCTCCGCTTTACACTTGATCTTACCTTACAGGGCTATGTACTAAGCAAGGCAGCATCAAGTACCATTTTTTGAGTCTTTGGTATGACTCGACCTTGGATTGAACCACGGTCTCCGGGACAATAGGCGAACACTCTAACCATTATACAAATAGCCCGATTTCTTAGATGCATCACTGTGCCTAATTTTTATGAAGAAAAAATTTACATAATAACCAATGATATTTGTAATCCAAATATATTTATGAGACTAAATATGCTCCTTCGAATTAGTAAAATTTGGCGACCGAATTTGAGGGTGACCAGAAAGCTCCCTTTTCAATAGCTACTACACCGAGGGGTAAGGAAAAGCGCAACTCCTTTCCTTGGATTGCTCCATTTAAGCCTTGATACCTACCTTATATTGCAGAGTGTTAAGGAAGGAGTTATCTCGTACCATTTTATAGTCTTCGATATGACACGACCATGGATTAAATCCAGGTCTCCCGGACCTTTGGCGAACACTCTAATCAGTAGACCAATGAGTCGGTGACCTACTTTTACTCATTCAAATAAACTGCCGAATTAGTTTAGATCATGTGATACATTTTTTGCTGACTTAAATCTAATCAGAAAAAAGGTGACTTCATCATATGATTAACTTAGATCACTTGACGTATTTGATCAAAATAAAAATAAACTTGCAGGGTGACTGTTTACATCACGTGACAAAAAGCAAATTATTAAAACTAAAAACTGCAATATTGAAACATGAAATTGTTTTTAAAAGTAAATTCATATTACTGCCTACTGAAGGTGTGATATTCATGTATCTTAGTTTGATTTTGTTTTGGTTTTATGATATATCAACTATTTTAGGTTATTTATTGCCATTTCGTATTTATACACGTAGATTAAATATGTATGATTTGTAAATACATTTTGTTGATAACTAATTAAATGAGTCTGTGACCATTTTTTCATTCAGTTAAATGGTTTCAAGTATTTCAATCTAAAATGAACAGTTCTACTATTAGTCACCTGCATATATATATACTAAGAGGTCCCAAGTATTGATAAGCAAACATAATTGCATTCAGCATCAAACACTCGGCTGCAAAAGTTGAAGCGGCCACAAGTACCATAACCTAACACAGACCACTCCATTGTACTCTATTCATTCACTGACACACAGTGAAATGGTTGTAAAGAATGTTAGGTTATACGGATATTTAAATAAAGGCAAAGAGTTAAAGAGTTTCAAGTTTTGCAGTTCTACACTTATTATTCCATTCACCATGACTCATTCCTTTACACACAATTAAAAGATCAAAGAAATCTGTTTCTTAGAATTGAATTAAGCACAAGACATAGTTTGCAGAGAGTTTCAATAATAAACAGTTCTTCTTGACCCATAGATAGGGCTCTATCAAGTGCTCCCTCTTTGTGCCAGAATGGATCTAGAAGTAATGTCAGAGAAGGAGTATTTTAAGTTCCCCAAATATTCAAAGCTGGAATTCCGTCATCGGATTGTTTTGTATCATATTCAGGACACTCGAAGAGGAGTCATGCTCCTCATAGATATGAAGTCGGTGTATTCAACAGTTCCTGCTGACTTAGGTGCATGAAACTTGTATGATATATATATATATATATATATATATATATGTGTGTGTGTGTGTGTGTGCGTGTGTGTGTGTGTCAATTAATCTGTCTCCACCCACACACACACACAGACGCGCACGCGCACACACACGAACACACACACGCGGTTGCGCGTGCGTGCGCGTGTGTCCGTGTGTGTGTGTGCGTGCGCGCGTCTGTGTGTGTGCCTGTGTCTGTGTCGTTGTGTCTGTGTTTTTCTATGTCTGTGTGATCTTATATGCAAGAAACTGACTTTAACTAAATACCTTTGTACGATCGCACGCGCGCATGTGTGCGTGTGTGCATGTGTGTCTAATATTGTCTATCTCAAATATTTATCAGTTGACCGCTCTCTCTCTCTCTCTATATATATATATATATACACACACACATACACACACACCCGTATATATATATATATATATATATATATATATATATATATATATATATATATATATATATATATATATACTGAATCTTCTTTTTTAGGCATCCTTGATTAAATATTACTGGTACTTTGAACAGAATAAGTCTTCGTATGATTCGTTCAAATCTTCGTACAAAGTCTTAAACGGATTAAAAATATACTAGGAACACATGAAACATTTGTATATATATATATATTAATCGAGATTTTATCGAAAATACAGAAGTTTTTTGCCTTAAAAAGAACATTCTCTGTTTTTTGAAAGATTTCATTTGTCTTTATCTATTTCAATCAGCCGAGAAATCTGTAGAAGCCTTTCAAAATATGAGTAGTATATGGTCATATCTATAACAAAAGCAAACATCAATTTCAGCGGCGAATATATTTCCCTTTTTTTATCTGAATCGATTTAATTGTTTTAATTTTCATGCTGTCTTTTACTCCTTTTCCCATGATTAGAATATTAATTTTTTCAAATTACTTTTAGAAAAATTTATTCACAAATTATTTGTATTGGGTAGGTGCACAGTACGTGAATTTAGCTTGATTTGTTTTCTTTTCCAATAATCGTGCTTTATTTAATGTCAAAATCACCCTGGTAGAAGAGTAATGGATATATTAAACACAGGACTTGGACGGTAAAGAAGTTCTTACCGTTGCGAATGATATTAGTCCAATACTGAATGTAAAAGATTGACAAGAATTCGAACTTGATCCTTATTATATCGCAGTCTTACACAACACCCGCTACGTAACCGGTTGTTGGCCTAGTCGAATGGGACTGAAGAATAGTTCGACTGCATCTCTCCAGTCGGTAAGACTCCTTCCAACAAGTGTCCTGGATAGGACACAAAACAATATGATGGTCGGGCTCCACTAATGCTGGATATTTGGGGAATCCGGATTACTCCTTCATCGGCATCGCTTCCAGGTCCATCCTGGCTCGGAGTTGTAGCACTTGATAGGATCCTATCTATCGCTCAGATAGAACTGTTTAAAATTTAAACAATGTACTTTGACATTTAAACGGAGTGCAAAATAATGATTTGTGCTAAACTAAATTACTTGACATAGAATTGTTTAATCACTTAACTGTGTTTAAACAAATGACTGATGTTTAATTGAACCATTAGTTTTAAAAATCAATACTTGAAGATCCCGTGGTGTAGTCGTTATCGTCGTAGGAAATGGACACGGCGACACGAGTTCAAATCCTGGACGTGACTGATTGCATTTTTTTACTATGAATTATTTGTCGGTACACAGTAAAGATCTTCAAGTATTAATATTTACCCAACCCCTCCGCCCGGGCAGGATATGACACAAGGTCAATTTTTATCACATAGCACTAATACCCTTGCGGAAGGTATGAATCCAATTATTCTCCCTCCAGCTATGGGTAAATAGTAGGACAGACTAGGTTCTTCAGCCTTGGTGAGGCAACTAGTCTAGGAGAAGGAAAACTCTGAATTAAAACCTGTTAAACTCCGCTTAAAAATTGACCTTGTGTCATATCCTGCCCGGGCGGAGGGGTTGGGTAAATATTAATACTTGAAGATCTTTACTGTGTACCGACAAATAATTCATAGTAAATAGAATTATTCGTATTACATAGAAATAAGTAAAACCATTAATTGTGAACGAAAGGCTCGTCTAAAAATGTTATCTTCTAAATGTGTTTACAAATCATATCTATGTTAAATGTAAAGAAAAGGAATAGGCATTAAATAACCTAAAATGGCTGATATGCCATAAAACCAAACGAAACACAACCAAACCAAACAAAAGCTACGAGTTCTCTACATATGAATTTGTTGGCTCGGCATGAGCGCAAGCTTATACAATCATTGACGATTATTTGATTGATTTTAACGGTAAGTTAAGTCCTATACGGTTCTTTATGCCTAGTGGCTGTGTAATAGCGTTCATTGAATGTTCACATATACTTTGTTTGGGAAGATGTTTTTAAGATTTTTTGCTCACGGTCCAATCGAATATAAATATATTTTAAACATAACTATTAGACTCAAAGATAAGACCCTACTGATACTACCATCCCAGGTCTGAGTGGACTTAGCATTAATACCAATAAAGGTGTATTCCACACATTTGACATCTTCAGAACTGGAGCCTCATCATCAGTTTCGTGTCATAATTTTGACATCTCACTGTTCGGGGCTGAAACTCATCCCTCGGCAGGAGATATTGTAAGCGTATTCAAAGCCCTGCCGAGAAGACTAGATATGTTTTCCAGTTTTTAGTCTCATGCAACAGTACTATTAAATGTGAACTTAGCAAATACATCACCTATTTTTTTATCGAATGTTATAATGATCAATAAAAGAGTTGAAGTCATTAAGGGGTACTATCATTTTTTTTATTTAAGAATTTAAAATCAAAAATCAAATAATGGGAAAAGAACAAAAAGTTGCGAAGTTAATCAATATCTATCAATCTGTGAGTGATTTATTGATTTATAATTCAATTTGTTTCAGTAAAATTTTACGCATACATTCGCTCCAATGAACCGTTGGAACGCTTTAAGGCAAGCTTCAATAAATTCGAAAAAAAAAGGGTCTTGTTAAGCGAAAAAAAGTAAAATAAAAAATAATGTTACATCAACAGTTCCTCATTAATATTCGTAACTTACGAAAAGAAGAGTTCATTGATCGATTTGGTAAAGAATTACAGAGGTTAGATAATTCTTGGGAATGATTTTATTTTCTCTGTTTTTCTCTGTAATTTTAATTTTTTTGTAAAGATTACGAATTGATAATTTTATTTTCGTATTTTTTCTGTCATGTCAAGAACTTAAAAAACCTGTAAGAATATGTTGCTTTAACTTAACAGGAATAAGTGCTAGGAATAAATCTTTTTTTAATGTTAAATGATACTCATTCTTCCAGCGTTATCTATCAATAAGTAATGTATTATAATGATCCTGTCTATATTATTAGCCAGCCTGTTTAAAGGAATCTATAGATAACCGAAATTATATATATATATATATATATATATATATATATATATATATATATAATTTTGGATAGCGTAACAACAGACTCAACGACTAATAGGTCCTCTTTAATTTAATCATCGGGCCAATATATATTATAGACTTCCTGTCGATCTTGAATTATTTGAGTAAGAATTTCAATTAAATAAAGTAACAATTGCAACGCATAAGTGTAGAATCAAGCAAAATATTTTACATTGGTTGATCACAGAAGAAATGTAAGTTACTAACTCTCCTCATATTTTCCATTCATAGATATTCTTTCTCCTACAGAAAACCAAAGGTAGGTGTGCTGTCTCTGTTGTCAGTATGCCGGGCAGCCCACTAAGAAAACAGTTGTTGTACGGTAAACACAACTAGTTTCAGTGCATAATTGTGGTGGGTCGACAGAAGAAACGGCCCAAAAATATCTGCAGTTGTTCAAAATCCTGAGTTTTTATCTTAACCCATGGAAGTCAACCACAGTGAATAATCAAAGATGGTGAATCAAACTTACTGGAGGGAATTGTGCAGGCGAGACGAAACGTACTGTAAAGGCTGAAAAAACACAACTTGCTTGTAAGGTTTAAGCTTCCTCCATCTCAATTGCGAAAGTAACCAACAAGTGCCTATAATGTAGGCTTCAATTTTTCTCCTCAGTTACGTCTAGACCAATCGCTACCGAGCATTAATTGAGTCATCTTCGTTTCTGAACGATGGACATCATCATGATGTCTATCCTGAATATATAAGAGTTTTGCTATAATAAATGAGATACATATTTTTCATTGCTGAATCTTTCATGCAGAATGCGGATATTTACGAATATCAATGAGCATTATGTGATATGGATAGATTATCAGATCTGAGGTTTAATTCTTGGGATTTTCAGGGACTATTGATAAACCTTTAGCAAGCTTACAAACAACTTCGTGTCACAATACGAAAGTATCAATCCCCCCAAAATAAGCTCTCGTTATATACATAGATATGCCGTAGCTAACGCGGCTATAATATATTTTTAACAAAAGAATAACATTTCAAGATGTTATTATACCAAAACTGCTTTAACGGGTTATATAATGGTATTCTTGTTCCATAACAAAACGAATCAATTACAAGCATCGGATTAATTTTAGATACATTCTGACGAACATTTTACAGTTATTCCTTCTGGTTAACAATATGCTAAAGTCTTGGTGTACATAAATAACCAAATAACTAAAATATACTTAGGCGTGTAAATTGTGTTAATAATTGTGGGAGTAATTCTGTAAAATAACTACAGTCAGATAGCAAGTTATCTTTTTTAAATATTACGTTTGTTCATAAGTGAATGGATATTCAGGAAAAGTCAGATACAATGAAAAGCTCTTCAAATAGTGTCATAAGGTAAAGACGACTTTGTTTATGATTGTATACGTTATGAATTCATTGTTTTTAGTTATGTGTTTGCTGTAAATTTTACTTGCTTTACTTTTAAGAAAAAAAACCCGTCATCATAGCGTCATTGTGTTGATTAAACATTCTCACAGATGCCTCATTGCAAGGAACGGATTACGTTCCTATAAGCTGTTATAAACATTCCTTTGTGAGAAGCATTACTCATAAAATAATTACAATAATTCATGATGGCAAGAAGAAACTGGGAAACGCCATATATTTGAAATGGTTCTGCATATAACTTAATGGATATCAAAACTTTCAGTATCTCTTTCTTTTTTTCTTCTAAATGTTTTCCTTCTATTACTTGTAAAATTTGTTAATATTAGCCTTATATGTTTTGATCACAGCATATTTTTTACGGGATGAATTGCAAAGAGCCAAAGCAAATCATCTACAAGATTAGTTTCCATTTGCCTAAACCAGAGCCATGCACGTATCCGCGCAAGGAATGCAAATCTAGTTTTTATTTCATGAATACTTGAATGATGTTCCATTAGAAAACTACTTCAATTTAGGCAGTATATCCAAATAGAATTCCGATAAGCTAATAAGTGCAAAATGGAGAGTTAGATATTTGAAAAAAAAAACAAACAAAAAAACAAAAAACAACAACAACGTGCGTTTACATTTGAAAAAAAATCAGCTGTATATTTAATCTAAAAAAAATTTGAATGCAGAAATGAAATCTACAGTTCAATACTGACCAGATTACTATTTACCCCTACTTTATATATATATATATATATATATATATATATATATATATATATATATATATATATATATATAATCAACACTGAAGGGGAGTAACCTCAAATTTCAAGATAATACCTGATCACCTGTTTGACGATATTGCACCCCACATGGAATGTCTACCTATTTTGCTGTAGTATGGTCGAACACTTTTCTTCCAACCTTTCCTGATTTACACAATATGTTTTTTGTAATGTATATAAAGATATATATTACATATAAAGATAATTCCAACATATATATATATATATATATATATATGGTTGTGAAATGGTAGCATCTTAAGATATGGATACGTTGACACGAGTTCAAATCTTTGAGTAGGCTTGTTACATTTCATATACCACTAACATCCTAGACTGAATAAGGCCCCAATCCTATTATTCTCCGTCCAGCTATTGATAAATTGTGGGGCAGACTAGTCTCATTGAATAATATTTGGCAACTGGTCTAAGAGAAGGAAAATACTTAAATCTCACACCTTAAACTGCTCTTCAGCATTCACTTTGTGTTGTATCCTGCTTGTACAGAGGTTTCGGCTCCCTATATATATATATATATATATATATATATATATATAATGTGTGTGTGTGTGTGTGTGTGTGTGTGTGTGTGTGTGTGTGTGTGTGTGTGTGTGTGTGTTTGTGTGTGTGCTAAACTATTGGAAGGTTCGGAATCCTCTTCCTATGAAACGCTCCAGTATAAAATGAAATTCATCAAAAGGGACAAAACCCATTTGCAATCAATGTTTTATGATAAATCAAATAGATTTATTTCTGTAGCATAAAAATAATATTTAATTGTTGAATTATCTGATCTTGTTTACTAGTTTATTAAAAATCTTTGTTAAAAGATGTCGACAAAATGTTTTTAAAAGTGAAAAGTGACAGTTTCCCAGAAAGAGACCAGGTTTAAAAAAGCTTTGTGAAGTAGTCCAGTGGTTGAAGAGTCTTTTTTCTACTGTCGTCAAGAGTCATTTTCTGCCGTGGTGAAGCAAAAAACTTAGTAATTTTGAATTCATCAATAGTGGTCTTTAAGATTTAACCTATTCGTGAATAGTTCCGATTTTAGAGCATAAGGTCACTGCTCTGATATATTTTCGTCAGAAATGATTAATATACAGTATGTGATTTCGCTCATCGATAAAAAAAATAATGGCAATCATGCCTGGCTTTCTAAATTTTTAGCTTAACCATCTAAAATTAAGAAAAAAGTTTATTATTGCTGCACTGATCGATTTATCAATTAATCTATCTCCCTAACATCAGGGCCTTATTATCTTTGTTGAGATATTTTATATCCAGGGTTCATATACAATAACATAACTAACATTTAATTACTTTTGCATGTAATTATAACTTTGGTAAATATAAAGAAGTAACAGCCTCAAACTAGCAGTGAAACTGTTGCCCGGCCTTATGAGTGCCACACAGTTACACACTTGAGTGATTTTTTAAATATGGTTAGTTGTCGTACCCAATGTATGAAAACTAACCAAGAACGACTGGAATTTTGATTCAAGCCAAACAGTTCCACACGCCTCATTGATAGGGAGCTACGATTTCTCAAACAATATTGTTTTTTTCATCGACTTGAGCATACCATTTTACGTCTTCTAATGTTTTTGATCCCGGGCCAGGATTTTGCAACTTTCATCATAAAGTAAAAATATTTATCTATGATGATGTGCAATGTTTTTTCTTTTCCTTTTGGGCATGAATTTGGTATTATTTCATCATTTTAGATTTCTTCGAGATCCCACAAAATTACATGAACTCAAATACTTAAGAAATAACAAAGTAAAATATGTTGATTCCCATTGTATATCATATGTACTTATAAATATAAGAAAAATAGCTAATAGTATTCTGATTTTAAATCATTAAACTGAAAAGGGTTACATTTATCTTTGTGCAACAATGAAATAGACGTCTGAATAATATTGGAAAGTCCTCTAACTTACGTTAAAGCTACGAAATTCTGAGATGAAATAATGTAGCTACCGTTCTACATACTTTAATGACACTCGTTGTGGTCAGAAAGTAATCGGCTTCAATGATTCAGCAAAAGAAAGAAACTTGAAAGAACTTCACAATTCTCGAGTAGAATCCTAAAATTACCAGTGCTGAACCTAACGATACTGTCTTTTTGTATGCTGATTATGGTTTTACCATCCATATTATTTAATCTCTGATATTTTACTTTCGTCTGAATTGATCATGATTGATCTACTTTTGTCCGAGGTAGGAGCTCAATAGTCTCATTGTCTTGTTACTCGCTCACATGTACTCAATTCAGCCCGAGTGCTTCAAAGTCGCCAGCGATTGATGTCACATAAGTAAAAATTCACTCTAATCTGTCTATCATTATCTAAATCAATATTAGCCTCATTTTCACTGCAATGTGCAGCGATCAATGAATGGTAATGATCTGATATTGTCCTACAATAGCAGTTAATGTTCGCTCATTAAAAAGGCAAGTGTGTCGACAAGAGAATTATAACTGCTTGCACCGCTGACGGTGACCATTATTCTTTCGGAAGAGGTTAGCTTAGAATTGCTTTTTTGTAAATAAATTATATATTGGAGAATAAGTTCGTCCTTTTTTAATGAATGTAAAATGTATTTCTTTGAACATATAGGAAGAACCAATATTGCAATGAAATAAAGTAATTGATTAAATAGCCTTCCTAAATGATTTTCTGTTTATATAGTTAATAAATTGATGTTTCGTGCTGAAGGAAAATTTGCTTATAAATGATAATTCCTGTTTGATTAAGGAAATTAATCTAACATCTTCCATAACGAATGGGTAATTAGTTGTAATTAACTATGTCATGAATTTTTGTTTGGTTTGATTTGGTTGGGTTTTAAATACGTATAAATTATTGTAGGTAATTAAATGCTAACTCATGTTGATACACATATATTCAATGTTTATCATTTGGAATCATATTCGGGTGATAACATTTTTAAACAAATCTAAGCTCATTTTTGAACACATGGTTTCAATAATTTGATTAAATACGAATCATTTTGTTTGCTATTTATAATTTGTTTGCACAAAGTTAAATGCTTATAAGTATTACTATTTGACTGTGGCAATTTAACATTAGTCATTTGTTTGCACACTTTTAAATAGATATACATATGCGATTTGAAAGTGATTAGGTAGTTAGTAATTCCATTCTTAAATGAGTTAGTATTAATATGTTCTCGCTCTGGTATTGCTATTATTTCTACTCAGTTAAATGGTTTCAATTATTGCTATCTAACACTAATAATACTTATCGGTATTAATCATTCGTTAGAAGACAGTGGTTACAAGTATTGATATTTAACACTAATGATTCTGTTCAACACGTCTTATTCACTTGCAATGGTTCCAAATATTACTATATATTCAAACAGTTCTACGTCTAACAATTCAATTCAACATAAGGTATTCGTTTTCACACAGTTTAAATATCAAACAGTTCTATTTGACCCCAAAATAGGACCCTATCAGGTGCTACAAGTTCAGGTCACTGTGGAGCTGGGGAACATGTCATGGAAGAAATATTCCATCTTCCCAAAAGGTTCAGGACTGGATCCTCACCATCAAACAGTTTAATGTCATACCCAGGACACTCATTGAAGGAGTTTTACATCTCAGCAGAAATGCAGTCACTGTATTCTACTGCCCCAACCAACTGGACTCTTATTTTTGTATTTATTTTCATGTAAATATTCTTTTTTCTTCAGGTTAAATAATATTTAAAGAGCCAAATAGCAATTTTAAATTGAATCCACACACACACACACACACACACACACACACACACACACACACACACACACACATATATATATATATATATATATATATATATATATATACTTATATCAAGAATTGTACATCCCAGAGAAAACTTCATTAAACTGCTATGCATATAACGATCTACAAAAATATCAAAGCAAGTGCTTAAAGTAAGCTGAAAGATTATTTCAGGAGATCTGAGATTGCACTGAACTAATTTCTACAACCGAAATAACCATTCACATTCATGGAAAAACGTTGATAACTATCCAAAACAGACACATTACTGACACTGGGTTTAAACGCAAACTATAGGCTTAATAGCATATGAATAAAAGTAGGGTCAAATTTCATATCATGTAGCATGCAACTTTTTTCCTCACCACAATTTTTCTAATGAATCATGGAATGGCAATACAGGATTCGTAAATAATTTTTCTCATAAACTATGTATTCTCAGACGGGTTTCACTATTTTCAATAGAAAAAAAGTTAGTCAGTTTATAACTAAGGTACATGATTTATATAGCCAAATATACTTTTGTTTCATATATAATCCTATGGAATTCAACATTTTTAATTCATGAAGACCTTAAGAGTTATTTCGAATTATTCATTCTCTCGTCGGTTCAGCCCAAACAAAACACAATAGTTTATGAATACCTTTGACAATAAAGATATAACAAAGAAAACATTCAAATATAATGTATCAAGAATCTGAACGATGAGAAGTAATTATTCAGTTTCAAAAGTTTCTGATTTTAAGACAGGGTCTTGTTTTCAAGAATTGACAAGAAAAAAAATTACAAGCAAAGTCATCATCACCTTGTCGTGCCATCAGCACGGATATTCCTGAACCTCTCTCGCCACCCCATCCTATCGTTTATCGCTTCCGGCAGGTCCTCTGGGCTACAACGCGTATCCTAACTGATCTGCTGTATGTATGTTCGAGCAGGTCACCCTGCTTTTGCTCGACTACGTTTCTTTCCGTTAATGTTTACATAAACTATCTCTGAATACGGAGGGAGTGTCCATTTTATATGCTTAGGTTATTTTGAACAAATACACCAATTCATGCTTCACTGTGAGAAGTGTGACCCATCAATACTGTAGTTAGTTGTCTAAATTTCTGAGACGAAGAATTGTTGATTTTTATCATTAAGGGTTTTCGGACTATTGTCTTCATCTTCATTGCGGTCACATGTTCTGATTCCATTAGCTATAACCATGTGTCTAGCAGGACACCTGGCGTAACAGTTATAAGCGTTGGTTCCCTAAGCTTTTAAGGAGACAATCATCTAGAGGTTGCAGGTTCAAACCTCACTACAGGCGAGTAACAATACAGGAATACTTAACACTTGTACGCGGTTATGACTAACGGAATCAGAACAGGCGACCCTCGTGGATTCAATAAAGGACGTAGTTCGAAGTTCCATGAAGGTTCGCGAGTTCGACAAACACCTGAAGAAGGCCGGAGGGCATATCAACCTAAACGTTGTGGAAATAATCATAAAGATGAAGATAATAGTTCGAAAACCCTTAATGATAAAAAAAAAATACTTTAGTTGGTGGACCATTGAATCCAATTAATGCTCTGAATAAATCAGGATCAGTTTAAATACTAATCTGAGTATATTGATATATTCATAAAATGTTTTTTGTTTGTTACTCGGCTCAATTGAAAAAAAAGTATATATCTTTTGGTTGGTTGGTTGGTGGCTGTATGCTTTTACAATATATATCAAAACTGGATAATGATACAAGCAAAGAGAGAATGAGATTTTTTAAAAAGTTCTTGCTGAAGAGAAACCAAGCTCTCAGTATTATAATCATTAGAATCTGGTGGCATTTTTCAATGATTTTTTTCTCTGTTATGATATTTCAATGCTATTATTAATATCCTACGAATTGCGAGGATTTCTCACTGGTAATAAATGGTTGTCTTCTCTGAAAACTGAGTCACAAGACAATTTCATTATGTTTAAGTATTATACAAGATCTGAACAGAGTAATAATCAGGCTGATCATAAATTTTCCACACACTTCCAGGAACTGATTCTTTTTTCAGGTTATGATTTGTGTCCAAAGGTTTCTATTCAGAGTGTTTCAGATTTTTATCCTTTAACTTTACTTTCTTTATTTTCATTCTTTAATGCTGAAATAGAGATGTCACTGTTTGTTCATGTTGATTTCAAATATGTCAGGTCCTTTGGCTTAAAGTCAATTATCCGTTTATATTTCAGAATGACATTTACTATTTTCCTCTTTGTAATTTTACCACATCCGTTTAATATAATAGTTATTTACTGAATTCTGAGGGATAGCAAATCTATTCTGAACTCCAGAACACTTTAACGTATTCCAGGTGATTTTAAGAGTACTATAATTTGGATGGTCTCGACTAATCCCTTGTCTCATTTACCTTTTCTTTTTTGCGGAAGTGTGTGAAGCATTACAAGGGTACCACATCTTTTTCTGCTCAGTCGAAAAATATAAGTATTTTCTATCTTTTCATTTTCTTGTCTCTCTTTTCATGAGATTCAATGAGTTGTCTTTCTTTCATTCTGCGGTCTACTGGAATGACAAAATCCTCTCGAAATCAACTCCGTTTCTTCTTCTTGATTAAATCAAGGTTTGGTTTTATTAGCGGTAATTGGTGGTCAGTTGTATCTCAAAGTTCCAGAGAATTTCTCACAATTTCTACGACATAATACGGCCCATGCATACACAGTTTGGTTAGCATTACCAAACTTTAGTCAGGTGTTAAATTTCTAGAGGATTACATTTCCCATCCAGTAATATCTACACAAGTTTTCCTTTTGTGTCGGTTTGCTGCATTCTTTTACTATGGCATAGATCCTTTCTTCCCTGGTACCATAAAATCTACACTTGGTAATATGCATATAATCAAATTTTACTTTGAAACGATTTACTCAAATGGTTTTATATTTTGTTGCTAATAAAATTTATTCACTTCTTGAGTTTTATATCATTGCTCAATGACAGGTTTTCACATATGCAATTCCATTGTTCTCTTTGCTCAAAGTATCCATGCTTGAATTTCCTTCCGAAATAATTTTCTGTATTTCAAGGCATTTTTTTTTTACTTGCCGTTATGTTATATGTCTTAGTGTTCTTATTACCTTTTGCTGTAAGTGATCTTTCTTTGCACTTTTTTGTATATTTTATTCTCCCCAACTTTTGCATTCACGCAAGATGGGTTTTCATCTATCTTTTCTTGACCCAAAAGGCTGACTATGTCATCTCTCTGATGTAAGGCCTCGTGCATTATCATCAGTTTCCTTGTTATATGATCTATATGTATGGACTATTCCGTTTTCTATTTTAACAATGGTCGGCAATATTTTAATTAGGAGACTACCGTGTCTATATTCCTTTGAAGAGACTTTTGCTGCAGAATTTGATTTCAAAACGTTTTATTGTTCTTCTGAAAATCTCCTTTCATTCTTTTAATTAATCTTCGTTTGCTTTTTGATATTTAATGTTGATATGCCCAAGTATTTCCCATTAAAAAAAGTTCAAAATAAATACAGTTAGAAAAAAACAAATTATATTTTTCTCTTAATTAATTGTTTTAATGTTTGGTTACCATTATTATTCATAAGTAAATGATTGTACTTGAATAGAGACAGTTTAATTTGCATAGGAATGTTTAATTAACTGAGTAAAAATGGAGACTAGTGAGTGATAAAATATTTATGTAAATTGAATTTCAAAAGATTTTACATTCAATCTGTTTTTTTTTCCATGTCAGTAATTTGTAGGATAAAACATTGACACTGTCGACTGAATAATCTTTTATAATATTAACGATAATTAAATGCACCGTTATAATTGAAAAATGTATTAATCGGCAGCGAAATGTATAGTTGGCATCTTTCTTTCAGAAGAACAAGATATTCATAACTAGAGACAAATGAGAAAAATTCTACACTAAATGCCATTTACTCGTTTGCAATTTCTTCAATTCCATTCAGAAAGTTGTCCCTGTGGCATAATAATTACTTTTCTGGTAGGCGATATTGTCGTAATCGAGTTGGAGGACAAGTCACGTTATTACTCCCACTTTTGGACTGATACCTTGAGAAATGTAAGAAACCTCTAATCTTTTCCAGCCATGTGTTTAATATTATGTAATATACTAGCTTAGCTGGCGACGATGAACTTAGCAGATTCAATGTTTTCGCAAGATAACATCAACAAAGTCGGTTACAGGAAAGAGAAGATATAGGAGGATGACGAAGAATATTATTCATTGCCTATGAATAGAGTGACAGATATATCCGTTTGCAGATAAGATCAACAAATTACCAGAAACAAAAAAAAGAGATTATGTAAGTTCCGATAACCAGCCATAAATAAAAAATACGTGAGGCGAAGAGGTTGTTCCTATTTCCACATGGAACTTGAAAAGACAATATGAGGTCTGTAATTTTGGACTGAAGGCAGAGATCTAGTGGTCACTTAAACGAAGGGGAGAGATCCCCTGGTCTCTCAAGTGAAAGGAGAGACCCACTGGTCATTCAAGCAGACCTGTCAGAACTTCGTGAGTGGTCTCCGGCCGTCTATCTACTTCAAAAAATGAAGAAAGATATGTGCGTACTCTCTCTAACTGTATTCTCTCTACACACAATCGTCGCTGTGGAAGAATAAAAATTTAAATTATATGTTTTATATATCTACGAGTTTTTCGTTGGTTGTTCAGCGGTCCAATATACGACCATTACCAGTTGAATTGAATAACCCAATAATTTTGAAACGCCTTTAGACAAATAAACCAAAGTTCAATTTCATACTTAATGCATATTCCAAATCATCAAATCTTTTCTCAGTGTTAAATTACTTGGATCAATTTCTAAATATTTCGGGTAAATTGTTAATGTTTTTTATGTGTCTGTTTTTGGACTTTTCATTCAGTTTAAATATGTTGTAATTAGACTAAGTATTTGATAAAATAATATATTTTCTCTTTCAATACCATCTGCAAAATGGAATGATTATATCAACTTACACATACTCTTATTTTGTTTTTGACATTCTATTTAATCAGCTCTTCTTTGCTGAATAATTGGTTACTGATGATTATCATTTATATTTGAAACTATATAATTCCTAACACAAAAACTGACTTCGGCAATAAAATTACACAAATTTGACATCCCGTAAAACAATATAACCCATGAACATGCACGTTCTTTTTTGCTTCTTTCCCAGAATTTAATGTTGTAATCAGCTAGACCTTTTATTTATATTAATTTTGCAATTGTTGAGTGGTATACCGAATATAACAATTTTTGTCACTCCTACATCCTTATATACTGCGTTATGATGCGATTTCAGTCAATAATATCTCACATACAAAACGAAATTTCTTGAAGATGTTATTTTGTAGGCTTAGCGTATTCTGGCACAAAGGCCTACTTGCTAACAGTAATCAATTATTCAAGAATATAAGAAGTGAAAAGTCCATGTCAACTTAACTTCATGGGTTTAAAATGTCATTGTTAGTTTTTATTTTCTTTGTTCTTTGTATATCTTTTTAAAAGTGAATTATTTATTTTGATATTACAGCTGTCCAAAGAATGGTAACAGTGTCTACAACTGCATAGTAAATATATAATATTCCTGTTTTTATTTATTTGTTAATTTCTTTGATACTTCGAATTTCGTTCAACGATTTCTAACCATCATCCAGATTTTAGATTTTCCGCGTACCTCTCAACTTTGTATGGCCCTCACCAGCAGTGAAATTTAGAAAAAAATTTAAAAAGTTTATAAGAAGTGTTGTGTGTTGTGTGTTGTCACAGTAAAAATGTTAATTCGTTTTTCTCGGTGAAGCTTATATCTTTTTGATAATTTGTTTATTTCTAATCATAATACTGTGTAGATAAGATTGAGAACATCTTCATACTAAGTTCTAAATATACACAACGCACACACACACACACACACACACACACACACATATATATATATATATATAGTTTACGAGGCATTATTCAAACATAGCCAATTAGAATCTGGACGATAAATATATCTTTAAGGAATTTGAATATATCAAAGGAATTTCATTACATCAAAGGAATTTCAACGCACAGGGTAACCAGGCATAGTTGATATTCGAATGCACGTATACATATTGGCACACAAATGCATTCATAGTGGTATACTTTCCCAGATATTTGGGGGGAATGTTTTTAACCCCTTGCGAGATTTTCACAGCAGTTCTTAACGATGAATTTTCATTGACGTCTGTAGGACTGCAAGTTTCCTTAGATCCTTTGTATACCTCGAGGTATTCTTGCTGATTTTTACAAAACCGTGGTCTGGATGGTTTCAATTATGATTTCCTGTTCTTGCAAGCTCGTATGAAGTTTTATTTTATTTATTTATCTTTTTCTGATCGTACAGTTTATATCATCGTCACCTTTTCGTTCTTCTACTTTGCAAACTCTCTCTCAATTTATAGGTATTTCACCAGAACTTTCCTTTCTTGAATTTTTGCACCACGAAATGGCAACTAACTTAATTTTGCTCTTTTTTGTTAATTAATAAGTTAGTTTGATGTAGTTTCTGTTTCTCCAAGAGATTTTTTATGCACCAAATATTTTAGGATACTATCATTTTTATTATTACGTGTATGCCTTACAACTTTTTCACACGAACGTTTGCTGATAGTCTTTTACTAGAGTCTGAAAGACAGCAAATCTCGTGGTCTCAGTATTCTAACCGATTTTAACAATGGATGATCTCGGCTCATTCTGCAAATTCAAACACTTACAGATCCTTTACCAAGCCCTTGGGGATCATTCCGAGCGTACAAATTACAATTGGTATCAGTGTTACATCCATGATTCATAGCTTTTTAGTTCTCTGGCAGTGTTTAAGTACGCGTCTCTTTTATAGTTTTCTTTGATTTTCACTCAGTGGTCAGCCGGAAAATCAATGTCGATTATGATTATTATTATTTCCTCATTAGAATTTTTCACTGGAGTCTGAGTGACAGCAAGTCTCCTCAAGTCTTTAGGACTCTTTTCGATATTCCGGCCGTTCTGAATAATGTAGTGGTCTCTACTCGTCTGCCAAATTCCATGTCCTCCAGTCCCTTTAGTAATCGTTTAGTTACTGTTCCAAACGCACCAATTATAATTGGTATAATTGTCACCTATGTTCCATATTTTTTTTTTTAATTCCCAAGCAAGGTTAAGGTACTTTCAGTTTTATTCTGTGGTCAGCTTTGACAGCAAAGTCCTTAATTTTGTAGGTTATCTTCCTTTTGTTGATTATTATTGGGTCTGGTCTTCTGGCCGACATTAGGTGATCCTTGTGTATGTCAAAGTCCTCTAGAACTACATCAGAATTTTTCACATCAGTTTTAGCAGATGGTTTACACTGAGGTTTGAGTAACAACAAGTCTCTTTTAGTCACCCAGACCCTTGTCATTATTCTGGCCGTTACCAATAATATTGTAGTTTGGATGGTCACCACTCGTCCCTCTAATTCCAAGTCCTCCATTCCCTTTCAAAATCCTTTGGTAACCGTACCAAAAGAACCAATCATGATTGGTATAATTGTCACCTTTATGTTCCATAGTGTTTTCCATTCCCTATCAAGGTCGATGTATTTTTTCTTTTCATTTTGCTTCAATTTTATTCTGTGGTCAGCCGGGATGGCAAAGTTAATAATTTTGCATGTTCTCTTCTTTTTTTTTTTGTGATTATTATAAGATCTGGTCTTCTGGCCGAGATTAGGTCATCCGTTTGTATGTCAAAGTCTCATAGGAGTTAAGTGTGTTATTCTCTTGGACGGATGCTTGTTTGTGCATATACCTTCTGTTCGTATGTTCAAATTCCTACTCCTATATCAACTGCTATTTGGAGAGATTATCATTATTAGTATCTCGTTATAAGATGGTCTTTCACTGGAGTTTGAGTGAGAGCAAGTCTCCTCCAATCTCCACATCTCCTCTCAGCATTCTGGAAGTTCTCAATAATTCTATAGTTTGGATGATCTCCACTCGTCCGCCAACATCCAAGTCCTCCAGTGCCTTTAATAATCCTTTACATACTTTAGCAAAAGAACCAATCAGAGTTGGTATAATTTTCACCTTCATGTTTCATAGTTTCTTCAATTCCCTGCCAAGGTCGAGGTACTTATCCTTCTTTTCACATTCTTTCACCTTTATTCTGTGGTCAGCCTTGACAGCAAAGTTCACAATTTTGCATGTTCTCCTTTTCTTATTGATTATTATAAAGTCTAGTCTTTGGGCCGATATTTGGGGATCCGTTTGTATTTCAAAGTTCCATAGGAGTATATGTGTGTCATTTTCTAGGACAGATGTTGGGTTGTGTATATACCATTTATTAGTATGGTCAAATTTAAATTCCTGGCACATCTCCCTGTGGATCACCTTTCCCATCTAGTCATCTCTAGTCTTATACTCGTTCTGAGCAAATTTGCTGCATTTGCACATTACGTGATTGGTGGTTTCATCTCTGTATCAGGATAGCCTGCATTTGCTATATTGTTGCGTCTTATCTTTTCTCACTTGGATATTGTTATTATTATTATTATTATTATTATTTGCTCCTTGAGAGTTTCTCACGCCAACGTTGTACATTTACTGGAGTCTGAGTGATAACAAGTCTCATCAAGTCTTCAGGACTCTTCTCAGTAATATGTCTGATTTCAGCAATGTTGAGGTTTAGATTATCTCTACTCGTCCTCTTATTTCCAAATCTCTTGTACTTTTACTAATCCTTTAGTGACTGTACAAAGTGCACCAATTAAAATTGGTATAATCGTTACTCTCTTGATTCACATTTTATTTCAATTCCCTAGCCAGTTGTAAATATTATCTTTGTTTTCGCTTTCTTTCAATTCTGCTCTGTTAACAAGCGGTACAGCAAAGTCCTCCATTTTGTATTTAAAAAAAAATATTTTCAGGCTGATATTAGGGAATCCGTTTTTATCCCGAATTCCAGTGTAGTTAGTGCGTCAAATTGTCCAGGATAGATGATGTGTTCTGCATATACCATCTATTCGAATGATAACAATTAGATTCCTTGCACAGTTCCCAGTGGATCAGCTTGCTAACCCAGTTTTGTCTAGTCTTATACTCCTTCTGTGCTAATTTGCTTCATTTATTTATTATGTGATAGATCGTTTCGTCTCTATCGCAACATAGCCTACATTTGTTGTTTCGTTGTGTCTTATCCATTCTTGCTTGATACGGTTGTTTTTTATGGCGTTGTTTTGTGCTACAATTAGAAGAGATTCTGTTTCTCTCATAAAGCTTCCCTTTTTTAGCCACGTCTATGTTTTTTGTGTGAGATGTCGCTTGTTAGTTGCTTAATACATCCATAGATTTGTTTTTCTTCACACTTTCGTTTTTCTGCTTATTGCCGTTCAGCTGATCCTCGTGTCGTCAGTATTGTTTCTGGTGACTGTAATTAGTAATCTTCAAAGCTTTTCTATGTAGTTTTCGATTCCTTGTATCGATGTATCAACTCGGTTTTCAATGCGGACAAGTCTTCTTCCTTCTTCCTTTTTGGACACATATAGTCTGTCAACGTAAACTTTGGGATGCAAGTTCTGATACATGGTAATAAGTTTTCTTGTTTTCTGGTCGCTTTATTCCAGGTCTTCACTAGTCCACTTCGAGACTGGTCCCGAATATCTTACGAGGTAGAGCGCCCAGGTATTTATCCCTTTGATATAGTTCCTGCTATATAGTTTTTTCTCAAGTTGCTTTCTGATTCTCCTGAGATTCTCTTTTTTTAATTTTGTCATCCATCTCCACTTTTTTGATGGTGTCAGCTTCCAATATTCCCAAGTATTTATAGATTTACTTTCTCTCTTAGCATTGTTTTTACTGTTGTTGTTGTTAGTGGTCATGTTTGCGAAGACCTGTAAGGATTTCTTCTCAGAATACATTCTTGTGTGTGTGTGTGTATGTGTGTATGTGTACTCCAACGAGTAAATAAGAATTATGCTTTAACACAGAAGTATCTTTTCTTCTGCTTTGCTTCATTCAACATACTATTTTCCTTGTCCATGAAGTTCATATACATCTTAATCTACGAGAGAAACCTATGCTAACAAAGACTTTATTTTTTTCATAAAAAATGTCCAACAGAAGTATACATAATTTCAATAAGTAAAAACAAAAACAGTCTATGACAAAATATATGGTTCTGAAATATTTTGAAAGTAGTGCAGAAATGATAAATTCTTTGGATCAAAGAAAAGTTTTTTCCATGAAGATTTTTGACGGCACTTAAGAAGGACACAGGTCACTAAGGATGAGATTCAGTTATAAAGAAAAAAGTAGACTAGCTTATTATCTCCTGTCTAGTTTCACTGACAACACCTTTAGAAATTTTGTGAACTGTACCCTTTTGCTTTGCAAATATTGCAATAATTTATAATAAACGTTATTGCTGTCCTCGTTTTAAAAAAGAAATACAAGAGTACAACCAGATATCCAGAGTATCTTCGATGTTCTATTGACAACTAAATTATATATTTTTTATTTAGCTCTATCTTTATCTCAAATCCCTTTTCTCTACATTTTGGTTTGAATGAAGTATTTAACAAAACACTTTCTCACCAGAATTGAAAATGAGTGAAATTATTCATCAGCACCATAAAGCCAAGCTTATTGCACGGATTTCGTTGACACTTCCTCTATCCATCCGCTGTTATCATCCATCATTTTCGGCAGGTCTTTCAAACTACATCCTGTGTCCCCACATAGCTGATGTAATTAAATTCTTGCAAGACGGAAAACACTGACACGTGTAGCAGTCCATAGACGAATGTCATTTATGAGTTCGACCTGACTTCTCCAGCCGTGTCCCGCATGTCTTGTTCGTCTTACTTGGATGTTTTTGGGTTTTTTTTTTTTTTTTTTAGATGGGAGTTATGTTGCAGTATAGCTGCTAATTAAATTTGTAAGAAGTCTTAATTTTGAGTTTTCCTTCAAATAGACTTCATGATTTACAAAGGCTTAAGAACACAGACTATATAACTTTTACCCATCGCCAAGTCGGAAAAGATGAATTAATATATTTCTCAAGAGCATTTGTGTGAAATGCAATCACCCCGTCCAGGTTCGAACTCACCACACCCATCGCATTTCCCGCGAAGATAACAGTTTCGCGTATAATACCTATTCTGAAATACTCAAGTATTGTTCCTTATCCGTCAGCAAACAGTTTTTGTTGTTCTTGAATCTACGGGAACTAAATAGGTTTTGCAAAAAAAATTAATGGTCTTCTCGTTATCACGTTAAAACTTAGGCATTTTCGGGTATTTTGTTGAGTCCCATGTATTGAGAATTTACTAGAAAATATAATTTTGAAATTGTACCGAAATAAATACCTATGAATATACATTAAATAATAAAGGTAATTAATTTTTTACCAAATTTGTTCTAAATATACATCTATCGTTCTCACAGTATCAAGTGTATAGACTTTGTAGACATTTAATTCAGTTTTCTATTTAAGGAACGCTTATACCTAATTTTCAATAACATTCTCTATAAATGTATGACAAGGAAAAATCTTGCGGCGGTAAAATATTATTTGAAAATATACACGAATTAAGAAACTGTTTCAACCCATCGCATTATATTTTTTTCTAAATTTCCCATTTCAGGTAGGTTTAAATTTTAAAATCGTCTCCAACGTTCGAAATGAAGAAAAATATTTAGGGGTATTGGTTGACATAGATTAAAAAAAAAATAATTTAGCTTTATTGCAGAAATTTGAGGGAGATTACATTTCCATCTCCATTCGCAATAGATCTTTATATCTATCAATCTCTGTTGCAAGTTTTCAATTATTTTCTTTTTACTGATTGCGCTGAATATATCCCAAAACTTCTCTATATCTTGTTTTAAGATCATCACTAACTTTGAGGTCTTGATGGTAACTCTTTTTGCTTCTGAGTTTTGATATCATATCTATCTGCTGATATTTCAGTGGGCCTGAAATATTATAGTCCTTTTAGAATCTGATCTTCTGAATGTTGTTATACAATCGCCGGCATCGTTTATATTGGGTGATTTTTACCATATTAGCTATTACACAGTTCATTTGCTATGTTGATGTGTAGGACAATCCTAAGTGTATCAAGTATTATTAGTACTATTTCCTATGATTTTATATAGACCTTATTTATTTTTACCTAAAGTAAATAACTGAATCCAGGTTTAAATTTTATTTCTTCTCCAGACCTATTTTTTTCGGAGGATTTATTAAAACATTCCCAACTATGTGTTTATCATATAAAATCTATTAAAATAAATACAGAAGAAAATACTCAAAAGCTCTCTTTCACACATGTACAAACACATAATCACGTTCATGTGGCCACACTTAAAAGCACATACACACACAGACACACACAGACACACACACACACACATGCACTCATACGCATCATATGTACATATATATATATATGTGTGTGTGCGTGTGTGTGTGTGTGTGTGTGTGTGTGTGTGTGTGTGTGTGTGTTTGTAAATATATCATCAAGTAATGCTGATAGGACATAATTCACCGACTCTCTTTCCTTCTCTGTCTTTCTCCCTCTCGCTCTATCATTAATCCTTTTTGGTGGGCTTTCTAGTCTGCATGCAGCGTCCGTATCGAGCTGATCTCAAATGTTCTAGTCTTCCATAACTCGAGCGGTATTCTTATGAGTTCTTCATCTTATCAGCTTTTGTTTTTTGCATAGCTTGTAGCCAATATCTCCTCTACTGAAATCGATGTCAACATGCACAAGTGAAAGTTATAGGCTGTTATGAACTGGTTAACGATGACATAGAAATCTGTACTCTCTGATTTAATAAAATGTCAATTCTTCCATGTATCATTCGTGTCAATACTATTACATGGCTGACACACGCAGGCCTTCTCTCGAGGACTCCTACAAATCAAAACATTAGTGTTGGCCGACCTGTAAAACTGATATTCATTAGATCTGCGCAGTCAGTGGATGCCCTCCAGAGGATATCTAAAAAGCGATTGCCGACAGAGACGGATGATGAGAGAGATCCTTTCTTGGATCTGATGATGATGATGATGATGATGATGAAAATGATGATGATGGTTTTTATAAAACCTCTTTTTCATCATGAATGAGGATTAGATGACTTGATTAAAAAAATCAAATTTTGGATTATTGCTGAATATTGATTGGGGGTGTAAGGGATAAAGCGATGGACTGCGGAATCGTAGTAAGCGAGTTTGTACTCCAGTCGCACTATTACGTTCACTTTCAGGCAAATAACCTTGGGAAAGGTATGAACCCCCTTATCCTCCCAGCTATGGGTTAAATCGTACCATTTCTATTCTTCTTGGAGAACGGCTTTGACATTAAATAACCTACAAAAGTTGATATGCTATTAAACAAAGAAACCAAACCAAACCAAACCAGAATATTGTTTGAGAGCACATCTCTATCTCCATTCAAAATAGATCTTTATATCACACTAACTCTGTGGTGACGCTTTAATTTATTGTTTACGGATTGCACAGAAAATATCTCACTCAAGCATTATTTCATAAATTTGTGAAAGATAGACTGAGAAAAGGACAGAGATAACGACAGACTGAGACACACATACAAAAAGAACATAAAGACAGAGTTGACGAATAGACAAATTTATCCTCCATTTTATCTGTTCTTCAAGTATATTTTTGACATAGTGCAGGCTGACTTTTGGCTAACACTAATTTTTGAAACATTCAGATATTCATTAAAATTAGACATCATCAATGCGTGCCGACAATACTGATTCCGTTCAGACTCTCTCTCCCTAACACACACACACACACACACACACACACACACACACACACACACACACAACCTCTCTCTCTCTCTCTCTCTCTCTCTCTCTCTCTCTCTCTCTCTCTCTCTCGTCATACATCCTACTCAGCCATTCAAATTGATAAGACCTTTATACGACACTCAGTGTCTCCATAGAGTTGACGAATGTATGTTTTTGTTTGCTGAGCAACGCAGAACTATTCAACTGTAAGAATATATTGGAGAACGTTACATTTCATTTATTCCTTATATTACTGTTATTGCCCATCATCTCTTGCTCATCTTACATTTTTGAGTTCGAGTAAATGGCTGTACAACTTTCACTATATCGTTGTGTACGTAACATCTCGATTTTTCTTTAATTTACAGTAAGCGAGATGCAACCATACAGTTGTACTTGCATTGCTTCAGCCTGGATGAATTACTGCATTTTTTTTATCTGCGAGATGAAAAGGACTTTCGGAGAAACTGATCCACAACTTTTCCGATTCTAAGTACTCCTCGAATACTAGAAGAGGCGCGTGCAAAAACTTGAGCAATACTCTTCTTTGTAGATTCCTCCAAGCTATTTGATTAATAATTAATCATAATCCTCATTATCAAGTCTTAATGAAAACTCAGCGTTCATTAACTCCCTCACGTCATCTGCACTAATTGACCTTCGTTCCGAAAAAGTATTTTATACAGCATCCAGTGTTCTCACAGACCTGATGTATATAAGTGCTTGCAAGTTAGTCAACACTAGCGTATCTATGTGTTGTAGACCATTAGAGAACGTCATTTATGAGTTTATGCTTACTTCTCAAGCAGCACCGGATATAATTTTATCGTCTTATAAAGAAAGTTTGTGAGATGAGAGGTAAGAGGGCATACGGCTGTTTTGTTTTGAGTAGTTGCTTCCGTTTTTTTTTTTTCAAAACAGCGCGTAGCATTATTCGTTATTTCTTATCTAGCATTGCCTTCTTGTGTTTCGTTAGTTAGGTGCTGCATCCATACAGTATTATTGACACAGCTTTAGCTTTGAAAAATCCCGGTTTATCTTATCAAAGATGTCAGGTTTTCATATGATCGATAACTTGAAAATTTCAGTCCACACCTTCACTAGGCGTATATTTACATCACCCCTCAGTAGGTGAGAAATTGCTGTCGTGGCATGGGAGCTGGTCTACTAATATCAAAAGGTAGCCACTTAGAGTGGAGATAGCTCTGTCTTGCTTCATAAATACTCTTTTATCTACGGTCACATAGAAGCCTGCGGCTTGGCAGCAGGCTATGCACATGTGATTCGGTGAGAAGAACTATATACGTTGTTTTTCATATTTTCTGCAGGATATCCTCTTCTACTTAAGAGAAACCGTTTTCATTTTTCGATCTAATTACTTGGGGTACCTAAAATAGGAACATCATACTGGGAAAGTTATAAGGGACATTTTTTCTCGCTTTTCCATCCTATGTGAACGTAAAAAATTATGATCAATTATGTATTATTTTCTATGAAGAGAATTATGTTTTCCTAAACTTCCACATAAATACACTATTCATATAGGATACCATTTAAAACATCATTATGATCAATTTGAGTCAAGACAGATTTTATAAAGATCTCTCATTTAGAGAGTAACAATTTAAAGAAAATAATATTGAAACCACTTATCATTTTCAATAAAATCTACATTAAATCTTCGCAGACATTCTATAATCGAGGCTTTCGTGAAAATCCCACGATTAAAAAAGACGAAATATGACACTGATTCAAAATGATCGTATCAAGAAAAAATTTACAACTTTCCAACATTGATATTTAATTAATTTTCACTCTGCAAGGTAAATGTTATATGTAAGAAAAAATACTCACGCACAATAACAATAATAACACAGTGAATATGATTCTGGCAATATGGAAGATACATATGAAATTAGTATACAAACTACAACTCCATTGCCGTTATCTACCACTAAATATATTTTTTTATTTTTTTTAAACGACAACTGTCAAAATATGAGTTGATCTATATTCAATATCTCAGGAAAAAGTTCTATTTACTGCTTGCAATATTCAACCAAATCTCTAGAGAGTACTAGTCAGACACTGAAAAAATATCATATATATATATATATATATATATATATATATATATATATATATATATATATGTATATATATATATATATATATATATATATATATATATATATATATATAAACACAGTCTCACCCATAAATAATTACATCCATTTCCGACGTTTGAATTTAAATAAAATATATTTTCTTCTATGTGAAATATACCGGTGTAATTCATTTCCAGAGACCATTGAACATTTTAGGTTGAAATTATTTGGTATTTTTTATTAAGAAATTCTACAAAATTGAAACAAAATGATTTTGTATCAGTTCAAGAGAATTGTTGACAAACCGATATATATATATATATATATATATATATATATATACACACACACACACACACACACACATATATATATATATATATATATATATTTGCTTTAAAATTTATATTACTAGGACGAAAGAAATAAAATAATCTTTACTGTAAAAACACTGAACATTATTTTGGTATTTGTGTTGTTTATGACAGCATGTGTCTTACATATGTTCGACCCTCTATCCGTGTATTGGTTTTTTTTAATGAACTTATTTTTAAACATGAAACTATACGCTTTTCAAAATTCAATTTCAAATATTATCCACTTAGAAACTTTATTTTAGAATAAAAATAACTTAAAATTAACAAGCCAATGAGAACATATATATATATATATATATATATATATATATATATATATATATATATATATATATATATATATATATATTCAAAGAGAGAAAACGATAGAGAAATTGTAAATAGAGAAGAACAGTCATCAGAAAAAATATACCAAGGATGATAGAGGGAATGTAATGTTGATTTAAACTGATAAAAATGAATGGGCCAAATTAAATTGAAACTTCATACAATAATGAAAATCTTACAAATACTACCATTTCGAGTCTGATATATATATATATATATATATATATATATATATATATATATATATATATATATATATATATATATATATAATCCAAAAGAATTGCTATAATCTGTGCTTTTGAACAAAAAGTGGATAAACAACTTCCAGAAATACTCCTTCTATTTAGGGGTAGTTTCCGATCGCAGAATCGTCTCAGCAAAAATCCTCTGCAGTCTATATAAAAATGAAGACAAAAAATTCACATCTATTGATATGACCGGCTCTTACTCAATAGTTATAGGAGCAATAAATATACTCAGATTCTCCGAAACAATTTTGGTGTACACTACTGTAGGCATCAGAAAGACGTACTCAAAGAGACTAGAAGGAAAGTTTTATTACAGCTTACGTCAAAGCAGCAACTGTCTGCACACTAAACAAACCATGAGTCAAATGTAGAGTTCCCTGAGAATCAGTAGTAGTTAAGGAAAAACCATAGACAAAACATATTTTATAAAGAAAACTTCACCAAAGCCAATGATTAGAAACATAAGAAGGTCCAGAGATAAATTGCTGTAATATACCAAGAAATACAACTAGAATTCAGTCATTGTAAGAATAATATATTGATAAACTTGGTGGAAGATATGCAGAAAGGGATTAGCAAGCCGGTCTATGAATTTAATAAAAACAGAATAGGTAGGAATTATAAACAAAAATTACGTTGGTAGAAAATATAAAAGCTGAGAACCAAGAAATAAGAAAATTTCAAGAATCTACAAAGAAACCCTTCTGAAATCCCGGATAAACAGACTAAAAAGTAATTAAGGTTCGATTTCATATCAAATTTAAACGTATACCGAGGATAAATGTATTCTTTACATAAAAAAGCTGCAGGGCTTGATAAAATACCCCCAAAAATATGAAGACAAGAAAATTTGCCGCCTTGCTTCTTCCATAATGTAATGTTGTGAACGCATAAAACACAATTTAAAAAATGGATGAAAAGCATCATCTTCCTTATCTTGAGTAAGGTGACGTTGGAATCACTATGAACTACTGGGGGTGGATGACTCTTACTGTTATAACTACTAACGTTTATAACGTCCTGCTTGTTTATTGTATCCGTCCAAAACTGGATACATTTCTGATATAAAATCAGTACAGCTTTCGGAGATATAGGTCCTCAACTTCACCGATCCAGACAAGCAATCGGATCATAGTAGCAATACGTGATTAAAATCTCGAGGTAGCCCAGTTGTTCGTAGATTTTTCCAAAGCATTTGATACATGTAGAGAGGATTGAGAGACCAGATACTGTCAGCATATGGTCTGTACAAAGAAACTGATTCAGTGATTTTATACTTTAAAAAAGGATAGTGAAAATTTCTAATACAGTGTCGGTGAAGTCTTGAAAAGAAATACATTACCAGCATTTTATATATAATTCGTCTAGATTACCCCCTAAGAATAGCAATACATATAATAAAGGAAAATGGTTTCACATTGAAAAAGATAAGACATCCCACATATATTACAGATGCCAAGGTTAAACCCTTCTGCATAGCCAGGAGCAAGCAGCAGGAGTTATTAACTTTTATGCGCAAGCGAATAAAATAGATTTCAAGAGGGAGCCATCTCTAATATAAGTAGCTAGCCTCCGAAATTTGTAGATATTTTACATTCCTTGATGGCAGTATTTCATGTACTCAAATCGATGTCAACATACTCCAAAGTAAGACAGTGGACTGCTATTTGATGGCTATCTATATTATGGAATGCTGATAAAAATATCAAAACAAAATGGTATACATTCAAGCTATTTCTACGTAAATATTACAGTACGGGAGCACCACCAGGATTCTAATAAAATGTTCAAAGGGAAAGCTAGGTAATGTTTTGAAAAAATCAGGAAGCAGCGTTACAAAAAATCAGCTGTACGGCCATTTACCTCCATCTAACAAACAATTCAAGTAGGACGATGTAGACATGTTTGCTGCTGACCAAAGGATTAACTTATACGTAACTTTCTCTTATGGACTCTTACACATGGACACTGCAGTATTGGTTAACCGGCAGTGTGATATGTAATATCTCTGAGCGCACACAACAGGATGCCTTGTAAAGAAACTGTCAGAGATAGCCGATAGGGTCAGAAGATGTGTGTGTGAGAGAGAGAGAGAGAGATAGACAGACAGACAGACAGACAGAGAAAGAGAGAAAGGCAGTCACCGGATTGCGTACAGTCAACACGTTTAAAAATATGATTATGATGATGATGATTATGGCGCTGATGATATATATAATTTATTATGAAAAGTTTCAATTAATGTTATTTCTTTTCTTTTTGTTTGAATATAAACACAATGTTCGATTATTTGCAAAAAATATGTACAAAATAATTCCATTTTCAGATCTGACATAATGTCACAAATATTTATTTCTGACGATGGAAAAAACAAAGGAATAACGAGTAGGTGAAGGGGTAATGTCAGAGAGCAATGATAACAAGAACAAATTAAATATTTCTTATCTACAGTACATACAAATATACTAATTCGGAAAATATAACAATGCTTATTCATTTTTTATATCTTCTACCAGAATAGAATTTGTATATGTAATCATTCAAATGAAAGAGATTTCGTTATTTGTCTAATAATCTTATTTTTAAGATAGACAATAACTAAGATGAATATAGAAAGACACTTGGAAACTTTAAAATATTACGGATTTCGATTAGATCTTTTAAAAGTTTTTAATAATTATAGAAAAGTTATTTAATTCCTTTTAATACAATCGGTTTATATTGTTTTGTTTCGGTGTTGTTGCTGTTTCTTTTTTTTTAATTATACTTGATTTTATAATATTTGTACGTTTTTTCACTCTTTTTATTTCATATAATTATAAAATAATGGCACAATGAAAAGAAAAAAATGATTAGATGTACGACTGTTTTAATGAATGAATACTCTTTGTGTGTGACACTAAACGATAGACATCATTGATAGGGAAATAATTGAGGTATTAAAGGAGCTTATGTGCATTTAATATGAAAGAAAACTACAAATAAAAATCCCACTTAATTGTAAAAAGGCCAATCAGTTGGTGGTAATAAGGAAAGAAAAAATAGACGAACTTAACGTAAAATCAGGTAAAACATAGAAACGGTTGATGCGATCAATTAAACGTAGACAGAAAATTACCGTTATTTACAACGTCGAGGTCATCGATCAGGAAGAAAGGCTATATTTAAGTCTTCGCCGGCTCGACACTAAGTATATGTTGCGTCAATTGAGCTTCGTGTTACATTTTAAAAACGTTTATTCAAGATTTAGCGTACAATCGAAAACCAGAATTCGTTTTTCATACGTATTCACATGTAGTCAGGTTTATTTGGCTTTAGTTGTGAGTGTTTTTATAATTATTATTATTCTCCCGGCCTAAAAATTATTATTTTACTCCCTTGACAGTTTTTTCACTCCAGTATTAGCCGATGGTTTCCCATTGGAGTCTGAGTAACAGCAAGTAACTCAAAGTCGCCAGGATTCTGGCCTATCTTAGCAATGCCGTAGTTATGATGGTCTTGACTCGTCAACTTATTTCCATGTCCTTTAGTCCCTTTAGCAATCCTTTGGTGATTATAGCAAAGCATCAATTACAATTGGTACAACCGTCACTTTCATGTTCCACAGTTTTTTCAGTTCCCGAAGGTCTAAAAGCTTATATTTATTTTTGCTTTCTTTCAATTTTACTCTGCTGTCAGTCGGGATATCAAAGTCCACAATCCTGCAGGTTTTTTTTTTTTTTTTGGTTTTTTTTTTTTTATGTTGACTACCACTAAGTCTCATCGTCTGGCCAATATTAGATGATCTGTTCGTATTTCAAAATCTAAGTGGATTGTGTGCGTCTCATTCCCCAGAACAGATTCTAGGTATATATTCACAGAACAGATTCTTTGTGTATATATCATTTGTTCGTACGGTCGAATTTCAATTTCGTGCACAATTCCAAGTTGATCACCTTGTCCACCCAGTTGTGTCTAGTCTTATACACATCCTGTGCTAATTTGCTGAATTCGCTTGTTATGAGATTGATAATTTTGTCTCTATTACCACATAACTTACATTTGCAATTTTATTAGTTCATATAATTCTTGCGTTGATATAATTGGTCCTTATGGCGTTGTTTTATGCTGCTATTATAAGAAACTTACTTTCTCTTTTTAGATTTCCTTAGCGATGTTCAAGTTTTCTCTCGTCTTTTGAATTATCCATGCAATTGTTTTTAATCTCATATTTACTTTCTATTTTTTCCGTTGATCGTCGCGTTGTCCGTATTATTTCTGGTGACTGAAATCAGTCTTCCTCCGGACATTTTTTATGTAATTTTCGAGTTGTGTTTTTGTTGCATCAGCTCTATCCTCAAAGCTGGCGTGTCCTTATCCTCCTTCTTTTCTTCTGCCATATAGTCTGTCAGCATTATCTTTGAGATGTAAGGCTTTATGCATCGTCATTTGTCTTCTTGTTCTATGCTCCATTTTTATTTTTTCCCCTCATCAACTTTAAGAATGTCCCAAATAACTTACGAGAGAGACAGTCTAAGTATGTATTCCTTTTATGAGGTTCCGGCCGTAAAGTTTGATCCTGAAGAGCTTTCTGGTTCTCTTGATATACTCTTTTTTAAAGTTTTCCTTTTATCTCCACTCGTTTGGTGGTGGCCACTTCCAATATTCCCAAGTATTTATATGATCTTCGATCGTTCTGTTTTTTTCTTGATTCGGTCGTTCCATTCCTACGGTCATATGTCGTTTCCCGATTTTCATTATCAGCTTGGTGAATTTTATCCTGCCAAATCGCATCCTGACTGTATATTCTCACAGTCTGCATTAGAGTTTCCAATTCTTTTCGTTTTTTGGCTAACAATTTGATGTTGTCTATGTGTTGTATACCCACGATAATCATAATGATAACAATCACAACTGTAACACAATACATATACAATACAAAACTCAGGTGGACTCTGTTCTTTCAGATCCGAACGGTTTATCAATTTTTTTGACTTCGGCCCATGGCCACATGAGGAGAAAGACACTAATCTTAAAGCTCATGCCATCCATACTAGCTGACTCCACCCCACGTGTGGCGCATCTTATGATGTCTAAGATCTAAATTCATCTCCGCCGATCGGGACCCGAAAAACATAACCGCTGCCGCAACGGTAGAAAACTCAACTCCATGCCTCAATGGCAGAAACTCAATTCTCTGCCTGCTGGTCCAATCTCGACAGACTCATTTTCGAATCCTCAAATTCTCAGGATCATTTCTTCCGGGCATGACGTCATTCACACTCCAGCCTCATTTCCTATCTGGGGGTTTATTATGATAATTGTCATAGTCATATCCTTTGCGCTTTCGAGCGTAAAACTGCACCCAATGACTATGCACCTGAACTTAGAGAGACTCGAATAGTCCAAAGCCCTTCCAAACTGAATGATAGAATAAATTAACAAAAATAATTAATATAAAATAATCATTCCTTAATTATATAATACATGTACATTAGGTGATTGATCTTTTCCTGCGTTTTTGAAAGTTTATTATTATTATTATTATTATTATTATTATTATAATTATTATTATCATTACAAGAAGAAGAAGAAGAAGAAGAAGAAGAAGAAGAAGAAGAAGAAGAAGAAGAAGAAGATGACACTAAAGAAATTTCTAAATAAGATATTTTTTACCTTTTCATTTGCTTAAATGCCTTTATTATGAGCAATTGTCACAAACAAATTTGTCTGATTTTTTTGTCTCATAGTGTTTTAGGGTGAACGCTTATTTGTGTATCTCTGTGTGGGTGTGCATACGCGCTTTTTGAATATTTTGCTAAGATATGTAAAATATCTGCTATCTATTCTTTGCAAAAGCGTACATGATTTTATGTATTTGGTTAAGATACGTAGAAAATTGATAGTTTCTTATCGCTTTTTCCATAAATTATATTTGATTTTTACTAAGTAAATGAGATGCCCGGATTTCTTCAAATATCTTATCCATCTAATTATATTTCTTGAATTATTTTCCTATTTTAATAGCATTTACCAGTTTAAATTACATGTAAAGTATCGCCTCAACATAAGTTCGCTCTTACCATTTATAAAAGATGAATTAAACTTTATCAAAAAAATATAGCCGGATTTTATTATATCTAGTGGGAGATTACACAACCAAAACGGATACTCTAAGATATTTATTGTTAAACCCTTCACTTTAAGCAATACATAATTAAACATGTCTATATGTCGCCGTCTTATAGTTTAGTATTACCTGGTGTAAAAATCTAAAACCAGTCATGTATTACTCATCTAATTTTTGAATACTACAGCACCAAAAAGGTTCATCTGTCTATGTATGTTTATTTAATTTTAAACCTAAAGAATTAAGAAAAAGTCAAGCTTTGTTCTTGATACATTTTTGTTAATTCTTGTTTTGGGAAATTTAATTGCTTTTAGTTTCTTTTTTACACTTTGTAAATAAAATATAGATGATATCAAGTACCCTTTGGCTGGATGCCACTGTGGGTTTTTAAGTTATGAGCAAGTATAATTTAAGGAAGTCAAATCTAATGTTGGACATTATTAAATATTCCGAAATAACTATTAATTCTCATAAAGGATTATATTTATTAACTTTTTCCACGTAAATATGGGATCAGGTGGCAGTTTTTCCCATCTGTTGGTACCATGTATCCCAGTGTTAACTACCACTTGTCATTGGTTGACATGTGGAATCGTACGGTACAAATATAGATGTTCTCCTACTGCAAGTTTTTCGTGAATAAACCAAGCAAGTTAGAGGGATGAATTCAACTGGGATCTTACCAGGGAAAATATTAATTCCAGTAAGTTATTTCTCCGCAAGACACTCTGCATGAGGCAGACGAAAACACCAAAATCTTGCCTTTGTAACATCATCGTTGAAGAATGGTCAAATAATAAAGAATTGGCTTGAAATTTGCCCATATAATTGGCAAGAAGGAAGCCCATGTGAACAGACAAAAACATCATCCTGAAACTACTCTGAAAATTCCCCACACATTGATTCTATTTTGTATGAGTGCGAACCCAGACCTCACAGAGCCTACTTTCAAAGCTCAGTTCTAGCAGCTGAAATTAAATACTTCAGAAAATATTTTGGTAAGAAAAACATAACATATAAAGATGGTAGAAAATCAGTAGTCTACCAAGAAAAAAAACAAACAAAATAGAATGCTATGGTCGCGTGATTACACCATCCTTCATCGAATAGTGCCGAAGAAATGAAGCTGAGGCAAACAACAAAAGATGTAGATACAATGCATCAATTGGTGGGAGACAAGTAATTTACGAGAACTCAAGACTTCCAACAACCACCAAAAATAGAATCCATTTGTGTTAAGTTCAGCAGTGAACCAACCCCAGAATCAAACAGTTTTTGGAACAACAGAATTATTGCACTAATTCCATTCCCGACAACTGAAACTCAGTAAATTAAATTCATCAAAACTAATCTGCGTCTACTGGATGCTAAACATAATCACTATCTTATTGTCAAGAGTTAAGATATGGTATTTTGAACCGGAATATCTTTTAATGGTAATCTTCTGAAGATCTCTATGTACTTTAAACAGATTTCTTATGTTCAGTCAATTGTTATTTTTACGTTGTAGATCTTACGGATGGAATTACAAGTTGGCAGAAATTGGCACTGTTGTGAGACCATCTGCAAACACTGCAGATTTTTGAGAGCAATTAAGAATTTTTTTTATTTCATTAATAATTGTTTCGGAAAAAGCATCACAGTAAACCTTGTTTGCATTCCCTGTGTTTCGGGAACAGTGTTTTTCCTCAGTCACGTCGCCAGATAGAGATATTCGCAGAAACTATAAAACGTTCCTTAATTAAATGAGTGAAAAAAAAAACTAAAATTTTAATTCTGATAAAACAGTTTTCGAAATTATCTGAGTATATTCTATATTACAAGTCAGAAAGAAGAATGTCTCTTGCACATTTTAGGATCGGATGGAAAATACCAAATATTTCGGTTACTATGAGTCCAAAAGGAAAATACTATGCAATGTATCATCGCAACGTAACAACAATACAGCGTAAAAGCTATTATAGGACTTCATGCTAACAACTATCATAAAGTTTTCGTCTGAAACTTGTATCCTCATAGGTAATAGGTTCCAAGTGGGTGTATGGTGACCATATGGTAGTTATAAGTCATTGATCGGGCTAAGATATTTTTATATTAGAAAATATTTTCTAAACTAAATAGTTATCAAGTATTCATTTAACATTCTCCTTGGATGCATAATATATATATAAAACCATTAAACAATATATATATATATATATATATATATATATATATATATATATATATATATATATATATATATATCCATTACACCACGGACACCGCCTAATTTCCTTAGGAGGTGCCCGTGGTGTAATGGTTATCGTCGTAGGAAATGGACACGTTGACACGATTTGAAATCCTGGTCGAAACTGATAACATTTCACATTACAGAAATACCTTTGGGAAAGGTAGGAATCCAATTTTTCTTCCTCAAGCTATAGGTAAATAGTAGGGTAGGCTAGCTCTTCAGACTTGGTGAGGTAACTAGTCTAGGAGAAGGAAAACTCTAAATTCAAACCTGTTAAACTCCGCTTAAAGATTAGCTTGCGTCTTATCCTGCCCAAGCGGGGGTGTATATATATATATATATATATATATATAGATAGATAGATAGATAGATAGATGTCGTAAAAAGTGCCTACACTGTTACAATGATTACATAGGTGGTTTTGTTTATAAGACAAACATCTCCTGTATGCTCATCTAAAAGTGTGCCTTATCCTACAGAAACCTTATTGTTTTGTTCATAAAGATTGTGTTGGATGAGCCAAACGTTTTTGAGGAGTTGATAACAGAGGAATCATTTACAGCAGATTCCTGGAAAAACAAACATCTGATTTTTAATGACGTTTTTCCTTCTCTTACATTGGTTGCTTTACCAAGAATAAGCAGCCCAGTCTACGCTACAAGTTTTCGAAAGTCAGGGTAAGTTATATTGCTGCGTTCCCTAAAGACATTAGCATTAAATAATAGCTTCAGCATATATTTGAACAAATACACACACACACACACACACATATATATATATATATATATATATATATATATATATATAGAGAGAGAGAGAGAGAGAGAGAGAGAAAGAGACAGACAGACAGAGAGACTCTCTGTGTGCGTGTGCGAGAGTGAGTGCTTGACCATCACTCTGCTCTGCTGTTTGTGTTATCGTGATTGAATTTTATTGCCGGTCACAAAGACAGACAACCGAGTTGACGCTGGAGATAGGCGGCAAGTACATTGTAGGCTTTTGGTGGAGGGTATAGAAAATTAATTTACAAGCATAGATTAAAGAGAAGTCTTTTTTTTTCTAAGTAAAAATCTACCTTCTTAAAAACAAATTTATATCTATCAAACTTAGGAATCAATAAATACATTATAAAGGAAAGGTACGACGAATAGTTCCGTCAGGTCACAAATTTATAAGAAAAAGAACAATATAAGCTTTGAAATATTGATTTTTTTAAAGAATTGGGTGTTGAAAATTATTTTCAATATCCGTCGAATATTCTTTTCAACTATGTTGTTAATGACACATGCTTTAGTCAATATATTCTTACGAATGAATATTATGGTTGAAAAAAAAAGAGGAAAAAAAATGAAGAATTTATAGATAAAACAAAATAAAACGACAGTATATATTTTCAGACGTACTAAATTCAGGACCTCTTCTTTGGCCAAACAAAATAAACCAAAGAATTTGGTAAGATATCCAAAGCGAAATTCAATTTAGCAATGGAACTAATCAATTATAGAGACAACGGATATTACACCTGTCAATTTAGATTAGGTCATAGACTCCAAATGGCGCCAGACATTCAGTTCAGTAGCAGTGCAAAGAAATTTCCTTTCGATTAGCCTATTGTGTATAACATTATCATAATTGACATACACACACACACACACACACACACACACACACACACACACATACATATATATATATATATATATATATATATATATATATATATTTGAAGAAAGATATAGATTGAGAGATCGATAGATACATAGATAAACTAAGAGAGAGACGCAAATGATTATATAAATCATAACTCACTTGTAAGTGAGCTGTTATGTTCACGTGTGAGCAAGCAAGAGTTGTATATAAGAAGTTTGATTCTGACCTGGTTCAATAACATTTTATCCGGTCATTTAATCAGTTTGACTTCTCTAACTGATTGTGATTTGATCCCATATTGATAATAAACAAAACTGTCCGACATATGAAATATTCAAAGATTTATATTTCTGTTTAACAAACAATTCCGTCTGTTTAAGAAATATATTAAATATCAACGTACATAATTGCTTATTGCCATTTAGATGCATTAATACAGATGAAAACAATGGAATCAGAAGGAAATCTAGAATTTCGACTGCTATGATGACCATTTAATGATAAATTTCTGATAGATTTAAACGTTTAACATCGTATGGTAAATTACACACTTTCTTTTTAAAATTATATAATTTTATGATTATAATTCATTGATCAATATGAATGCCTTCTCAAATCGTCTGGGATTATTTATGCCAAGAGGTTAGAGAAACAGAGTTAATATGCGTTCATATTTACATTTTTGTGAATATGTTTTAAAACAGATCAGTTTAGGCCATAGAATTAATTCTAACATGCATAACCAGTTCGGATCAGAATGTCTTTAAGTAAAGGCATTGACGAAGTACTTCAGACTCTCTAAAGCACCGTAAGTGAAGCCTCAGTATAGATGTAGTTTTGTGTCATAACCTGGACATCCTTGATTTTGAAGGGAGGGTCTTCTCTCCATGTACAGGAAGGAGTTAGCGAATTTAAAGGCCAGCCGACAGAACATTAATTTCATTTATATTAGAGGCATCATGCACTTTTCTTACATCTAATATCCATTGTTTTTTTACTTTTAAATAATTAGACATTTGTTTGTCGTATTGGGGGTTAAAAGTAACGTGTTATGTTAGACTGCATTATTCTCATGTAGACAGCAAATTTTAAGGTATTATAGCGGAGAATGAATGTGCTTAGGGGACCCAGCCGGTATACCCCTTATTCCAGAGAAATCAATAAATATTGACAGGGTTATCTCAGATACTTTATTCTTTATTTTTGTGATTTTTTCGAAACCTTGAAACTCGAGTTATTCGAGTTAATTGTAAGTTGTTGGATTTTTTTTTATTTCGGATTTTGCTGGTTTTCTTTAAACTTTAATCTTCTGGGACTATACGTTCGATGACTCACTTTGGAACTCTGACTGTCGTTTTTCTGTGTCGGCAACGCCTTCTTCTCCAACCTCCTGCTACATTGCATTGACATTACGATTGTGTGCATAGTTTAGCAGAAATATGCAGCAGCTTTATGTTAGGGTCTTAACATATGTTAACCCCATCAATCTCAGGGTTGGGTAATAAAGTCCCTACCTCAAAGCCGTGTCCTAGGCATAACATAAATTGCATCGGGTGGTAAACCTCCATTTCTTCAGATTTTGAGTCTGTGGGTAATCATTTCCTTACGATTCTTCACGAGTTCACTCTGACCTAATTTGATAACATCAGTTACATGATATAGATGCGTTTAGATATTATTTGTATTTGATAGAAATGTTTTATACCATGTAAACCGGCTTATTGGCAAGTAGGTAGAGTGTTCGCCGATGGTCCGGGAGACATGAGTTCAATCCCTGGTCGAGTCATACCAAAGGCTTTAAAAATGGTACTTGATACCTCCTCGCTTAACACTCACTAATATAAGGTACGTATCAATAGTAAAGTGGAGAAATCCAGGGAAAGGAGCAGCGCCCTCCTTTACACCTCCGTGTAGTAGCTATTGAAAAGGGAGCCTTCCGGTCGCCCCCCACTAGAATCGCTAACTTTACTTTACTTACTTACTTTACTGCAAGTAAATTATTTGAATAGTTGCTCTAGGTGTTTAATAAGGATTGTTAATTACTTGGAACTATATAATCGAGCAAAATATTAACATTTGGTTGGAGTATTCAAAACTATTTGACTGCAAACTTTACAAAAAAGAATATCATGATTCTTAGGAAAGTCGTTTTTTCAAAGCATATAATTGTATATAAATTATTAACAGTACAAAAATTTATTACTATAGGGAAATACATTTACGAGTTCAATTTTTAAAAAAGACAGAAATAGGACGTTATGTTTATTATCAAACGTTTAGAAATCAACCAAATGTCCGCAAAACACGTTCAAAGCGATAACTGAATTAGTGGATAACAGTATGTTTTTATAAGCACGAATCTATCAAGTAATGTGTCAGAAATCATAAACTATACCACGATCCACTCCTGGGTCAAAGCATTTAACTTGTAAAGGTGTAGATATGCTGTTAAATAAATGATCCAAATCAAATATAAACACCATTTTTCGTTGACACGCCAAATCATATTACATTATGTCAATATTGCTTACATGTATTAAATACTTTCTTTCTTGAAGAGCAAAATTACAATAAAATTCGTACTCACAATCTCAGCCTGTCAATACCTTGTTATTGACTGATTTTCTCTATCAAGAATGTACTTTACAATACAATACCAGATAAAACTTTTGTCAATACCAGATAAAACTTTTGTTATTTTTATAATTAAATAATCACAAAATGTATGAGTATATATGAAAAGTAAACCAAAACTATTTCGCTGATGGATAGAAAACAGCCAATGATTTTTTATGAAGACATCAGAATTCACTTTTCTCCGGATGTTTGTTTCGCTTCTCACCATTATAGAAAGATAGCTCTCCCCGTCCTCTTAGTAACACATCACAAGTAGGTTTCTGTGACTATGTTTATTCTTTTATTGATACAAAAGGAAAACCTTAATGTAAACAAAAAAATAAAGAGAGGAATAAAATTAAGAAAAAAAAGATAAATTGCTGAGAGGAAATTTGATTAAGAAGAAATAAAAATGTGGGATTATTTTGAATTATATATATATATATATGTACATATATATGTAGTATTATTCGGTCAAATTAAACTGGAGTTGGGAGGAATTCCATCGGGACAAAAATCATTCAACTGTGAACATTTAAATTTTCCTGGTAAAGAGCTCAATATAACTGACATTACAGTTATAGCGGTTTTAAGGAAGAGTTTACGTATCTAGAAGAAAATATACCTAATAATATTAATAAAGAAAAAAAAAGAAGTATGATCATAAAAATAGAAAAAGAAAAATTATATGATTTAACCCCCCTTTTTATAGACAAGCTAGTATAAATATATGTAAATATATATTTTTTTAAACAGATAGATAATGGCACGTGGTCTACCGCTGAAAGGAGAGAAATAAGGAATGTCCCCTACCCCTCCGTGTTCGAATTAGCAGGCCGCCAAACAATGACCGTTAAAAGAGGAATAGGAATGTAGGTCAATTCCTCGCGGTAGAAGAATTGCCTGACAGGGGAAAGAAGAAAATAGAGGCTAAATGATTGGCCAGAACTCTAAAGTGGAAGTGGCACCTTCTTCCGTCAGCGGAAATAGGGATAAGAAAATCAGTTTAGTTGACAGAGGTCGTCGTGAGAGGACGCGGGATCTGATGCCCAAATCCGAGTGAAGAAGTGAAATAGAGCTCTGGACAAAAAAGCAGTCACCTCAAGCCGAGTTTCTTTGAATCCCGCTAACCCGTTAAAGAAAATATTCTCCGAAGGAACCCGTCAAAAGAAAAGTAAACATTAAGACTGTTTCTCCCTACACCCTTCTTAAGCATTGCGATTACAAATTCTCTCTCTCCCAATCTAAAGAAAGACAAAAGAAAAGAAAAAAAAGAAGAAAGACATTTATAGTTATGTATTATCCGCTGATAATATAGCCGACACGTTGAATATGTGTGTCCGCGTGTGTATTAAAAAGATTGTTATATTTTAATGTCCCTACGAGTTGAAGTTTGTTCATTGTGTTGTCTCCTGTCAAGTTGTTTGTTTCATGTTTGTTTTGGGCGTCTTTCGCCTTATGTTATTCTCGCCTAAATTGCACTATACTTTCTTTTAAGAATATTATACGGGAAACTGGAGTTGTCAACTACTATAGTTAATATTATTATATCAAAACCTAGTGGCTCATATCTTCCTTTATTCTAGGGATAGGAAGAGCTAGTGACCTTGTGAGTGTGTGTGTGTGAGTGTGTGTGTGTGTGTGTGATGATAAATGTGGAAACCCCTTGCCAGCGGCGGTCAGTCTAGCCCCAAATTAACCCCCACATAATCTGCCAGTTCCTATATGCCCGAGAAAGGACTCTGAACCTGGACTTATTCTACGAGGGATCAAGTGCTAAGGGATCACACGTGCGTAAAATAAATCCCCGTCTTGGGATTTTAATAATTTTGCAGTCACAATAAGCACTTTAAACATGATAGTAAAAAACATAAAATATTTAATAGAAAAACGTTAAAAATTAGTTACATCTGAACGAATTGTTTTTTTGAAATAATCAATAATCATAATAAAGAGGTAATTAAGGAATTTCAGAATCGAATAAATAATAATAATAATAATAATAATACTAATAATAATAATAATAATAATAGTAGTAGTAGTAGTAGTAGTAGTAGTAGTAAACAAAACGAATGTAACTGTAAAACTGGAAATGATTGTCCTATGAATGGATTACGTAACTTCAATAATGCAGTATATCAAGGAATTATTTACTGAAAAGAGAACATTAATAATAGAAAAACTTATATTGGAATTTCCTTCACGAAATGGAAAATTAGATACGCTAAACACAAATATTCTTGCTCCCATGAACATCTGAAACACCAAACTGCTCTCTCTAAGCATTTTTGGTGTTTGAAAAATGAAGGTTAAACCTCTGAGAATCAATAGTCCATATTAATAAGGTCAAATACTCAAAAATGTATCAATAGTAGATGTAATTTGTGTTTAGAAAAAAAATACAGATAATGATTTACCCAGACCCTGAAAAATTGTTAAATAGCTACATGTAGACATAAGGCTAAATTTAAACTATAGAAAAATTAACATACATAATGTTTTTTTTTTTAAAAACAGGATTAAATTCAGAATTAAGGTAAATGAATAAGAATAAAATAAAATAAAAGATAAAAAATGTGAAAAAAAACATATATATATATACGTACTATTCAACAAAAGTGTAACTGAATTAATAGGCTCGAAAATAAATTTGAATGTAAAAAAAAGTAATTAAATCTTTAATTTAATTTAATATAATTATTGCGGTGTCATTACGTAAAGTTATTGAATAAAGTTATTTTATCTAAACTAGTATTAAAATCTTGAGTTTTAAGTCGAAATGTAATTAGAATTTTAAAGAATAAAAAAAATTATAAAATTAATTTACTATAATTCCAATCGGCAATAAAATTGGGCTAAATGAGGAGATAACTCTTCACCCCTCTTCTATTCCCTTCCCATCCTTCTTTTCTGTGTCTATTCTGAATTATTTTATCCATAAAACATGAAAAAGTCCTGTTAATTTTTTTTTGTGTTTCTTTGATTCTATCAAAAACACATTATAGGATGGAAATAAATTTAGAATCCTAATGTGACCGGTTTTGTTTGTTCTTAAAGAAATATATATATATATATATATATATATATATATATATATGTGTGTGAGTGTGTGTGTGTGTGTGTGTGTGTGTGTGTGTGTGTCTACGTGTGTGTGTCTACGTATGCGTGTCTACGTATATATATATATATATATATATATATATATAAAGAAATAAGTAGAAAAATAAGGATACAAATATAATAAAGAAGTCGGTGATGCTAAACGAAACGTAAAAGAAGACGATTTAAAAAAATATCTACAAACAAATAAGGAAACATTGGTTAAGAGGAGGAAAAATATGAAGATTAAGAAAAGTGATGGATAAAAAAACGCAGAATGAAGAAAGTATTAAAAACGTAAAAAGAAAATAGTTTAAACAAAAGAAAATATAATAAAAATCATAAGATATGTGAATTGTTTCATTGTTATATCTACAATTATATGTATTTGTTTTATTTTTTGTACACACGTATTTTATCAAGTATTCCTATAAAAAAAGATATTTATGAAAACATTCATTTGCCCTGTCAAAGTGGACCTCGGAGTAATGTAAATGAAGAATTATTCCAAGATCTCCAATTGGATCCTTTTAATCAGGTACAATTTAATTTTATATCATGGATTCAATGAACGTCTTTATACCCCGTGGAAGAACCAAAATGTTAAAATGTTTGGTTTTCATTTTGTCTCATAAGTCAGTATTTTTTAGGCAGTTTGTAGGTGGAGCAGTCCACATGTAGTGGATCATTTCAAAAGGGAGTTTATAACAGATAGTTAGACCCTGTTGCGTGGAACAAGAGAAAATAAAAAGATAAAAGACTAATTAATTCCACCAGCACACAATGAAGCCTTCCTAATACTTATTGTCGGCACAAGAGAGTTTGAAAGGGTTTTCGGTTCTTTATTCACCTCACTTCGACTAACAGATCATCAAAGGAATTTTTTTCTTTTTTTGCTTATCATCAACATATTCAATTCATACTGATAATACGTTTTCTGACTCTTTCTAATTATCTGATTTCCGTATGACTAATAACCTGTTTATGACACACCACTCCTTTCTTATCCGTATGTTGACATCGCTTGAAATATTGAAGCTGGGGTTTATGAATTGGTCTACTAAATACCAAGTGAAAATTGTAACTTCTTTTTTTAAACACATGAAGTCTGCTTTATCAGCATTTGAGTAGGGGACAATGCCTCCAGATTCTTACTCCAGACTATGCCGCAGGTTAAACAGATCTATTTGCGAGAAGCTATAGATTATCTGGGTGATCTAAATCAGTCATAGTTTCCGCTGGTTATCGTCTGCTTGTCTGTTTTAATGTGAACTTATTTTCTATCAAATCAGTTAAGGTTCATAGTACGTAATGTAGGTTGATTATTAACATATATCATGCAAGACACCAGAGATATTTTTTGAGAAATCAGGGTCCACCTTCAGGTGAGTAAAAAATTGCTTTCATATTCATGTAAAAGAAATTATAAAGGTAACGGCTTCTTTCGGGAGATTATAAACTTCTAATAAGTACTCTATACTTTCTCTATATACAAACAATAGTGTATCCTCAAAATGTTTTGCTGGTTTTCCTTCAATATTCGACGGATAGTCAGCATTTAAAAGGATGGAGATCAATTCTCTAATGATCATGACTTTAGCCAAAATATTGCCATCTACGCTATGATACAGCGATTTCCGCGTTTTAGACTAAAAATGTTGAGAGAATTCAAGTTTATGTTGGTTGTTTAGTTTATATTTTTTTTAAATATAAAATCCTGTATAAATATAAGATTTGTAGGTGAATATTTTCTTGTTACGTTATTTCTTGTTTCGGAATTTTTAAGTGAGTTCCTAGAGAGATTTTTGTTTGCACAGTTGAATAGTTTCAAGTACCTTATCAAACACTAACAGTTCTATTTCATATCGGTCATTTGATTGCACACTATTAAACGTTACAAATATTACTATATAACACTAGTAAGTCAATAGAATATTAATTATTTATTTATACACTGTTAAATGCTTTTAATTATATCTACCTAATACAAATAGACTTATTCATTATTAATCCTTTTTGAGGGCAGTTAAATGGTTTCAAGTATATCTATGTAACAGAAATAATTATGTTTAATATTAATCACTGATTTGTTCTCTATAAAATCTTTTCAAGTATTGATATTTCAAAAAAATGAATCAAATTAATATCAAGCAATTTTTAATTTTGTTGGTTCAATTTGCTCATTTTGAGTAACTAAATAAGAAACCATATAAACGATTTTATTTCAGGACTTTCTTTCTGCAATATCCATGTAATTCAATTTCAAAAGATGGCTCAATGTCATATTATAATAAATTAAATGACAGAGAAAATAATTCCATATAAAAGTAAAAAGAAACATTAAAATTTTCTCATATTTTTTCTATAAGTAACTGTAAAGGTTTTAGATTTATGTGGTAAATATATAATTTCTAACTGAATGTTTGTACAAAATTTTATTTTGAAAGAGTTGTTCGATCTTATGTTTTCCTAAATAGACAAATGCTTTCAAGTATTCCAATTTAACATTATTAATTTTATGTAATAATCATCCTTTTTCGCACACATTTAAATGGTTTGTATTATTGTTATTAAAAATCGGTAATTCTATTCGTCAAGTATTTCATGTCATATAAAGAATTATAATATACTTTTACCATCAGTTTCAAATCATTACTAATAATAATACTCAGTAAAAGATTGATATGTTCTGTTTGACCCAGAGATAGAACTGAAAGATACACTTCAAATCCAGATTAAAATAGACCTGAAAATAATAATAATAATAATAATAATAATAATAATAATAATAATAATAATAATAACTACAAAAAGGCATATGACATGGTTCCACAAAGCTGGATTATAAACTGCCTCAAAATGTACAAAATATCACATGAAGTCATAAACTTTATCGAAAAAGCAATGAAAGACAAAATTCAAAATGATATCTCAGGAGAACTAGAAAACTACTTGAGACAAAACTCTCCTGCAGAAACCTCATCAAAGGAATAAATACTTGGGCTGTACCTCTCGTTAGATATTCCGGACCTTTCTCAACTTAAACAAATGACCAAAGGACAAGAAAACTAATGACAATGCATAAGGCATTGCATCCCAGAGACGACGTTGACAGACTATATGTATCTAGAAAAGAGGGAGAAAGAGGACTTGCCAGCATTGAAGACAGCGTTGACACATCCATACATCGACTCGAAAACCATATACAAAAACACGAAGGAGGACTCATTACAGCCACCAGACACGAAACTGAGAACACGATGAAAAACGGAATGACAGTAACTAGGAAACAAAAATGGTAAGGAAATCAATTCTATGGCCGCTTTAAACGACTAATAAACAATATCTCGCACGACAAAACTTGGACATGGCTAAGAAAAGGAAACTTTAAGAGAGAAACAGATTCTCTCTTAATAGCAGCACAGGACAAGGCCATAAGAACCAATCATATCAAAGCGAGAATAGATAAGACGCAACAAAATAGCAAAAGCACGCTATGGGGTGACAGAGATGAAACCATAAATCATATAATAAGCGAATGCAGCAAATTAGCACAGCGGGAGTATAAGGCAAGACACGACTGGGACGGCAAGGTGATTCACTAGGAAATGTGTAAGAAATTTCAATTCGATCATACTAACAAATGGTATATGCACAACCCAGCACCTGTCCTAGAAAATGACTCGCATAAACTCCTATGGGACTTTAATATACAAACGGATCACCTAATCCCGGCCAGGAGACCAGACTTAATAATAATCAACAAAACAAATAGAACTTGCAAAATAGTCGACTTTGCTGTCCCGGCAGACCACAGAATAAAACTGAAAGAATGTGAAAAGAAGGATAAGTACCTTGACCTTGCTAGGGAACTGAAAAACCGTAGAACATGCAGGTGACAATTATACCAATTGGAATTGGTGCGTTTGGAACAGTAAATAAGGGATTATTAAAGAGACTAGAGGACTTGGAGGTTGGCGGACGAGTGGAGGCCATCCAAACGACAGCATTGTTGAGAACTACCAGAATACTAAGAAGAGTCCTGGAGACTTGAGGAGACTTGGTGTCACTCAGACTTCAGTGAAAAACTATCGGCTTTCGCTGATGTGAAAAGCTCTGAGTGAATAATAATAATAATAATAATAATAATAATAATAATAATAATAATAATAATGACGGGTTACTCCATATTCCTGAAAGCTCCAGATACAAGATTGAATAGATAAATAACACAATAATGTGTTCTCAAAGCTTCATGTTCAGCCTTTATTAGAAATAAAGTTTGGCAAAGAAGCTTTTTACATTTTGCATGAGTGTAAAAGATTCTGTTCAATGTTCATTGTGAGCTGCATTTTGTTTACAATTATTTCTTCTTGTGTAAGCATGATGAGAAACATAACATTGTTTATCAGTGAAGAAAACAGATATTTGCTGAATAGTATTCGTTTGACAATGCTTAGTGGTATAAAGAAAACATAGATATTCTTATTTTGGCATTTCGTTTTTAATTTGTAAGGACTGAGAAAAGATTGCTTTCGTTGCGTCGAAAAATAATGTGAATAATAGCATACGTAATATATGATTTAGAGTTCGTATGCGATGGATAAGTATCTTTAAAAAAATATGTTTATGTAATCATGACATATGAAATAAAATTTGATATACCTCCGTTTTATAATATTTGTCATATTGCGTATATCAAATAACCGGTTAAAATACGCTCTCTCGACGAGGAATTATATACACTGATTGTATACTGTACAAAGTGGTAGCACGCACTTGTCATAGATACATTAAAGTGCATCTGATGTTGAGATTTCAATTCTTGAACACAGAGAGAAAGAAGTACCCCTCCATTATCATTCCTCTCAGGTCCACTCTGACCCAAAATAGAGGTAGCAGTTACGTTCTCACGTTTCGTTCTATTTGATTTTTTAAACAATAATTCGTATTCAATTGATCTGAACACAGAAAACTCTTTTAGGAACCAACTTTACAATTGATAAATATGAACATATAATACATGCAATTCCTTAACTTCTTGCCATGAAATAACCCGAGGTGAATTAACATGCCGTTAAAATCAACCAATCAATCAATCAACCTATTAGAATGATATTTTTGGGTGCAGATTTTCTCTCTCTATATATAGTGTTCGGCGCCGTCTTTTGTTATAGGCAATTTTTCAATATATCAGCAAACTTATTTATTCGCAATTCATTGACCCGATGATCTGTCCCCGACATTATTTTGCAAAAAGAAAAAAATATATATTCTTGTTACAACCAGTATTTGAGGGATGATAATGATTTCTTCCCATCGATATATATATATATATATATATATATATATATATATATATATATATATATATATATATATATATTTTGTTTTTGATAAGTCTAAGGATTTTTTCCTTTAATCGTAATACATTTCTGTTTGAATATCTATCAGTTTTCACATTTCAATAGAGTACAATTTTCCCTTGAAATTCAATTGAAACTAAGCATAAAAATCACACTTCTTTATATATGAAGGGATTTTGACAGAACTCAGTAAAAAACCACTAAAAATGCAATAATTACGTGTCCTAGAAAATAGTCATGATGAAAGATATATTATGCGTAGCCAATTAGCTAAAGCATGTTGTTTTAATGTCTATTCTTAGGTTTACAGTTTCGTTACTGGGGACTGTAATTAATCTTTTTTTGGTATTCATCGAATCCTCGATTTCCTTCTCCAGTACATTAAAATACAGGAGAGCCTGCACGTCCAATGATCATCTCATTACAAAAAACATTCTACTCTCTGCTTTAAGAGAAAATGTCTAACCACAGTTAAAACTCCTTGGAAATATATATAACCCCGTCTCCCTCTGGTATGGATTAACTAATACCCCTTCTTTCCTTTACAAGGATAGATTTAGCTTTGAATACCCCATTAAAAAATAAGGTAAACTAAAGTTTTGATATATATATATATATATATATACATATATAGGGACGGATGGAATTATAGTTGTATGCAACAATATGGGAAGGATGATGGACAGGAAAACCTGAATTTTGTGTTTGAATTTTCGTTAAAGGTTAATATTTCGCTCACAACCCAAGTATTTTCGAAATAAAAAATACACTCATATGATTCATGACGTTTCTATTTCACTTAAAAGATCATTCTTTAAAAATATAGTGCACAACTAGTTATCATAGCAACAGCCACAGTACTTTCCCTCACGTGTTCATTTTGCATTAGACATTTCCCTAACAGAGAGTGAAAAGTTAAGCGCACAATAAAAGCATATTTCTCTACCAGTTCACGTTTCTTCCGCCATAATCCTCACTACGACAGATACAAAGATGTGTGCGTTGGCGCGCGCACTCACACACACACACACACACACAACCACACACACACACACACACACACACACACACACACACACACACACACACACACGGAGTAATGTGAAAAATAGAATTTAAAAACAGCAGTTTATATCAAATCAGAGATTGTTCCTTGATAGTGGAATAGTGTAACGCAGGAAAGTTTGCCACATCATAATTGAAAAGATTGCTGCCATCTAGTAACTATTCCATTGTTCTATAATATTATATTAAGAGAGATTAATCGGCATAAAGCCTCGACGTCCTATTAATTCCTGGAATATATAATTTGGGGAATTTTTTTAAAGCACTATTAAAGCGTCAAAATTCTCTAAGGTTATTTAAACTTTAATAGTTTCTGCCAATGGTTGCAATATATAAACTGATACCGTCTGCGACATGAAATTAGTGAAATTAAGATTAATGATTGCATGTTGTTGCTGGTTTTTTTTATTAGCAATGAAATCTTTTTTAGTAGTTATAGAATGTTATATGTCTATTATTCCGTGAATTATCAAAATCTTTGTCTTCGTTTAAAAGCAACATTTCGGCTTGGGCTATGAAAAAAAATGTTCAATGTTTCCGTAAACTGCAGCATGTAAGTCAATTTCTTAAACCAGAAAAAAAGACAGCAAACCTATTAGATAAAAATACACTCAGCTTCTCACTTATTTCCAGAAATCTAGCTATGATTAGAGTGAGATAACCGAGATGCACCCACACACGAGTGATGTGTGGTTCTCCTATGAAACCTCCCTGACTTCCTGCTTCGTACATCTAAATTCTCGAGACTGTTGCAGAATACGTCAAGTAATCGAGTTATCTTAGTTTCTCCTTGCTTCTCAACTTTCACGAGTAGAGAGACATCAAAAAGCATCGAATCAGTTTGTCCTCGATTCTCTATTTTCGTGAACCTGGCATTATCTCAAGCCTCTCTCCTCTTCCAACCCTTGGGGAGCCTGATGCAAGTCCAGTGCCCAGAGTGATATAACCCCTAGTAGCTCTCTTTTCGTCTTCTTCCTACTCGTGTCGAAATCTCCTGCCTTATATAATATTCCTGCCGCCCATGTAAATGCTTGTGTTCTCACCTATAGTCTGTTACCTATGCGTTGCACCTGGAAACGCTACTTTACACTATGTCACCCACGTGTCTTACGTGGTATTTTACATGAGAAAATATTTGCGTCCTGTTTACTTTACGAGATAGATATATTTCCTGTTATCCTACACACGTAATTTACGTGGCATGTGAAAATGATTTTCAAGTTATTATCCAACAAATGAAGACCACGCACCCCCCGCCAAACAAAAAAGAATCACAAAAGACCAAATAAGTATACACGTTTTCTTTTCGGAAGTCAATAGTGAGATAACCAGGCATTTTAAAAGTTGTCTACACATATATCTTTCTTTAGAAATCGGTATACACCAATTAAGCAACAGATGGTTGAAAATGATATAAAAAGATAGCTTGTAAATATTTTATATGCAAATACACTGTTTTTATGATCGAGTGTATATGTCTGTGTGTGCGTGTGTGTGTCATTCATTCTGCTGAAAAATCTTAATGGCACGTCAACCAGTCTATGGTAAAGTATATACCGAGCGTTTAGGGAATCGCGTTCAATGTGCAATCATGTTTACATTTTTGCTTTTCTCATTTTTAAGATCTATTTTTTATTTAAAAAAACAAAAGATAATTGCATTTATTTTACATTTAAATCCTGTTGTTCTCTTTGCAATAAATATCAAATAAAAAGGTTCATACAGCTAAATACACATATCATTTGCTTGTATTTTGGTTTCTTTCTTAGTATTATTGTACCGTTACACACCAAACGGGCTGTTGTTAAATTTCACCACACAAAGCGAAGTTGGCAAAGCTATGCTGTTCAAATGGAAGTTTTCCTGATAGAGTATCAATAGACGTTTGTACAACTAGTACTCAGAGAATTTTGAATCATCACAGGTCGAACAAGGTTACGCGTAGAGGACTACATCTTAAGCATACCTCGGACATCGTGATAACCTCGCCCTGAGAAAAAATGACAAACACACAAAAACTCCATCTTAGTTCGCTAATACAAAAGTTTATTAGCTGCAACATTTTCACTAGTGGTCGGGAAGAGAGAAACAACATGGGAAAACTGAGTCGACCTTGTTAACTAGACAAAGAATGACAAAATGCCACGAGGTGAGAGAGGGCAGACACAGACATTGACTATCCCTCAATTTTTCTCTTGTTCTAAATGTGCTTGTTCACCTATTTCGCCTTCAAAGTTTCGTGTCTGGTGTGAGACCTTTTTTCGGAGCTCACTGAAATGCGGTCTTTCACTTAGGCTGTCTTCTCATCGTCGTATCTTGTGTCCCACTCATTTAATTATTGTCATGTCTGGTTACTAACTAACAATTTTTCTGTTTTCTATCCGAAGCTCACTCTTAACGGCTTTCCCGTTGGAGGTTCCTTCGGCCAATCAGAACCCATTGCCGATATGCTGCTGATACGTTTCTATTTTTAACTTGGGCGCTAGCTGCTATGATCATCTGGATTTAAGAAGCCTACTTTTCTCTTATTCTTTTCTCTTTTTTCGTATGATTCTTTCTTTTCTTTTACTGGTGGACCAGTAAATCTCGCTAGGAAACAACTCCCAATCAATCGGAGCCCCTAATTATTTTACATAGTGATATATCAACCTTCGTGGATTATTTAATTTCAAAGCCATCCTTGTAGAAGGACATCAGGGATATTATTTAACCCTTAACTTGGGGATAAAGGGGTTCATAATTTCCCATGTTTTGTAGACCACAAATGAACCTAATAGGGTCAGTCCGAAATCACTTCCTTCGAGGTTGCATTTCAGCCCTTTATCAATTACGCTACGAGGACCATTCTTTCAAGTATTTAATTCTATGGAAATTACAAAATAGATATAAAACTTCATATTCTATTCTGAGGATAGTAATAGCATCGATGACCTAGAGGAATCTTCAGAGTTCTTTATTTTTTTTTACATTTCATCGCTCGATAGCACGTTGGTGAAGATTATCAAAATTTCAAAGTTTATTGAATCCTCAGAGCTCATCATATCTTCTGCAAAAAACATGAAATAATACTTCTTAGTAAGGATATATTAAGATAGAAACTGTCAATTCCCTCTGAGTTGAATACAGTGTTTGATCTGAATAAACTATGTTTGCAGAAAAACATCCCAATTAATTGAGGAGAAATGAGGATAAACTGCGGATAAGCTAAGTAGATTAGTATAACGTGTGATCGCGCTAAATACAAGCAGACGTATAATATACATTTGTACCAATTATCATGGATCACAGGTAGTATTCAAAACATATTTTTTTTCAGATTATCGATCTTCTACTCAATGACGTCTGTTTTATTCATCTTATTTAATAAGAAAAGTTAACATAAAATTGTTAAGCACACTGTCGTTTTCATGTAATGTTCTGGAACCAATATGACTGTTAATTGTGACCTATGAGTCGACCATTTCAGCCAGAAAAATGTCTGCAAGATAAGAGTTGGAGGTTTACAGCAATGAATAATAAACATATTTACTACAAATGGACTACACAGAAGTATACATTTGGACTTCAAGCCTGCATTAAAAGTCAATCCTTTGGTAATGTGACATTTTTTTCTGGTTTAAGAAATTGACTTACATGCTGCAGTTTACGGAAACATTGAACATTTTTTTCATAGTCCAAGCCGAAATGCTGCTTTTAAACGCAGACAAAGATTTTAATAATTCACGGAATAATAGACATATAACATTCTATAACTACAAAAAAAGATTTCATTGTTAATAAAAAAAAAAAAACAGCAACAACATGCAATGATTAATCTTAATTTCACTAATTTCATGTCAACAGAAATTTATTTGATTATTGCTTGTCGTATTTAGTTATTTCTATTTATCTGTTCATTTCGAGCAAATGAATAGACTTTGGACGCATATCCCTGATGTGCACTTTCTATAAAAGTATTTCTAAATATATCTTTGATCAATTTCAAATTGATATGCCTTCAGTGATTTTAATGTTAGCTATATCAGTAAAGTCTCATAAATGGAACCAGGAAACATTAAAACGATCGCATCTTTCTAAGAAAATATGGATAAAATGAAATTAGATTAAGCAACGATCGATAAAACCACTTGCAAAGTAATTGTTTATCTGGAAGTTGATTTCTTTGATAAATTACTATATTGTACACATCGGAGAATGTGAATTTGGAAAAGTTTGAGATGCTGTAACACAGTTTGTCCTCTTATTACAGAAACAGGCAGCTCAATAAAATGGAGCTGTCTTCTTGATAGTATCTGCCAATTTTTAAAAATTCTTCCTAACGCTCGTTCTGTAGTGCTATAATAAAAGCTGTTGACAAATAATTTTGTAGTGATTCAATTGAAGTTTTACTAAATAACCCATTCATGGATATGTGACGTATTTAATAATCTGACTGCTCAAGTAACATATAATTCTATTATTATTCTAAATAATTGCGAGCGTTTGACAAACATATGAAATAAAGCAGCATAGTTCACGTTAAAAGTGTCGTATGGTTTACCCGCATCTGAACTTATTCTACGAAATCTTTCTGATGAATGTATCATTGGGGAACGAAAATTTGAAATGCAATTAAGGAAATCAAATTGAAAACTATGCTAGAAAAAAAAACTGACCCAGCTAGGGTGACTTATGTATGCCGTAATTGGAAATTACAATAGGTGCGAAAGAAAATGTATTTACCCAAGCCTTTCAACAAAAGCAAGGGGAGATACGAGGTCAATTTTTAAGTTGAGTATATCTGGTTGGAATTCAGAGTTTTCTTTCATCTAGACCGATTTCTATACTAATATTTAGGTGCCTAGTTTGTTCTAGTATTTAACCATAATTTTGGAGCGGGGCAATGATTGTATTCAGACATTTCCCTAGGGCATCGGCACGATGGGAAAAACAAATGGCCTCATCTTGAATATGAACTTGGGTCTCCGAGTCCATTTTCAATAACAGTAATATTTACACCAGGAACACCTTGTTTTACTGGTGTGACATACAGAGAACCTTTTACAGATGTTTTAAACACATTTATCATCGGCCAGTATCGAAATAGTGATATTTTTTTCAAAATAAAAACAGAAATCGTTCTCTCGATTTGAGGGCAAATTATCAAACTCAGATCAGAGAACTTGATCCGAAAGAAATATCTCTTTCTCTCACACTCTCTCTCACTAAATAATAATTATTTTATTATTTATGAATAACTGATTATAAATATTTATTAATAATTTAACATGGTCATTTAGGGTTTTTTTTTTTACCAGCCATTGGCTTAATGAGTACGATGAACACCAATAATCATGGGGAACGGGGTTCAATCCCAGGTCAAGTCATACTAAAGACTCAGAAATGGTACCAGATGCCCCCTTGCTTAGTACTCAGAACTATAAGGTATGGATCAAGCATAAATTGGAGCAATCCAGGGCATGGAGTAGCGTCCTTCCCTACACCGTGGTGTAGTAGCTATTGAAAAGGGAGCCTTCGGTTCACCCTCGACTTACGTTGCCAACTTTACTTTTATTTAGGTTTTGACTCAATAAGCAAGTGATTAAAAAAAGTTGCCAAATGTTTTCTTTCATATGGCAGAAGTTATTGTATAAAAAGTATAATTTACCTAATTTGAGTCTCTCCCTCCCTTCTCTCTCTCTCTCTCTCTCTCTCTCTCTCTCTCTCTCACACACCATGTCTATGCCTCTCAACCTACCCTCACTCTTTCTCACTCTTTCTTCCTCTCACACACTTAACCAGTGCTTCTTCTCTGATGTGACAATCCAGTTTCCTATGACGTCGTTCACCAGGTAGGAGATCAAGTCTGTGTTTCCTAAGTAACGATGTATTTTCCCATTACGTGACCAAGATGTACTTAAACAATAACAATTACATCTCACTACAACAATGTCTTTAATTCTACCATGGAATCATCTATCGGCAATCACAAAAACTCAACCCTCTACACGCAGTGACCCGACACATTTGTCGTAATTTACAAAGTGTTTTTTGCTTCGATGTGGTACAAGGCCGATAGAATGGGGCACCCATAAGACCAGACACATTCGTCATCAGTTACGCTATAATTGCACCCCATGTAACAAAAGTTTAATGTAACTATTTTTCCAATTCTTACTTAAAGAAAAATCATTGCTGAACGGATCAACATTTTTTTTTCATTTTAATCAATAACATTCAAAAATAAATTCTTGTTGACCTCTTGTTTGTCAGCACTGAATATTTAGCTTATCTTCTCATTTCAAAACAAATACACTGACCTTCAAATCTGTTTATTTCGCTTCAAATTAAACTATATCGGCTTATTTTCTAACAGAAACCTTCTTGATATTTTGGTCCATTTTTTAAATAAACCCTTCAAAGTTTCTTTATAGATATAACCGCTCAATAACTCCAATGTTTCAATGTTGGACAGTGAACATAAATCAGACGAAGAAGATTTTAACACTTATCGACCGCTTGACAAAAAATTCGAAAATATTTAGGTTAAGGAAGGTTGCAAAAAATGTTGACACTGAATTGACCACAAAATCATACAAGGGTCATTCCATTGATAAAGTGAAATATTGCAAAGAGAGTTAGCTATAGGAAGTGGCATTTTTTTTTCAAAGAAAAAAAATAGTAATGAGGGTTTCATGTGTCATAATACCGTCAGCAGGACCTTCTTTGAATGAATGCTCATTTTATAGGAAATATGTAATATTTGACTAGTATATCTACCTAATATTGAAATCCAGTAGCGATTCCAAACTATAAAGTGTGTTAAGAGTAGTTAAAATCTAGAACCTATGTTAGTGCATCCTGGGTTGGTGATTAATCAATATATTAGTATAATTAAACCATCACTATCTTATCCTTTTCTTTTAATCTAAAGTATGATCAATAAATAGCCTAATTTATTCCAGTAATGAATACAAATAATAGATAAAGAATTCACAAAACTTATGAAAAGCTTATTTATCACTATATAAAATTTTGGCAGCTGTTCTATTCGAACAAGTCAACTTCAGCAAAGATACACCACGGCTCACAGCAATTCTAACATCTTTAGGAAGCTGCCTGAAGATACCACTTTTTTAAAAGGGTGAAGCTCTTCCAAGGTGTTATAACAGAATTTTCTTGAATTTTCTCTGAAGGCAGAAATCACAGAGAGACAATTCCAAGCAGGGTGCAACGATTTTGCTCATGGAAAAAAAAGAAACTCACTTATTTTTTTAATCATTTATTGAAATTTATTTTGGATCACACGTTTATCATTGCATCACAGAGCAGGTGAAATCTTTTTGAAATGAAAGTTATAGCCGAACTCAGCATTGACAATTTTTCCTGGACAACGAATTTGCAGGATTATTGCTCTCAGAGAAAGTTACGAGTGAACATTGGTATTTCACCAGTCATATTGTGGAAAATTTGTAGCAAATGTTTTTCTATTATATGCTTCATGGCTTATGGCAACTTCAACTCTTTAGGTGTCAGTTTTCTGAGCTCGAAAAATAATTTCATATTTGCTTTCAAGTTTTCAAACCGTCAAGAGAACGTGCCTAGACACTACACACTCCTCGAAACACTTCAAAAAATCTGAAGGATCAAACCCCAGAATAATTTAAGAAATATTTTCCCTACTAGATTGTTGAAAATACATTCTAACTAAAACAATATTTTTTATTTAATTTTGAACCAACTACAATCTTTTAAATTTGCTATGAAAAAGAAATATCCAGTAGGTTTATACATTAATTCTATAAACTACTCACAGATTTTGACTTAAGAAACTTTCGGAGAAAAATCTTACATTCTCTTCGTTCACGTCTTTATTTACTTTCAACATCGCTAAATCCCCTTCGAGAGGAAAAAACACTCCTGTCAATTTTAAGCTTACTCAAACATTTTGGTCACACACACACATACACACGCACAAACACACACACAATACACACACACACACATATATATATATATATATATATATATATATATATATATATATATATATATATATATATATATACTTACAATTTCAATGCTTAAAAAACAACAGCATTGAATTTATGAACTTTTCGTTCTTTATTAGAGAATATTTACTATCCAAGTAATACTATATTTTCTGGCGCACTGAAACTGGTTGACTGCTTCATCTACCTAGGGAGCAGTTTCTCATCAACCGAGAGAGACGTCGACTCACGCCTGGCAAAGGCATGGACAACTATCGATAGGTTATCGGTCGTATTGAAGTCAGACCTGACCGATAACATGGAGCACAGTTCCTTTCAAGCAGCGGTAGTATCGATACTGCTACATGGATTTACCACGTGAACGCTAACAAAACGTATGGAGAAGAAGCTTTACGGCAATTACACGAGAATGCTGAGAGCAATACTGAACTGGTCCGGGGAACAGCACCCCAAAAGCAGCAACTGTACAGCCACGAACCACCCGTCACGAAAACCATCAAAGTTAGACGAACCAGGCATGGAGAACACTGCTGGAGAAGAAGGGACGAGCTCGTAAGTGATGTACTCATGTGGACCCCTTCGCAGGGACGAGCGAAGACAGGACATCCAGCTCGACCATACATACAGCAGTTCTGTGCTGATACTGGATGTAGCCTGGAAGACCTGCCAAAAGCAATGGACGAAAGAGAGGGGTGGCGAGAGAGGGTCAGAAATATCCGTGCTGACAGCATGACATGATGATGATGATGATCTTTTTAAACGACTAATAAACAACATCTCACATGAGAAAACATGGACGTGGCCAAGAAAAAGAAATTTGAAGAGAGAAACAGAATCTCTCCTAATAACGGCACAAAATAACGCCGTAGGAAGCAATCATATCAAAGCGAGGATAGATAAGACGCAACAAAATAGCAAATGTAGGCTATGTGGTGGCAGAGATGAAACGATCAATAACGTCATAAGTGAATGCAAAAAATTACCATAGAAGGGGTATAAGACTCGACCCGAATACGTAGGCAAGGTGATCCACTGGGAGATGTGAAGACATTTAAATTTGACCATACGAACAAATGGTATATCCACCACCTAAGAGGTGTCCTTGAAAATGACACGCATAAACTCCTATGGGTCTTTGACATACAGACAGATAACCTAATCTCGGCCAGAAGACAAGACTTAAAAATAATAATAAAAAAAGAGAACTTGCAAAATTGTCGATCTTGCTGTCCCGGCTGACCACAGAATAAAACTGATATACTGTGAAAAGAAGGATAAGTACCTCGACCTTGAGGGGGAATTCTAAAAACTATGGAATATGAAGGTAACAATTATACCAATTGTGATTGGTGTTTTTGGTCCAGTATCTAAAGAATTATTAAAAGGACTGGAGGACTTGGAAGTTGGCAGACGAGTGGAGACCATCCAAACTACATAATTATTGAGAACGGACAGAATACTGAGAAGAGTCATGGAGACTTGAGGAGATTTGCTGTCACTTAAACTGCAGTGAAAGAAAATCAGCTAACGCTGATGTGAAAAACTAAAAGAGTAAATAATAATAATAATAATAATAATAATAATAATGATAAGTAAGTAAAGTTGGCGACCGTAATCGAGGGTGACCCGAAGTCCCCCTTTTCAACAGCTACTACTACTATAGGGGAGAGCGCTACTCATTTCCCTGGATTGCACTACTTTACCCTTGATACATACCTTATATTGTTGAGTGTTAAGCAAGGAGGTATCAAGTACCATTTTTAAGTCATTGGTATGACGCGAACTTGGATTGAACTCTGGTCTCCCGGACCATTGGCGAACACTCTGTCCACTGGGCCAATGAGCCGGTAAGCTTGAGGTAAAAATGTAATTATTGTGAGTAGCATACTTTAGTCATTTTGCTCAGCTCCATAGAAAGAAAAGTAAGTAAAAGCTGAAGCAGAAATAAGATTATTAAAATGTATTAAATGAAGATATCAATATTTCTATTTTTTTTACTCTATAAATAGAGTATTGCATACTTCTCGCATATGGAAAAAACTAGATGAAAAGGTTAATTGAGAGGACAGTATAACTTAAAGCTATTTGAAACCTGAAAGTTTAAGCAAGGTTTCACAAAGTACTGGTTTTACCTCAACACAATATTTTTGGGTTTAGCTTGGTTCATTGTCTGTACTACAAGTGAAATATTTCTAATTTTAAGGAGAAGTATTAGGCACCGAAATATTCAATTTTTGAATTATTTTGATGTTATTCTGAATACAATGCATTGAAAATGAGGAGGAAATGTTAACCGCTGGGAGGAAATTAATTCAATCGTTTCTTGCATTTATGTATCATGCAAATGCCCGATTTTTCTCTAGAAACTCTAACAAATAATTTTACTACAGAAAAGCATTTCCATAATTTTAAAATAGAAATTCATTAAAGATAAGAAATAAAGTAATTGTCTGCAGAAGATATTAACATACCCAGAACTGAACTATAATATCTGGATATGATGTTTTTTTATATATAATTCCAGAAGAAATTTGATAGAAAAATTCAAGGAAATAGAAGGTTAACTGAGTGCATGAGAAACTGTCAATGTCTTTAATTGCATAATTAAAAATGGATTTAAATTAATAAGTATTATATCAGTACCAGTTCTCCATTATGAGCAACAATCATTATATTATTTAAAATAAGTTAAAAACATCAATATTCTGCGTTGAATATCATACACCGCATTTACTAGATGATTTTTTTTCTCGTTGAAAAATGAACGGTTATATCAAGGCAATCTGTGATTATCGTGATAATCGACAGGTATTACATTAGGATGCAAATATATCTGATTCTCAAAACGTCATCTAAGTATTTCACGAAGGATTCTGGTGCAATGACTAGCAAAAAATATCAGCATTCAATTTTAGTCTATATAAAACCAAGTTTGATATGTTTGGACAATAATATAGACGAGGTTTATGTAGGCTAAACCATTAATATATGTTCTTTATATCATCTAATGCTAGTCAAGTTAAACAGTATCTCTATATGGATATTCATATTTACCAACCCCTCCGCTAGGGCAGGATATGACACAAGGTCAATTTTTTAAGCGGAGTTTAAAAGGTTTGAAGTCAGTTTTCCTTCTCCGAGACTAGTTGCCTCACCAAGGCTGAAGAACCCAGTCTGTCCTACTATTAACCCATAGGTGGAGGGAGAATAATTGGATTCATACCTTTCCCAAAAGGCATTAGTGCAATGTGAAATGCATTAAGTCTCGGCCAGGATTTGAACTCGTGTCGCCGTGACCATTTCCTACGACGATAACCATTACACCGCAGGTATCTCTATATTTATATTAAGTGTAATATTATTCAGCTGTAATTTAATGTGATTTGTTTGAAGAGATTATTGTTAGGAATTATTGAAAGTCGTAATAGTAAGATTATCAAGTTGAAGTTTTGGTTCTGCATGGATAAAATATATTTTATAATTCCTTAATCCTTTTATTATAGACAGTCAATATTTACCTTCGAATATCCCGAGGATAAACTCTCTGTTCTACTTTTTAAAAATGTTCTCTTTGATTTCACATAAATCAGAACGCTTGCAAAAAACTATCCAAACTTATTACGGTAGTATATGGATTTTAAGAACGTCTATTTACATATGCAAATTTCAAAATATAATTTCGCCAATAAAGTATTGAATGAAAGATTATTAATAACACCTTGAGAAATTTTCCTGTCTACGTTATCTGATGATCTTTCACCAGAGTTTGGGTAACTGCAAGTCTCTTGAAGTGTCAATGACTCTTCCTAGTATTCTGGCCAATCTCAACAATGCAGTATCTAACACAGTTTCAGTGATGGTTAATTATAATCTGGTTTGGTTGAGCAGAAATGTAAGTCAAATTGGAAAGTATAAACGATCAACGCAGGAAGGCCAAAATGAAAACAAATGGATGCGTATCTTGTCTGTGACAGGTTTGATTATGAATTCTCTCTCTCTCTGTCTCTCTGTCTCTGTCTCTCTGTCTCTCTGTCTCTCTCTCTCTGGTCTTACTGTCTGCAGTCTGAACATCAAAAATTAAATGATTGTTGACGGAGAGTTCTTGATTTTGTCTTGCCAACACCCAGGCAATCTTGTTCTAACGGATCACACCGATGGTCAGAATTTGTTCCGGATTTCCGGATAGATTGCGTCTTTCCTTATCTATGGATGTTTCAAACACAGTGTGGGCTCGGTGAAATTTGAAAAACAAACTATCTGGAACCATATTTGGTACCGGACTTAGTGATAGTGTTGAAATTGGTGCAAGGTTGAACTATGCTACTATATATATCCAAGATAAGAGCCCAGACGGTGATATCTCTAGTATCATAAGTAGTTTGGATGGTCTTGACTCACCCTCTTATTCGCAAGTCCTCCAGTCACTTAGAAAATCCTTTGTTACAATTTGTATAAACGTCACCCTTATTTTCTAAAGCTATTTCAATTCCCTAACAAAGTCGAGGTATTTATCCTTCATTTCATTTTCTTTAAATTTTACTCTGTGGTCAGTCGGAACCGCAAAATCCACAATTTTGCAAATTCTTTTATATTGTTAAACATTATAAGGTCTGGTCGTCAGGCCGAGATTGTGTGAACCGTTTGTATCTCAAATGGACAAATTTTAATTTTATTATTATCATTATATCATTTACATTTTGAGAGTTTTCACATCAGTTTTAGTGGATGGTTTCCACTGGAGTTTGAGCGATAACAAGTCTCCTCAAGTCTCCAGGACTCTTCTCAGTATTCTGGCCGTTGTCAATATCATTATAGCTTGGATAGTCCCCACACGTTTTCTTATTTCCAGGTCATCCAGTCCCGTTAAATAATACTTTGGTGTCTGAACCAAAAGCATCAGTTACGATTGGTATAATTGTCACCTTCATGTTCCATAATTTTTTTCAATTCCCTAACAAGCTCGAGGTACTTATTCTTCTTTTCACTTTTCTTCTGTTTTATGCTGTTGTCAGCTTGGACAGCAAAGTCCACAATTATTATTATTATTATTATTATTATTATTATTATTATCGATTTTTTCGCACCACCGTGAGCCGAAGGTTTTTAACTGGAGTCTGAGTGATAGGAAGTCAACTCAGGTCTCCTGGACTTTTCTCTCTATTCTGGCCGATCACAGGAATGCTAAGGTTTGGATGATCTCTTCTCATCCTGTTATTTCTATGTTTTCCAACCCTTTTACTAATTCTGTGACTGTCCCAAAAACATCGATTACAATTGGTAATACCCACACTTTCATGTTCCACAGTTTTTTCATAGTTCCCTAGCAAGGTCCTGGAATTATCATTCTTTTCACTTTCTTTCAATTTTACTCTGTGGTCAACCGGCACTGCAAAATCAACAATTCGGCAAATTCACTTTTTTTCTGTTAATTACTACAAAGTCTTGTCATCTGGCTGAGATTGGGTCACCCGATCTTATCTCAAAATCTCAGAGGAGTTTGTGCGTCTAATTATCCTCGGCATATTCTAGATGCGGTTTATACCATTGGTTCGTATGGTAAAATTTCAATTTCTTGCACAATTCTGAATTGATCCATTTGCCCACCCATTATTTGCATTCTTATGCTCCTTCAGTTGTTAATTTGCTGCAATCACAAAGTACGAGATTGATCGTTTCGTCTCTATCTCCACATAACCTACATCTATTGTTTTGCTTTGTAGGTTTCCTTTTATCCGTACCTTTTGATGACAATTTGATTCGGTAGTTTGAGTCCTTCCGTCATGTGCCTTTTGCCACTTTTCTTTACTCGCCTGGCGTATTTTTCTATGCCAAATTCTATTCCTATTCTTTTGAAAGCTCTTCATGCTAGCGTAATTCCGATGGTTTCTCACTGGAGTTTGAGTGACAACAAGTCTAGTCATTGTCAAGGACTCTTCTCAGTTTTCTGGTCCATCTCAATCATAATGTAGTTTGGATTTTTTTTCCGTCCCACCGCCTGACAAATACGGTACAAGGCCTTTTTAAAGTGGGTTCGGACGCAGGGCCGCAGCCTACACGCGTCCTTCAAAGTCCAAAAACATAATTTTATTATTAAGGGTTTTCGGACTATTGTTTTTATTGTTATTTCCACAACGTTTTGGCCGATATGTCCTTCGGCCTTCTTCAAGTGTTTGTCGAACTCGCGAACCTTTACGGAACTTCGAACTACGTCCTTTATTGAAACCACGGGGGGGGGGCTCTTCTGATTCCGTTAGCCATAAGCGGGTACAAGTGTTGAGTATTGCTGTATTGTTACTCGCCTGTAGTGAGGATTGAACCTGCAACATCCAGATGATTGTCACCTTAGAAGCATAGGGAATCAACGCCTATAACCGTTACAACATGTTGTCCATGGTTATCCGGTTATGGCTAACGGAATCTGAACAGGCGAACCCCGTGGTTTCATAAAGGACGTAGTTCGAAGTTCCGTGAAGGTTTCCGAGTTCGACAAACACCTGAAGAAGGCCGGAGGACATATTGGCCAAAACGTTGTGGAAATAACAATAAAGGTGAAGACAATAGTCCGAAAACTCTTTATGATAAAAGTCAACAAGCTTCGTCTCAGAAATTTAGACAACTAATATCCAAAAACATCTTCGGTCCCGTCGGCACCCACTAACGCCAGAAAATAAACAACAAACAAACTTTTATCAATGCAGTTTGGATAGTCTCTACTCTTTATCTTATCTACAAGTCAACAGTAAAGTCTCCTAGTCCGCAGGATCTCATTTTTTGTTGACTATCACTTGGCCCAGTCGTCAGGCTGAGAGTAAATAATCCGTTTGTATTTCAAATTGATAGAGAATTTTGTACGCTAAAAATCTCAGATAATTTTATTATTATTATTATTATTATTATTATTATTATTATTATTATTATTATTATCATACGAACTATTTTTGTCATTCATTTGTTTCGTTGTTAAAAATATTTATTGCATTCTTCAGCAGTAAAACACTGAAATTGCTGTTACCATACAAATGCGAGTATTTTCTTGTTATTGATCAGCCATATCACTTCCGTTTATTTATCAATTCATTGTAAAATATTGGAAACAAATATCCGTTGGCACTTTTTAATTCTTTACTCTATTTGTCATAGAGGATTCACAAGAGGAATTATGTTTGTAATTATCTTCCTATTCACCAATGTTTTACTTTGTCTCTCATATAAACGCCTGTCCATAATAGTCTGCATCTCTCTTTTTCTTTGAAACTACAAGCTGCACATGCGAAATTAAGATAATTCTAGTATCATAGTAAACGATGCTAAGATAAAATTTAATTTCAAATTTTAATTTTAAACTTACATTTAAATTTTTAAAAAATATACAACAGAACTAGAAGATAGCCAAAAAACCCAGTAAATATACGCAACTTTTTATGCAGTTAGGGCTTGACGAGATCCCCTCAGAAGTGTGGAAGACCAGACAATTCGACGACATACTGCTCCGACACTGCAACGCAGTTTATAACCAAAATCCGATAGACAGATGGACGAAGGGATGCATCCTCGCCTTCCCTAAAAAGGGTGACCTCGGATTAGCCAAGAACTATCGAGGTATAACACTTACATCCATAGCAGCCAAAATCTACAATGACCTACTACGAAACCGCATAGTATCCCAAATCGACAAAATCCTGAGGAAAAAAAACACAATGGCTCCAGAAGAAACAGTTAACAATATCACAAATATTGATCACCCATAGAATCCTAGAAGACGTGAGGGCAAAAAACTTACAGGCGACATTACTATTTGTCGATTTTACCAAGACCTTCAATTCCATTCACAGAGGGAAGATGGAACAAATCCTACTAGCATACGGCCTACCAGAAGAAACCGTAGCAGCAATAATAATTCTCTACAGAAACACGAAAGTGAAAGTGCGTACAACGGATGGAGACACAGAATACTTCGACATTGTAGCAGGAGTACTACAAGGGGACACGCTAGCCCCATACCTCTTTATCATCTGTCTAGACTACGTACTTAGAACATCGATCGATAACATTAGGGAAAACAGCTTCGTGCTGACAAAGAAAAGAAGCAGAAGGTATCCTGCAAAAACAATTACCAACGCCGACTACGCCGATGACATAGCGCTACTAGCCAATACACCAAACCAAGCTGAAACACTACTGCATAGTTTGGAACGAGCCGCTGCAGGCATTGGACTCCATGTTAATGCACACAAAACTGAATTTATGTGCTTTAATCAGAAAGGCGATATCTCCACACTAGACGGAACCTCTCTGAAACTGGTTGACAAGTTCACCTACTTAGGAAGCAGCGTCTCATCAACCGAAAAAGACATCGACACACGGATAACGAAGGCATGGACAGCTATCAATAAGCTTTCGTTCATATGGAAAGCAAATCTGACCGATAAAAGGAAACGCAGTTTCTTCTAGGCTGCGGTCGTGTCGATACTGCTATATGGATGCACTACTTGGACGCTGAATAAACGTTTGGAGAAGAAGCTAGACGGCAATTATACAAGAATGTTAAGAGCAATATTGAACAAAAGGCGCTAACTATACGGTCACCTACCACCTATCACGAAAACTATACAAGCTAGACGAACCAGACATGCCGGGCACTGCTGGAGAAGCAAGGACGAGATCGTAAGTGATGTACTCCCGTGGACCCCCGCATATGGCCAATCAAAAGCAGGACGGCCAGCTCGAACATACATACAGCAGCTATGTGATGATACGGATGTAACCCTGAAGACCTTCCAGAGGCGATGAATGATAGGGAGACGTGGAGAGAGAGAGGGTCAGGGAAATCCGTGCTAGCCACACGACATGATGATGATTGTATAACATACCTTTGAAACGATTTGCATGCCTTCAAATGAATTCTTCAAACATTATATTTCATTCCATCTCAATAGCAGCCTGAAACGTACCAATATTTTGAGCGTAAGTTGCATTTGTTTCATTTTCTGAAATGCCACATATAGCGTAATCAAGCGGGGTTAATGTCTGGTCTTAAATCTTGTTTAAATGCTGTCCGCGTGGATTTTCAATTCATTAGCGTACATTCTTATTGTCGTTGTGCGGCCCTTCTTAATCCCCATAAGGAGAGCATTTTAAAAGCCTTCTTTTTTGTTTTTGTTCCACCCTCCACCACCTTTTTTCCTTCAAAGGTATTTGTCTGAATCTCGACAGAAGCATGTAGAAGGCGTGAACTGCAATCGATAGCTTGCCGATCATTTTGAAATATGATCTCTCTGAAAAAAATATGATTTTTGCGAAGCTGTTCCTGTGTTAGTGTAAAAATATTTATGCACCATCTAGATACGAACGAAAAGCAGGGAAAATGTTAGATGGGTACAAGACAAGAATATAGTTTTGTACGAATTCTGGAAGCAGCTCCTCACAAAATATCAGGTTTGCTGTTGCGTAGCACACATCAGACAAACCATGCCAAGAAGACAAAGAAGACAAGATGTTGAAGTACTGTTGTGTACTGTTGAAGAAATAGGAATAAAGTTCTAAGCGACGTTTTCTTTTGTACTCTTACACATGGAAGCGCTGATATTAGTCTACCAGCAAAGACTTGATGGTATTCTGGTTGCGATATTGTCCTCCAGCGGTAAGTATCTTCATACAAAAAGGTACATTTTGTCAGTAAGAGACTGCAATACGTTTTGATAACGAGCATAACTTGTCCCTCCTTATATATGCTCTTGTCATCGCTGATTGGCTGATCTCCTGCAGCTACTAACGGAGAAGCTTATTAGTACTTGCCATCAATTTGTAGACGGCGTGTACCCATTCAGATTACCCTTTTACAAAACAATCTTACATGACTTTCAAGGTACTTCACAGTTTTTTAAACAAAATGACAAGATGCAAAAAATGACCACAAATCGTAGAGTAATGGGAAGTACAATTATTAATCTCATTATTATTATTATTTACAACTATTTAATCTCATTATCATTATTATTTAAACAATGACTAAAATATCAAGAAAATTCCTACAGCACATGCTCCAGTTATCTGTCTTTCAGTTGAAAGCTCTGTTGAATTCTACGTGCAAAGTTGTTGATTACGTACACACATTACACCGGGGTGATCGCTTGAATCTTTCATGGGATGGCTACATTCAATGCTGTATTTTTTAAAGCATTGATCTGTTTGATGCTGTCCTTGAAAAAATACCCTGAGGAAGATTTCTAAGTAGTTCAGGTCTGACGCATGAGCTGCCACTTAAGATGTGCGCTTGATAAGACATTCTCCAAAATATTCGTGGAACCTCGCAATAGTTTTATTAAATATGAGTGAAGAAATATTATCGCACTAAAAACACAGTTACTCCTCAGAAATGTCCTTTTGCCCGTCGAACTCTCCTCAGAATTATTCAAGCACTTGCATGTAACACTTTTTATCACTGTCGTGCTTCAAGATGGTCAGCCCTGCCGTATATAGTTCTGCATGTAGAGGTTACCGCTTTTTCAAAAGACCGTGTTCTTAGAGTTTACATGCATATTCAAGAAAAAATGTGCTTCATCAGAAAATCAGATCTCATTCAAGAATTCCTTTTCATCACCGAAATTTCTACGAAAACTAGTGGCACATGACTACACTTTTTCCATATCGGTCATGGTCCCTTGGTATTTGATCAAGATCTGGTACGTATAAAGTCTGTGATCTTTCATCAGAAATCATAGAAAATAAGATACCAATATTCCAAATTCTTGCCTTCTGCGTCACAATGATTTAGCCGGACCCTGGCCAACTGAACGTTGAACATTGGTGATATTATTGAGTTTTCGCATAGTGATCGGAGACATAGATGGTGAAAAACCCATTGTCATAGTCTTCATAAGAGCAATCAACTTCAATTTTATTTATTATCTTAAAAATCTGATTCCTTTTTGTGTTTAAATAAAACTATTTTGCATCCTTCTTGAAGAATTTTGAATGACTTAACAAAAATTACTTCTCCTCAAACGTCCATAATTTTGCTATATTTTTTTATATACATCAATGTGTTCACTATTCACCAGTCATGATTTGCAAAAAGAAAGATAATCAAGTTAACTCGAAATGTCTGAGAGACAGCTGCTTTATCTTAACAAATGAATGATACCATTTTCATATCTTATCTCTGTGGGGACACTAGGTACAATCATGGGTATTTGCCAGTAGCGATAGAGGATGATAGCGGAGGACAAGAGAGAATCTTTGAAATCCGTGCTGTAAGAATGACACCATAATGATGAACATGAAGATGATCATGATGGTAAATGTATATAAAAAATATTTTCATTAAAAGAGGTGATATGACGAATGAATATATACACAAATTCTTCACTCATGGAACGTCACAGTGGCTGGCTGATACACCTGGGTTCACACTAAATACACCAAAACAAATTCACCTGAACACAGTAGAATTGCTGTGAACAAAGAGCAACATTGCTGAGGAAAACATTTTATCTATTAAAAAGTAATAGCTACAGAGAATTCTAAAAAAGATTCAGACAAACCCATTTCTAATATTAAGAGCGAAGTGCTATAAATCGCTTACTCAAAAGATTAAATTGTAATATTCGGTAAAATGAAGCCATTTAAAAAAAAGAAAAGACACTCTGTATAAGCAATTAAACACGAGTTTTTTTTAATGGTGGCTGCTTATTAAAAAAGGAGATTACCTACCTTTTTAGGCCTACGCTATTATAATGTAGATTAAGAGATGGACTGTACACAAAAATGGTCAACATCCCTCTGTTTAGATTTTCTTTCTCAGCTTACGTTTTGGGGGATTCTACGTGATGTTGTAACTAACAAAATGGACTGACATCGTTGAAAGTGATTTCGAGCTTCAGCCGTGCTATAACGTTCACTTTTGCGCAACAAACAATAGGAACGGTATTAAATCACTTATCCTACAACTATAGGCTCAATAGTTCAACTGCTACGATAGCAGTGACATCAAAAAAACTCAGTAAAGATTATACGTCATTAAACAAAAAAACCAAATCGTATCAACCTACATTAGAATAAATCGAGGCATATTTATAAAAGAACAGCGGGAAAGTAACACAGTCATTGTGACTAAATGCACACCGTACGGATTTGCATAAGAATATGAATTGAAAATCATGCATTTTCAAAAAAGATTAATCAGCGCAATTGTGCGTTAGCACTGTATGATGTTGACAGTAATTCAAACTGTTGGTTTTTACTAAACGATGTCAAAAAAATTATTTTTTAAAATTATTTATGGACAAGGAATAGAAGAAAAAAAATTCACGTAGTCTATTACTTATGTGATAATTTCGTTTACTATTTTTTAAACATTTTCAGCCTTTAACTTAGGTTAAATTAGAAAACTGACACATGTTTTTTTTTGTGGGGGAGGTGCAGAGATAACAGCATATTTTCAAGTGGTCTAAGCTAAATGGATTTGAACCTTAAGTAAACACAATACCATTGGCTTGAAGCAATATAATTTCTGTAACATTAGAAGCGAATGACTAGGAGAAATCGATTTGACGGTGTTCAATCTCTTATCCACTGATCAATGGTAACTTGGCAAATTCGATCTGGCCATAGAAGACCCTGGCAGAAAGAGATCCTGAGAACCAGAAGTTTCATTCAAGAAAATCCCAGTGTAAATATGACGTTATTTCGTAATTTTTTTTCTATGTTCTATTTGACAGTGTTATGAACGTAAAACGAGTCTGTGTTCCTGTAGCAATAAGACAGCATTGATATGGTGTCAATTATTCATTTCTTCCTTGTTCTAGGATTCATGCTGAACAGGCTGAAAATTAAGACGAAATCTCTAAACACTAGATGTCTAATTTTTATTGGGTTTTTTTACTGCTCTGTCGATGAGTAGTCCTCATCGACATGGCGGTCCGATAATGTCCACGTTAAAGCCTTTTATTTGCTGAACTCCAAGGACATATTCATTCAAGTGACAATGCTACAGAACAACCATTTAGAGATTGTGACCACGCTAGAAGAGTGCATATAAATCCTATGCTACGCTTGCTCGGTTTCCTAATGAAACAGTTGATTTTGCAAATCTTTTTACCATGTATTTAACCATTGGTTTGTTATGTGTATATAAATATCATTCATGATAGGATAAAAAATTGCAAATATTGTACAACTGGTAAAACAATTCTCTTTGCAATCAATATAAAACTCATCATACGTACCGCATTATGAAAAAGTTTTGCATGCTCTGTTCTTACTAAAGTATTCAAATATTGCAGGATTTCATCCATGAATCTTATTTATCCTGGTTATTAGTATCAATTGTATTTCTTTATATGAGTGCATGTAAATTCTACGCTACCCTTGCTTGGTTTCTATTTAATGATATAATATTTTTACAATTTCCCTAGTCTTACAAGCGTAGAAAACAACGCATATTATCCACGAGTTTGCTTTTTTCTTTGTTTTAAAAGCATGTCGACATTCATAAGTTAATTAATGCCAAAGCATTCCTTGTAGAATTAAAACAGCGATACTACTTAATCGATACCTGAGGGATAATTTTTTTCATAGTTTTACCAAAAGTGAGAGTCTAAAAGTGAACAGATCGTAGTAGGGTGAGTCAAAAGTTTTGCAATATTTTGAAAATGTCGGAAAAAATTTGGCTCGTACGGATGCTTTTTCCAAGGTCTTGAAGGTGGCCAACCAACCTGAATAGTGAGATGCTAAGCTCACCTGATATTTCTCGAGAGCTACAGCCTGTATCTGCTTTTATGGCTTGAAGCACGATCTCCGAATCTAAACATATAAGTTAGTATTCGATCGACCCGAATGATATTTCTTTGACCATCTCTTTACTGTATTATTATCAACTGGCCTTGAACTTTCGAAAAGTAAATGTTTTATTTCGTTATTATTTTGTTTTTTTTATTTATTTTTTATTGTTTTGCTACCGCAGCATTATGGCTAAGTTTGAACTCCTAAATCATAACTTTCGGAATTAGACAATGCTGAACATTCTACGCAGACTTATAATCACATACGCAATGAAGTCACGCACAAAATTTCCGTACACAAACGCAAATACTCTGAAATACAGTGAGTATTATTCATGCGATATATACACGGCAAACTATTACGTAAGCAAATAATTCAAAACATATGTTCCCTCGCTCTAACATCAATAATTTTGGGGTAAGGTTTCTTTGGAGAGTTGTTCATTCGAGATGATTCTCTGGGTAAGTTGACGATAAATCGAAATAATTTATCGTATGTTTTGTTTTGTTCCTTTCTTTAATTGTGTATCAAAGTTTGTGGGCTACTTAATGCAAAAATTGTTTAAGTGGATTAACAGTAGTAGTAAGAATTAAGCCATAGCCGAAAGGGATGAGCAGTTTCATATCATTTCCAAAGGTATTAATGCAAAAGTGAACCCAATACCACGAATTAATCGTGTGATAATATTAACAGAATGTTATAAAAGTCACACACACACACACACACACACACACACACACACACACACACACACACACACACACACACACATATATATATATATATATATATATATATATATATATATATATATATATATATATATATATATCAACATCTGCACATGGTTCTGAATTAGGCATATCATACTCAGTTGTGTGGATTGGATGTTTAGAAATCAATTAATTTTATAGTTGTTATACCAGTCCTTGGATAATTTTAACTACTTCTAAACAGATGCAAGTTTTGTTTCCCTTCCCTTGACAACAAAAAAGTTAAGCGGCTGAAATAACACCCGATAATAACTTAATCTATGTTCATCGCAAATTCAATGAGATATGCTGTACCTATAACTTAATCAATATCTTAACGAGATATCAAAAAGTGGGGCGACTAATTACAGATAGATCATCTCAATAATCTTTTTTTATATAAAAAGGGATACTAGTTAGTAGTAGCAATAAAAGAAATGTTCAGTTTTTATTTGTCATAGTAAAATACTAAATATTCTAAAACATAATTTAATTCAGGAAAATCTTTATAACACACACACACACACACACACACACACACACACACACACACACACACACACACATATATATATATATATAAAACATTACCAAATATTGTATGTGAGAAGTGAAAATGTTTAAGAATTACTAGTTAAGTTCCAAGAGAAAGAGATAAGCAAATGCATAAGTGATTCACTGCTTATCTATCATAATTGTCATTATATAAACATTCTTATTTCAGCAACCTGCTTTGTAAAAGCCTGCTCTAAGAAACTGGATGTTTTCCCAGAAGTTAAAATGGATTGCTTCCTTCAATTATCTCAGTTTTTTTATCATTTAAATTATTTGATCATCTTTAAGACTTGTTCAAATATTCATATACTTAAGAACGAAATTTAGGAAGTTATTGAACTTTCATCTTTTCCTTTTCCAAAAGCTGAGGAGACAGAATTGGACATAGCAAAAACGGAAAAACTGTTGTGAGAATCTCACCGTGATTGAATCCTGATTCGTAGATTGTCTGAAAGATGTCCGACAAAGTCATAGAATTCCTTACGGATCTCATGGAAAACTGGAAAGTAGTATTATTGCCATCAGGAAAAACTTTAACAGAGGTGAAAGGCCAGATACGTTTGTTCCAGGGAGATGCGCTTACGTCATTAATATTTGTAACAGCAATAATGCTTCTCAGTTATATAATTTGGATGTTTACTGGGTCTATAAATTTAAATAAATATATAAAAAAGATTAACTAACTTATTTATAAAGACGATATCCAGCTGTTTGCAAAAAGTGAAAAGGAATTGAAAAACCTGATGTAAACTATAAGAATATGCGGCTATTGTATTGGAAAAGAATTTGGTGCAGTGACATGTACCAAATTTTTAATAAAAATGGAAAAACTCAAATAACTCTTTGAATAGAATTAACAAATAAAAAAAAATGAGAACGTAAAGATAAAAGCAAAACTACAAGTACTAGGGGATATTGGAAGCAGACATCATCAAATAAGCGGAGATGAAAGAAAAATAAGAAAAGAATGTCTCTAACGAATGAGAACATTTCTCTAAATCAACTCTGTCACTGAGATTTCATCCGAGAGAAAAATATCTGGGCAGTCCTCCTGTAAGATACTAAGGACCGTTCTTAAATTAGACAAAGGAAGAACTTAGACAAATAGAAAAGAAAGCTGAGGACAATGCATAAGTCTTTACATCTGAGAGCTGACATAGACAGGTTTTATAAGTGAGGGAAAAAATTCGCTAGCATTGAATAAATCGTAAATGCATCAATATCATATCATATCATATTTACCAACCCCTCCGCTCGGGCAGGATATGACACAAGGTCGATTTTTTAAGCGGAGTTTAATAGGTTTGAATTCAGAGTTTTTCCTTCTCCTAGACTAGTTGCCTCACCAAGAGCTGAAGAACCTAGTCTGTCCTACTATTTACCCATAGCTGGAGGGAGAATAATTGGATTCATACCTTTCCCAAGGGCATTAGTGCTATGTGAAATGCATTCAGTCTCGTCCAGGATTTGAACTCGTGTCGCCGTGTCCAATTCCTACGACGATAACCATTACAGCACGGGCACCTCCTAATGCATCAATATTAAGACTTGAAGACTACATTTAAAGAGAAAAAGTAGAAATTACAACGACTAATAATAGCAATGATGACATATACACAAACAGAACAACAACAATAACTAGGAAAAAGTAATGAGAAGAAAAATATAAATAAGTCAAGAGACAAACTGGTGAAATCTCACAAGAGACCACGTGAAAATTGCTACGAAAATGAAACCTTATGAGAAAAACCAAATCTCCTCTAATAGGAGCACAAACGATGCCATAAGGGTTCATTATATTAAAGCCAAAAATAGCAAGTGTGGAAATGTGCTGATATAGACAAAACCATTTATCACATAATAAGCGAATATAATAACTATCGCCGATAGAGTATAAGACTAGCAATTATTTCCGGGAAAAGGGTGACCCACAAAGAATTGTGCAGAAATTAAAATTTGAACATACAACTGATGATAGATGTACAAACGTAAATTCATCCCGGAGAATGAGACGCAGAAAAGTCTCTGTGAATTTGAGATAAAAACAAATCCTCTAATCCTGGGCAGAACCAAGTGATAATTAAAAAAACGAGTGAAATTTGGAGAATGCAGAAAGTTAGAGAAGTACTTGTATTTTGCCAGGGAACTAAAAAAGCTGTGGAACATGACGGTGTCAGTGATACCAATTGTAATTACTGCGCTCAGAACGAACTTGAAATGACTTGGAAAGGAGATTGAAGAATCGACAATTGCAAGACAGATTGAGACCATCCATACTAGAAGATGGTTGAGATTGGCTAGAATACTAAATACGGTACTGGAGACCCGCTGAGACTTGTTATAAAACCACAGTGAAAGACCATCAGGGAACGCTTGTGTGAAGAACTAGCAAAAAGTAGATAATAATAATGATGAATAGTAATAATATTAATGCGTAAATTCATTATACGCATCATAATAGTAAATGTAGGTTATCTTGAGACTGTCATTAAAGTGTTAATCGCAAAACAAGCGAATGCAGAAAACTAGGACAAACGTAGTACAAGTTTTGATACGACTGTGGGAAAAGATGATCCACTGGTAATTATGCAAGTGATTAGAATTTGACCCTACAGTCAAATGGTTTATGAAGAAAGCTGAATTCGTCACTGATAATTAAACACGTAAAATTCTTTAGGTTTTTGAGAATAAAACGGATCCCACCATCCCAGCCAGAAAACAAGCCCTAGTGTTAATTAACAAGAAAAAAATAACTTGTCATCAAGTGGAATTTACTATTCCGGACGACCAAAGAGGGAAAACGAAATGAAGAGAAAAGATAAAGAAATATTTGGCTCATTTCCAGAGAAAAAGACTGGAGGTTTTGGAAATCCGATTAATAAAATGAAACAATCCACAACATTACGTTATTAAAATTAGAATATTCAGAGGAGTTCAAGTGACTTGAGGAATCTTGCTGTTATTCAGCCCCAGTGAAAGACTACCAGCCGCTAAGAAAAAAATTGCAGATAATAAAAGCTTCTACATCTGGATCAATCAGGTCTATAGACCTGATTGCTAGTCATTATTGAAGTTTCTATATATCATGATGTGGAAATATTAGTAGTATGACGTGGTAATACGTAACCCTCATACATTCGCCGGGTAATGGGGAATAAGGTGCGACTCGCTGGCCGTTAGCTGACTATAGTAATAACTAAGAATAATATCAGTGGAAAGGCCGTTTCACTTCAACCCTCCCATATAAGCACTAAGTGACATGTTCGTGAGAGAACCCACCCTTTATAAGCCATGTATGCGTCAGGGAAGACAGGCAAACCTTTGACATTGATTGGTGATGAGTAATAAACGGCCAAAATGCCAACACCTGGTAATTTTTCAAACTATGGAAACTAACTAGTTGTCATTTCTTCATCGAGTAGTGAAGACACATAAGTTGGGGCACGTAGAAATCCAAATTTCATAGTCATGTCGCACAGAGAACACTGAGAGAAAAGAAAAAGCTTCTCATTGGAATCAATTTGCATTCCAATGTATGGTGAGTCTCGTTAAACAAATACCCCCAAAAAGGAAAGAGACAATAATTAATCTTGGTACCATCTGAAATAAGACGTACATCTCTCTATCAATGTGTCGTGGCTGCCTAATAACGATAGAGAAAAAAGGAAAGAAAAGACTCTACGAAAACCCAAGTAAGTGAATATACAATTGAATTATATTCAAATTTTTCTTGTTGTATTCATGCTGAGGTGAAAAAAGACAAATTACGGGAGGAAAGAATAACTCTGATAATATAGAGGAGAAAGGAAGTGGGAATATTCCCCTTATGATAAACTTGAGATCTGGAGCACGATCTTTCCCATCAAATCCCAAAATCTGAAGGAAAGCGGACCGTATCTACCGCTGATGAACTGTATTCTCACCTTTCGCTATTGAGAAGAAAGACTTTCTCGGTCCTGGCTTTTACCTGAATTGTTTTGTTTTTTTGTTGTTGTTTTTTTGCTTTCTTTTACTCAATAAAAAATAATTCTCAAAATAGTTGACCCAAACACAGCAGCTCAGAGTCCTTTTTTGTTGTGGAAGTATTGTATTTGTCGAAGGCCTTATATTTGAGGGGAAAGCTAGCCAGTTAACTTTGTTGAATTTTAATAATAAAGCCCACTAAGTGGCTTTAAAATGTTGTTCAGCTAGGGAGTTGGTGATAATCTGTAATATTAAAAAGCGTCGGCAAACCAGAGCCGACGTGTGTGCCCTGTTTTAACTGGTGGACTTGGCGGGAACGAACGGCACCCTGCAACCCCACTGGGTACATGGCGGCGTAACAGTAGTATTTGATGCACATTTATTTTTATTCCTCACTTTATCCCACCTAAATTTCAAAAACTTCAATGACGGATTATTTACCAACATTGATGATAGATTTTTTTTTCAAGTATGATGCACCTTATCACTAAACTAAACCAAAACGAATTTTAAGTTTTCATACAGTATCATTTTGAGTGTCTCAGTTCATAGCTTATAGTAATACACTCCTGATTAATGAGTAGTTCGTTGGAATTTGTGGAGCCAATACCATTTGTATATCTAATGACTAAATCGTATCTCCACAGGGCCTGTGACAATTTAGACTAGACCGCTTGATCTTTCTCAATATATTCTCATATAGGTCGGTTTTCGATTCTCGTATCAATTTTACGGATCTTTCTTTACTTCCTCAATACACTCTCTATTCTTTATGAGCCTTAAGGATCAAACAACATTACAAATAACAAGAGGCATGTTTTGTTTTGTTTTTTTTAATCAATAAACACAGTCTTTATCATCACACCATCTATATACTCATATCATTTAAGTATCAATCAATTATTTTAAGGGAATAACCAACTTGAATTTCAATACTGAAAGATTTCTTGTTCCACATTGATTTCCAATGCGGTCGCCTTAATCAATTCAAGCTCATAGAAAAAACTTTTTACAAATTATAGTTGATAAACTTGCTATAATTCTCTATCAAATCTCACATTTAAAGAAATATCAGCAAATCTTCAAAAATATTCATTCCAAACCGATTATAAGTAGACAAGAAAGAAAAAAAAGTATGTACGTTTGAAATGGATCTTATTTGAAGAAAAGAAGCTCATTAGAGAAGCGGGGTTCAATCTCCGACGTATAACTATATAATGCACGAATACAGTTGTTAGAGAAATCTTTCTCTGATAGAATTGTCACTCAATTATATCACATCATCATCATGCTGTGCCTCTAGTACGGATATTCCTGATCCTCTCTCGTCAATTCTCCCTATCGTTCATTGCCTCTGGCAAGTCTTCAGGGCTATATCCCGTATCCTCACATAGCTGCCGTATGTATGTTCAAGCTAGTCATCCTGCTTTTGCTCGGCCATATGTGGGGGTCCATCGGAGTACATTACTTATGAAATCGTCCCTGCTTTTCCAGCAGTGTCCTGCATCTCTAGTTCGTCTAATTTGGATAGTTTTCGTGATGGGAGGCAGATGGCCGTATAGTTGGTGCCTTGTGGGGTGTTGCCGCCCGGTCTTGTTCAATATTGCTCGCAGCATTCTTGTGTAATTGCCGTCTAGCTTCTTCTCCAACTGTTTTGTTAGCGTCCAAGTAGTGCATCCATATAGTAGTATCGACACGACCGCTGCCTGGAAGAAACTGCGTTTCATTTTATCGGTCAGGTCTGATTTTCTTATGATCGATTGCCTATCGAGAGCTGTCCATGCCTTGATAAGCTGCGTGTCGATGTCTGTCTCGGTTGATGAAACACTGCTTGCTAGGTACGTGGACTTTTCTTGCAGTTTTAGAGAGGTTCCGTCTAGTGTTTGATTATAGCACATATATTCAGTTTTGTGTGCATTGACATGGAGGCCAATGCCTGCGGCGGCTCGTTCTAAACTATGTAGTAGTGTGTTGGCTACGTTAGGTGTATTTGCCAGAATCGCTATGCCAGCTGCGTAGTCGGCGTCGGTAATTGTTTTTGCAGGGTACCTTCTGCTTCTTTTCTTTGTCAGCACGAAGCTGTTTTCTCTGATTTTACGCAGTAAGACTTAATAACAAGTGGTACAGGTACAAATCATGTTTTATATCTAAAAAAACGTGAACAAATGTTGTCAGTAATGCACGAACTCGTCGGATGAATATAGCTATCCGTGTTTGTTCTGCGGAAACTCTGCTATTTTTGAAATCATTTCAACATAACATAGTATTCCATTCATAAGCAAAGAGATGTACCCACAATAGATAATGGTATGAGAAATAGTTGGACTTTCATCAAAGCAGCTTTAATATGTGTTCATTTATTCTTAAAATGGAGTAAAAACTTCTCCGACAAGGCACATCAAACAAATCAACACACATGCTAATTTTAGCTAGTCTGCAAGGCATGGCTATATCATTTAATCCGTCTTTTGATTTCCTGATGTTTATTTGTTTATTTTGATTCGTTGTACTATAAATATATTGTTGAAATTTATAACAGACTGGTTTATTTATAAACTTTTATCGGCCACGATTACGCTACTTCCTTTACTGTATCCATTTTAAAATTTGTTGCATGTTTGGATAATTTAAGATCAGAAAGATTTCTTTCTTTTTAAATTTTGTTATCTAAAGATTGATGTCGCATATAAATCAATTATACAAATTCTCGCAAGCATATTATTACTTGAGAATAGATGTATATCTATCTATATATCTATATCTATATATATATATATATATATATATATGTGTGTGTGTGTGTGTGTGTGTGTGTGTGTGTGTGTGTGTGTGTGTGTGTGTGTGTGCAGATAATTGAGCGTCTCATGTTTTATATCTGGAGCTGCAGAATTCATCGACTACATCTCTGTAGAGAGGTATGACCCCCACCAACGAGTGTTCTGGATATGACACTAAACAATCTGATAGTGACTCTCAAGTAATGCTGGAGCTTTGAAGAAAATGGAGTAGCCTTTATTGCCATCGCTCCCAGATCCATTTTGGCCCGGAGTGACAGCATCCTATCTCTTAGTCACATCGAACTAAACAGTGGTCTTATGATAAAAAGAATTGATTTAAATAAAACTGCTTTTATATTTAATTGTGTTTAAAGAAAAAAAACTGTTCTAATGCAAAACTGAAATGTTTGTAGGAGAACTGTTAATGGCATTTAAACTATATTCCTATGTTAAAATGAATTGTTTGAAATAGAATTGTTTAAATGTATAAAAATGGATTTGTCATTAAATAACCTACTATTGTTGATATGATATAAAATTAAAACAAAAAAAAAATGTATGCATGGTTATACGAGAGTATTTGTTTATAATTAAAAGTAATACTGAATGGATATTTAATCTGTAAAATCTTTACTCTACGAACAACATTACAGAGAAATATTGCAATAATGAAACAAAGGATACAATCTTAAGAATCTGAGTTTCATGCTAACTTGTATGAAACTCTTCTATATCTCTTTCTTTTGATACATCATCATCATCATCATCATGTCGTGCTGCTCCCTTGCCATTCGTTTATAGGATCCATCGCTTACGGTAGGTCATCAAGACTATATCCTGTGTCCTTACAGAGGTATAGTAGAAAGGCTCTAGTTGGTTGTTTAATACTTGCACGTCTTCATGAAAGGGTCTATAGAATAACGTCGCTTATGAGTTTGTTCTTACTTCTCGAGTAATCTCCAGCATGTCTTGTCCGTCTATTTGGATGGCTTTAGTGCAAGGAAGTAGGTAGCCGTACAACAGTTGTTTGTTCAAGGATTTTTACAGTATAGCTCATATTCTTGTGCAGTTCTCGTCTAGAGTTTTCTCAAAACGTCAAGTCAGCATCCATGTAATGCATCCCTATAATAAAATTGACATGACCGTTGTTTGGAAAAATGCGTTTTATTTTACCGGATTGGTTCGCCTTCCATATAATTAATGACCTATCGATAGCAGTCCAAGCCTTTGCTATTGGTTAATTGATGTCAATTTTAGTAGATAATATGCTGCCTCTGATATATATATATATATATATATATATATATATATATATATATATATATATATATATATATATATATATATATATATATATTTGGGTGTGTATTTATGTGTGTTTGAGCGTTTCTCTGTGTATGTGTCTGCGTATGTGGTTGTGTGAATGAATAAAATGTTTGAGGAACAGAAGAAAAATTAGTTGATTGCCAACATTCAAACGCTTATTAATTTACTTAATGAAATAGTTCACTCATTTACAAGTTTTTTAAGATACTTATACGGAAAAGACTTTTGTTAAATAAATACAATAATATGTAAATTGTGTATATGTTTACATGGAGACACTCACTAATTATTACGAATCTTTAAACATTGAAAAAAGTAAACGTTCAAAGTTTTGTTGATGAATTTGACATGTTAATACTGACATGGTGTATGGCTATCATGTCACACGGTAACATCGAAATACACGAGTTCGAACTCCAGTAACGCTATTACGTTCACTTTTGGACTAATACTCTAGGAAAAGTTGTAATCCCCCCTAACTATGAGTCAAATAACACAACTTATGTTAATTTACAAGTTCTGTGTTGTCATTGAATAACCCTGAGAGTTTGAGATGTTATTTGAACAAAGAATCCGAACCCAACTAATTTCAAGATATTAGGTTTATATACAAAACAATGTATGTATTTAGCAACACTTCCGTACGGGCAGGTGATACAAATTATTTTTTTAAGTTGACTTTTACAAGTTGAGTACAGAATTTTCAGTTTCCTAGACTGGTTGCCCAACCAGGGTTAAAGAGTCCAGTCTGACATACTATTTGCCAATAGTTGCAGGTTATCAACACTTTGTTTAATGCAAACTATCTCGTCCTGGATTTGAACTTTGTTAGCCGTTTCGTAAGGATTACACCCTGAGCACCTTTTATATATATACATATAATTTAGTAGAAATTTACAATTTTTAGGCGCAAAATTATTTTGATAACTCTTGAGAAATGGGTTAATACGGGCAGAAAAATTAAGTACGAAAAAAGAAAGTAATGTCTACCAAATTTGATCATATCATCACTGTAAAGAAAAAATGATTCTTCATATACAATATTGAAATTGGAAATTCTTAAAACATTATATCGTGTACATAGAAGAAGCTAATATACATTATGAACATGCAAAAAACGAAATCGATCTATCTACAAAAATATCCATATTTATATTCACATTTTCTATGGGTATACATTTGCAAAGGTATAACCATATCCAAGGAATATTATATCGCATTAGGTTACATTATAGCGTCAGCATGAAGATTTTTTTGACTATTTCTAAAACTTTGAATATGTAATAAAATTGTTTTCGTGCTTAGAACTTATGAAAATACTATTCTGACATACATTTCAATGATATATTGACTAAATTTTTATTTAGCATTTAGGGGAGATAAGTTTGAAAATATTTAAACCGTTAATTTTTTACTGAATTAAACTGACTGACAACGGATATTGGGAGGGTTTGAAAACTAGGCTTTCATTGAAGGAGTTAAAGTTAGTTGAATAAAATCGTCCCTGTTGAAAACAGATTTCAACTTTACTCTAGTAAGCCATGAACAGTTGAAAAGAGCGGTTCAACATTTTCATCTCACAACTAAAGCAGTCCTTATGAACTCCGAGTGGCTAATGTGCATTTAAGAAGATATTTTGAATATTAATAAAAGATACATGTAATAGATATTTTTATTGGTTATTCATTGCAGCAAAATGAACATGTGACAGCGAGAAAACCGTTGAAGTAAATGACCACTGGCTGAAAGGAACTGGATGGCGACTCTATGGTCTGATATTATTCTTTGTTGAATTAGCTAATTACTCGGCTTAACTGGAGGTAGATAATAAAGGACAACATATAATTTACCAAATTCGTATTTCATTTTCCTGAGATGGAAAAAGCGTTATTTATTTTCTCGGTTATTTCATGCAAACTGTAGAAATATTTTAAGCTTGTCTATGTAATTTCAAGTTACAGTAAGGGAGGTTAATGTCGACGGCTCAGTTCCTTTAAACATGAGCTGAATATTTTTGACATATATATTTCATTAACACCTCCAGTGTTTAATTGCATTGTGACTCTGATTTTTCAATTGACTTTAAATCAAATTATATCGAATTGACTTTTCCAAAATATAGAAGTAAAGCTACAATGTAATATTAATAATTCTCTGAAACGCTTTCATTCTAAAGATTATGGAAGATATATCTACCGGGCCAAAAAAAAAAAAAAAAAAGAAAAAAAAAGCTCAAATAAAACAAACACGATAATATTTAGTTGTCTGATGTCTTTGAAAATATTATGGTTCTTATTAAACATAACATAGTTTTACCTAATACAATCTATTTTTGTATTGTTTATATTTTCCTTTATAATCAACACATATACTCACAAACAGTTGATTTACAACTTTACCTTTACTTTTAAGTATCTTTTTAAATCCATGACTTATGGTTTGTTAACTTTTCAGATTGTTTTCCCATGATTGTCGACAATTCCCAACATACATCGTCGCTGTTGCGTGAGCTTAAGTGACTTGTTTTACTGGAATATGACAGAAAAATACATTTTAAGGGCTGACACCTTCTGTAAGAGCATAAATAGTGTAGCTTAATGTACTTTCTATTATTCAACTCTGAACGAGACAATCAAAGACTTTTGTTTGTAGGTCAAGTAACCAAAAGCACCCGGTGCTTTTCTTGCAGATCCATATTTCCCTCTAATTGATCAAACATAGCAGTCCATTGTATATAAAAATCTTGAGTACATACTAAATCGCCTTTGCCCCAAATATTGCATGAAGAAAAGATCTGCTTTACTGAAATAGCACATCTTGACAAAAATATTATTTTTAGTATTCAGTATACTGTGTGTATATAACTATTACGTTATAAGAAAGAGCATTCTAAAGACATTTAAGAGACAGTATTCAAAGGAATATTACAACATTAAATTTAGAACAAATACTTTATTTAATAATGCAAATATACTACTTAAAGTTCCAGCACAATATGATTTGGCTATTGAACAAACAAAATGGTTTAAGAGTAAGACCACTTAATATCATTCAATTTTGGTAAAATTTGAATGCAAGCCATTTAGATGAATAGAAACTAGGAGACTGTTAAAGTGAGACGAAAACAGAAACTTCTGAAACTTGAACGATTTTTATATATATATATATATATATATATATATATATATATATATATATATATATATATCATCATCATCATCATATCGTGCTGGCAGCACGGATATCCCTGACCCTCTCTCGCCACTCCTCCCTATCGTTCATCGCCCTAGGTAGGTCTTCAGGACAACAACCTGTATCCTCACATAGCTGCTGAATGTACGTTCGAGCTGGTCGTCCTGCTTTTGCGCGGCCATGTGTGGGGATCCATAAGAGTACATCTCTTATGAGTTCATCTCTGCTTCTCCAGCAGTGTCCTGCATGTCTGGTTCGTCTAACTTGAATAGTTTTCGTGATAGGGGGCAGGTGGCCGTACAGTTGGTGTCTTGTGGGGTGTTGCTGCCAGGACTTGTTCAGGATTGCACGCAGCATTCTTGTGTAATTGCCATCTAGTTTCTTTTCCAGCCGTTTTGTTAGCGTCCATGTAGTGCATCCATATAGCAGTATCGATGTGACCGCTGCCTGGAAGAAACTGCGTTTCATTTTATCGGTTAGGTCTGATTTCCGTATAATCGATAGCCTATTGATAGCTGTCCATGCTTTCGTTAACCTCGTTTCGATGTCCTTTTTGGTTGATTCGACGCTGCTTCCTAGGTACGTGAATTTGTCTACTAGTTTAAGTGGGGTTCCTTCTAGAGTGGAGATGTCCCCCGTTTGGTTATAGCACATATATTCCGTTTTGTGTGCATTAACATGGAGGCCTATGCTTGCTGCTGCTCGTTCCAAACTATGCAGAAGTGTTTCGGCTTGGTCAGGTGTATAGGCCAGTATCGCTATGTCATCGGAGTAGTCGGCGTCGGTAATTGTTGTTGCGGGGTATCTTCTGCTTCTTCTCTTCGTCAGTTCGAAGCCATTCTCTTTGATTTTGTCAATCGGTGTTCTAAGTACGTAGTCTAGACAAATGATAAAGAGGTACGGGGCCAGTGTGTCCCCTTGTAGTACTCCTGCTACAATGTCAAAGTATTCTGTGTCTCCATCCGGTGATCGTACTTTTACTTTAGTGTTTCTATAGAGAATCGTTATTGCCGCTACGGTTTCTTTAGGTATGCCGTTCGCTATTAGGATTTGTTCAATCTTTCCTCTGTGAATGGAGTCGAAGGCCTTGGTAAAGTCGACAAATATTAATGTCGCTTGTAGGTTCTTTGCCCGTACACCTTCAAGGATTCTGCGGATGGTTAATATTTGTGAGGTCGTGGATCTATTTCTTCGGAAGCCATTTTGGTTTTTTCTAAGTATGTTGTCGATTTTGGGTTCTATTCGGTTTCGTAGTAGGGCATTGTAGATTTTGGCAGCTATGGATGTAAGTGTTATGCCTCGGTAGTTTTTGGCTAATCCGAGGTCCCCCTTTTTAGGGAAGGGGAGTATGCATCCCTTCATCCATCTATCTATCGGATTTTGATTGTATACTGCGTTGCAGTGTCGGAGCAGTATGTCGTCGAATTGTCTGGTCTTCCATACTTCCGGGAGAATTTCGTCCAGCCCTGCAGCTTTACTATTTTTAATTTTTCTGAGAACCGAGTCGAGTTCTTCTTGTGTGAACGGTCCTAGTTTAATGTCTAATTGTTTGCTAATTATTCTGGTGATTGGTTCATGCGTTATTTTTGGTGGGTTTCCAAGTAAGTTTTCGAAGTGCTGTTTCCACAGTTTTATTCTTTCTTGTTGGTTTGCTGCTTTAAGTTTTGCTTTGGCTGTGTTCTTTCTTCTGTTCACTTCGTTTATTGTTTGCCAGGCTATTCTAGATTGTCTATCTTCCACCGAGTCTCTAATCTTATCTATCTGATTTTGAATGTATTCTGTCTGTTCCTTTATATATATGCCTGCTAATTGATATTGTGCCGTTTTTAGTTTTAAGGCATTTGTGTTTGTTGGGTTTTTCGATAGTTTTTGGAGGCTGTTTTCACTAGTGCACGTTTTTCTCTCACCGCTAAAGTTTCCCATGGGACTCTATATTTAGTTTTAATTTTTGTTGGAATGTATTTTGCTGCTGCCTCGAGGTGTGCATTGACGAAATTTTCGTATTCGTCGTTTGGTGTACTTTTTTCCGTCTTTTCTTGTAGTGTTTCGAATCTGTTTCTTAATTCTAATACGTATTTATCTCTTACATCTTTGTTGTTTAATAAGGCCCAGTCATAGTGTTTGGTGGTCGCTGTTCGTTTGGCGTTTTTTCGTAGGCTTAACCGTATTTTCGCCGTGACTATTCGGTGATCGGTGGACACACCCTCAAAAGAGGAGTATGCCTCGCAATTCAATGCACTATTCTTCCATTTCTTGTTTATAAGGACGTAGTCTATCTGTGCTTTAGTATTGTTTGCGTACGTGTATGTCCATAGTTTGCCCTCTCTTTTTTGGTAGTTTGTATTGAGGCATGCTAATCTATTTTCTATCATGAAATCTGTTAGATGTTGCCCATTCCTATTTGACGTGTTGTGGAGGCTGTATTTGTTGTTTCCGTTTTTCCAGATTTGGGCATTCATGTCTCCGCCAATGACTAACATGTTGTGTTCCGGGATGCTACGCACTAATGAGGATAACTCATCGTAGAAGGTGACTAGTTCATTTTCTTCACTAACATTGGTGGGGCTGTAGCATGAGATGATTGTTGCTCTGGGGTTTCCGTTAAATGTAGCTGCCATCATTCTAGGTTGTATTTTCTCAACGCTATTAAGCATTTTTAGTGCTCTAGGTCCTATAAGTAATCCTACCCCTCTTACTGCGGCGTTGACAGAGTTTTTCCATGCGGATACAGTGGCGAGCGACCAGCCATTGCCAGTTTCGTGATATTTGATATCTTCTGTGTGCGTGTATCTGTGTTCTTGTATGCATATTATGTCTATCTTATGTTCTTCGGCCGATGCGATTAGCTCTGGGAGTGGTCCTATTCTATTTAAGGTTCTTACGTTAAATGTGTCTATTTGTAGTGCTTGCTTGCTTGCATTATATATATATATATATATATATATATATATATATATATATATATATATATATATATATATATTTAGCCCGTCCGAAATTATTAGACAAATAAAATGAAACTTAGTGACTTATAACACATAACGTTTTGAACTAAATTTGGCAAATTTAATATCTTCTGTATCCATCCTAAATAAAATATGTAACTAAATTTTCTATTTGATGTATTTTTCATTTTCGATATTTGCAATTTACTATAATGGATCAAGTGAAATTAGTAAGCAGCCTGGACTAATATTAGATTAATACCACTGGAATCTAATAAAATATGTTTTCTTATTGTCCATAATATATCTTGTAACGTGGGTAAATGGAAGGATTTAACAACTGGTAAAAAAACAGAAAATAACTAAGCTGTTGAGTTAAATAATGTCAATTTTGGAGAGATTACACATCATCGATTTTAAGAAGGTTGTTAAAAATAAAACAAAGTTAAGAACTCGAAAAACTGGAAAAGGCTTTAAGAACTAACTTCCTCGAGATTAATAGACACTAAAGCAGGTTATAGTGGAACAACCAGGATTGGCCAGCATTCATAATTTTTGGAAATAATAGAATTGAGGAAATGAATAAGGAAGCATGGTGTTGTATATTTTCAGAATTGGGTTCTCTAAAAAGACATCAAACAAACTCCTGTCACAAAAGCTAATATTTTACTGACGACATTAGGCAAAGAAATACATGCAACTTGGCATTTCTAAAGTGATCTTGACATAAGTGACATTTGATTTGTCTGATGGATGGACATGCCTATGACTAAAGGAAGACAAAATTGTGGCCATAGCGTAATTAAGTAGGCGGGAATAGGTGAACAAACCATTTATGGACCATGCAAAAGGGATAGAGGTATTAAACTGAAAAGTAATGTAAGTCCGATTTTATGAACAATACTTACTTTGCATAGTATATATCTCAGTCTCACTGTTTCAAAGTGAAGTTTATATTTATGAAAGTCAATGCTCCTACACGTTTTGGGCATAAAAGATTTACAGGGGAAAAGTTTATAGAATGGCTACATCAAGTCTTGATCTGAATCCGATCGAAAATTAATTGGTTAATTGTCCGGATTAAATTATATGAAAGAGGCAAATAATATAACAGCAATAAAGACCTATGGGAAGTAATTAAAACAATCATGTCGGAAAATAGACCGGTTTAACTACAAAAATCAAGAAGATCAACTGGTAAAAGTTTACTGTCTGTTATTGATATTAATATTGATAATCAAAGAACTCAAATACTTATGATATACGTTTGTCTTTCTGTTATAACTTCTGATTAGTTGTTAATAATTCAATTACCATTTTATTAAAATGAAATATTACTTTTTGTTTGGCCGAATAAATTTATACGGCTAATCTCAATAAAACATTATTATTGCGAAAATTTTTTAACTCGGGTTTTGTATTCATATCAAAATTGATCGTTAAAAATTTGGTGATTTTCTCTCAAAGTTTATGCGATTTATGTAATTAATTCAGAAATGGAACACACACACACACACACACACACACATTTATATATATATATATATATATATATATATATATATATAGAGAGAGAGAGAGAGAGAGAGAGAAAGAGAGAGAGAGTGAGAAGAGGAAAGGACAATTTTTTAAATTGTTAAAAAAACGATTTTTCTTAAATACCAAAAGTGTTCACACACTGCCAAGGAGAGCAATCATGTCAGTATCTGTATGTTATAAGTTGTATGATTTTGAAAATTTGGTTTAGTATGGTTTTACGCTATATCAACCATTGTAGGTTATTTAATGCTGAATCCTTTTTCATTCATATATATTAGATGTATGATTTTGAAACACATCTTTTTGATAACATTTTTTACGAGCCTGAGCTCATTTTTTGCTACAGTTTAATGGTTTCACTTATTTGTATCTACTACGAAAAAATTTATTTACAATTAATTATTTTTGCACTGAGTTAAATATTTGTGAGTATAGTTATTTAAAACTACCAAATCAATAAATTAGTCATTTGTTTACACAGTTAAATGATCAAAAAGTTCTATTAAAAGCAATTCAGTTTATCATAAGTCAACAAATTTTAATAGTTCCTAGTACTGCTATTAATCACTAACTATTGAATTACACATCAGTCATTTGTTTATACTCAGTTATATGATCAATTCAATTTTAAACTATTCAGTTAAAAACAGTTCCATTTAAAACGATTTAGTTTAGTATAAGTACACAGTTTACATGTCAAATAGTCCTATTTGACCCATCAATAGGAGCCAATCAGGTTCTTCAAATCCAATCAAGAGTAGACCTGAGAGAGATGGTCCATTACGGGGTATTCCACATTTCCCAAAGTTCCGGCATTACTGAAGCCTCATCATCAGATTTTCTAGTATCATATCAAGGATACTCGTTGAGGGAGTCTTACAAATCTGCAGAGATGCAGTGCATCACGAGAAGATTGTGCCAGTCTTTGCAAAAGAGTTAAAATACTCAGATGAACCCCCCCCCATATATATATATATATATATATATATATATATATATATATATATATATATATATATATATAAAGATAAAACCTACTTTCGAAGGAACTGTTGTCATTGAATGTATTTTAGTGTAATTCATAAAAGTGACCAAAGACTGTACATACTTCTGAATATATATTCAGAAGTATGTAGAGTGTTTGAGCACTTGTATATGAAAGAAAAAGTGATAAATACTTTGTACGAATTAGATAATGCGACTATCTTCTTGGAAGAAGTACCTGGAAGAGTGATAATTGGAATTCTAGCCATGGCGATTATTCTACGCGTTATTTAAAATTATATTCAATCGAAGTGAAAATATCTAAATGCAAGGAATCTAACAAAAATTAATATATTTCATTCAAAGTATTTTATCTAGATTTTAATTCTGTAGATATCAGAGAAAAACATTTTCTACATTGTTTTTTGTGAATATGATCATTTCAATATTCAGTATATAAGAAACCGCAGTTGCGATATAAAATGATTTTATTGTTGTATAATATATCTGTTATTTTGTTGTGTCTTGTATTTTCTCCCTTTAGTCCTTTAAGCATTGTTTTGTGCAGTCATCAGAAAAAGATTCAGATTCACTTTTCAGGCTTCCCCTTTCTAAGCAATGTTAAGTTTTCTCATCCAAGTTTTCGCTTATTTGTCCTTTAAAATGTCCATCCAATGATTTTCTATCCATTTTTTTGTATTCAGTTGAAACTTGTGTAGATTGTATTGTTTTGGATCACTGGAACCAGTGTTTTTCAATGCATTTCTTATATAATCTTCAAGGTGTTTTATAGATACATCGATACTATCTTAAATGCTGGCCTATCGTGTTCCCCATTCCTTTCCCTGGGATGTAAGGCCCTTTGCACGTCATAGATTTTCTTGTTCACTGGTCAATTCGCTGAAATCCTTCCATCGTCCACTTTAAGAATGGCCCCGAGTATCTTACAAAGGCGTTGAGTTAGCGGATATGAATTTGAGTGAATCTTAATAATTCATTACATTATTTTATTTCTGTGTTCGTAGTCTGGCTTAATCTCATAAAACCACGCACTCATACGTAACTATAACGCATTACACGCATACGCATAAGCACACACCCACATAAACTCACACACGTACAACCACACATAACGAAATAACAACGGTTTTTTGCATTTTTTTTTTGTATTTTTCGATTTTCGATTCATTCCATCTTCTTAACAGCCTGATGATTGTTGTTTTGCAAAAATCTCCATGAAACACAGGGTCGCAGTCTATATTCCATGAATTATATATATATATATATATATATATATAGTGTGGAATGATGAAATTGTCCTAAAAAAACAACACAACAGCTTTATTTTAAAACTTTTATTGAAAGAATCAATTCAGTTAACTTGATTATGTAGTAGAGTTGACATCTATTTAATGTAGCCGCATTCAGCATCAATCACCACCTCGATACGGATCCGGAACTGGGAGCATGCCTTTTCCACAATCAGGCTAGCTTTGGTGTTGTGGGAGGTCTTGTTGGTGATGTTCTCGACGTATGACCATACGAAGTAGTCCTGCGGGTTCATATCGGGGGAGGAGGGGGGGGCTGACGAACTTGATTAGCCTGAGGTTCTTTGTCTTCTCATTCAAGATATGGCTTTTCTGGCGCCTGTAGAATGTACACTTTAAGTCCTCCTTCACACATGCATTCGCAGTTGTTTGGGAGACGCCTAAATCTCTGGCAATCTGCCGAAAAGGCCGCTGGGGAGTTTCGTCAAAGATTGCCTTGACCTTTTCGATGAACTCTTTGGTCCGGGTGTTCCTTGCGGTGTCCTTCCTCTCCACCACGTCCAAAGGGTCATCCGACGAGTTGAGCTGTGCCCTCAACCGTTGAACCGTCTGGATTTGCATTTTGAGGGTGCTGGCTTTGGACCTGTTGTCATAACTTGGATCGGTAGAGAGCATGGGTTGTACGGCGGCGCATCTCCGCTCTCGCTCGTTGAACATTGTGTCAATTTCAGACATGATAAAAGGCTCATATCGCTCTTGGGATTTGTACACCAGTGGCAAACTAGTAGATGAAACCGGTTTTCATTAAACGAAAATGGAATCATGTCGTCTTTTCTAAGGCGACAATTATATCGTTCCACCCCGTATATATATATATATATATATATATATATATATATATATATATAATCGTCTTGATAGTACTGAGTTCCTTGTTTTATTCTAGCAATCTATCGACCATTGAAACTTTGTAGGACCTATAGAGCACACCCTGTTGATACACAGAGCTCATGTATCGATATCCCTACTCATCAGTAGCAACTGGTTTGTCGATGTGTAGGAGTACTGGAGAGATGGTCGCTAATGCATACATCGTTACTTTTCCAGCAGTGCTAACCATCTCTTGTTTGTCTTAGTTGGATCGATAATGAGATGCAATTGAGTAGCCATGCAAATACTGTTTCGTTGGATTCTTCTCCAAGAATTTGTTTGGTTTGCCTTGGTTTCGTTATTTAATGACATGTCAACCTTTGCGTTTGATTTACTACCGAAGCCCCCCTCCCCTGTTAAAGAACAGCAGTAATTCTATTTAACTCGTAGCTGGGAGGTTAGGCGTGTCATCAAGTCTGTCTCCATATAGTATTAATCCAAAACTGTACGTAATAGCGTGACTGGCGTAAGATCTAGTTTACTTTTAATCTGTAGTCCTGTACTTTTGAGACTCCTCAGAATTTTTAAAAAACAGAATGAATCATTTGTCTGTAGTTACCAAGTAGCTTTTTCTATAAACGCTTTGGTAGAGCCAAGGTTGTACATTCATACACTTGTGCAGTATATTGACCTCTGACCCACCCAAACATGCCATTTCAAAAACGGCGGAAGTGCATATTCCATTGACGTGGACGAAATTGGCTGACAATATGGGACAGGGTTAAAATTCCACGGTACAATCACAAACTGATGCACCGGAAGTGAATGACCAGTGAACTGCATGACAGTTATTTTCGCTCGATGACGATCAAACATGCCATTCCAAAGACGGTGGGAGTGCATATTCCGATGGCCATTCGTGGGGGGGATTGAATGGGCGTTGAACTATTATATAACTGAGTGCACAGGAAATTCAATCAGTTTGGAGATCAGAGGTTTGGAGACAATGTGTGGTAGAGAAAGCCAGCACCCAGCAGAGTGCTGGGTCTCCGGACCCCCGGTTGAGCAGCCCAGGAGAACGGGAAAGAAACGCTGATGGCCAATAGAGTGGGGGTCAATATGTTGCAGTTCTGTCCAGTCTCCAACTCCCTCTCACACACAAAGCCTTCAAATAAAAGTGAGAGGTATATTTTCCAAAAGACTATGTCACTCGTCATTCTTATTGTGTCGTTGTTATGATTCTGCATGCATGCATATGTAGATGTATATGCATTAGGTGTTTGTATAGTTAGTCTTGGTCATGGCTATTCAACACTTGTACCAAGGCAGCCACAATTAGGAAGAAAAAACTATTTATTTTATCAGAGGGATCGATTTTCTTTTTCTCTATGAATATGTTGTCATTGCCTTAATTGAGGAGATCCTGCTGCCAAAGTATGCGAGAGTTTCAACCAATTTGCCACTTAAACTGGATTTTTTTCCCTTGTTTAAAAGTAACGAATTTATTTAAAACGCACGAACGTTTTTAAAACACATGTACATATGTTATTACGTTTCTGTAAAGGCCTATGTCTCATTCATACACTTGTGCAGTATATTGGGTCTAAAAAAAAAGCACTGTTAAGCTAAGTAATATCTTATTATTGAAATTGTGTTTGGTTAAATGTGTAATTTAAATGGATATCAATATAAATTTCTGTGACAATATTCATTATAATGCGAGTGTGTCGTAAATAGTTTAACACATAATTTTGGAAATCGACTTCTATTTCAGACACAGTTTTAGGGTGGCACATGTTATTTTGGGATAGCTGTAAAACAGGAAAAAAGAAAACCAATTCTATTCTGCATGTCGCTACATGAGGTGAAGAAATTGACCAAGTATTAGCCTTCTCCTGACACCTGATTAACGTTTAGCAGTAAGGAAGATTCAACACATCTTCCTGATTAAATATGAACTCTTTCTAGGCACCCCAGATAGATAGATAGATAGATAGATAGATAGATAGATAGATAGATTTACGTGTGAGAATGTTTCCGTTTGTATACAACTAATTATTGAATATTTTTCCTTTTGTTTGACCTGGAAATATCAACCACGTAGCTTGTCCGAATATTTACAATGCCATTAAAACTCTTGTAGACTTAGTCTATGTAAAATTACTTTGAATGTGTCTAAAATCAACACTGCGTGTGAATGCTGACAGTGACATTCTTAGTTACTTAAATAGACCAGAGAAATATCAATGAGGATTCTTATTTTTCGAATTCATCTCATTATTTTTTAGACACGAATTGCTGTTTCATTTTCAATAAACAATATACTGTTGTCAAGTTAGGGCCAACTTGAGAATTCATTAGGAAGGTAATCTCTCTAAATTGACATATATGTTTGTTATTTGGTTTTTAACGAATAGCTCCCCCATATGGTTGCTGTTGAGAGTATCTAAAAGGTCATGACGAGAAAACGAAAAACATGGTATTTGAAGATTTCCAACATTATTTTCAAGACTGATGTGGCTTTCTAATCGAACTTTGTTATTGGAGGTAATGTAAATCTATAATGGATGCAATCATTATCATTAATAACGCATTAGTCATTATCTAGTCCCTAGCTCTCTCTCTCTCTCTCTCTCTCTATATATATATATATATATATATATATATATATATGTGTGTGTGTGTGTGTGTGTGTGTGTGTGTGTGTGCCCTTTAGTAAAATCATTGTTGCACACAGAACATAGCAATTATTTTAGATAATTTCTTACCGTTTCTGGATAATCATATTCGTAGGATTTTAACATGGTGGATTTTTTAAATCTTTTCTTGGCAAAGAAATTTGATTCTTTTAATAAATTAAAAAAATGCACCATTGATAATCTGATACAATTCGAGTGTGTAATTAAAAATATTCCATTTATTTACAACAAACAGATATTATCTCAATTGCATTATCCTTCTTACTTTCTGAACTACCATTTCCAAGATTCTGAAATATCGACAAAATCTTCTTAATGCCTTATTAAAGAAAATTTATCTCAACTGATTATTAAGCATCACTTTATTTGAGGTATTCTCCTGAATTATTCCTAGCCTGTTACTTAATGACAAAAGTTGTTGTAAAAATTGACTGAAATCTGTATTTAAAATCACTTAATCCCAAGAAAAATATCTATATTTTATGTTTTAAGTCATGTTGAATAGACGTTATAAGATAGCAACATTTCAAAACAGTAAAATAGACCATTTACATAACAAAACATCTACAAACCAAGTAATACGTTATGTTTTACTGGAAATATAAACTCAAAAATCTAAATATAATAATTGAAAATATAAAATAACATACATCTGAATTTCTTTGAAAACATTTGGGCACAGTTAGCAAAGAATATTTACGGTAGATAGAGGTGCAATAATACTGTCTGCGAGATTATGTTGGATTGGTGACACTTTAACAATGTCTATAAGGATTTCAAACCAGTCAGCTTTACAGGTAAGAATCAAATACCTGAATATTCCATCAGAAGATCAAAACAAATTAGGCTGAGTTTTAAAATGAAGGATTATAGTGATACATCAAATTATTGGCAATAGAAATAAAAAAAATAAAACGATATTTTTATCAACAAAAATATACAACAATGAATAAATTGGAATTAATATTTTGCAAAACGACCTAAAAAGAACTGCTTATATCTCTAAAATGTATATCTTTTATAGTTAGTATAACATTTAACTTTGCAGAAAATGGCCTAATGAGTTGTTTGTTCACGAATTTTCCTGGAGACCGCGGTTCATTCACAAGGCCAAGTGATATCAAAGAGGGAAAAAATGGTACTTGACGCTGTCTCGCTTAATACTCAACATTACAATGTAAGGATCACGGGTAAAATAGATCAATCCAAGGAATGGAGTAGCGCCCAACCCAACACCTTTCTGTCGTAGCTATTGACTAAGGTCGCCTACTTTACTTACTACTATGTACAATCATTAATACTACATCTTATCTAATATAAAACATGTTTGAATCTATAAACAATGAGAAAAAGTGATTAACTGGTAATATTTACCAGATTACCAGGTTTTGTGGATATTATAAACACAGCATCATCCTTACGAGTGTACTGGATATATCATTAAGTAATCTGATGGTGAAGTTTCTGTAATACTATAGATCGGGGAATTACCCCTTAATTGTCATTGCTCCCAGGTTCACTCTGAAATTGAGTGTTAGAATCTGATAGGGCTCTATCTATGGGTCGAAAAGAACTGTTTGACAGTGTGCATACAAACTACTTACCCTAAATTGAACTGTTAGAAACGTTTGATCATTTTACTGTGTATAACCAAATGACATATTTTTAATTCAATAGCAATAGATGGAAATGTTTAACTGTGAGCAAATGAAGGGATGATTTTCAATAGATTAATAATCAGTGTTAAATGGACATAATTGTAACCTCTTCACTGTGTGCAGACAAATGACAGATGTTACATTGCACTTCATATACGGCAATACTTGAACACATTTAATAGTGTGCAACGAAATGATTAATAGTAAATAGAAATATTCGTGTTTGGTAGAAATTCTTGAAACTCTTTAACTGTCTACAAAATGTATCTACAAAATGAGTTTACAAATTATATATTTGATATATATGTAAATACAGGATTTGTCGTTAAATAACATGCGACGGTTGATATGCCACAAAATCCAACTAAATCAAATGGAACAGGATTTGGCATTAAGTAACCCACAAATGTTGATATGGCACTAAATCAAAAAATGAATAAACCAAAGTTTGCTTAACCTGAAAAATGGTAACTTGCCAAATTCTAGTTTTCTCCAACATTTCACTTAATCATTCATTTCTCCAATAATTTTTTTATAAGAACTGGTTTTTCGTTTTATGTTTTCCGGCGAATCTTTAGTTGATTGGAATAGTCTTTGGCGTTTGTTACAATGCATCATTTACTTTGTTTTTCAATTGCCTAAGTCATTGTGTGTAGAGAAGTTTCCGAAAACTTTCGTTGACTTCAATGAAGTACAGTGGTTTCTATCGCTTTGATGATGAATTATACAATTACATGTTTCCCTGTGGAAATTCTAAATACTAGAATGGATTCACGTTTCGTCTTATAATTTACCAGCAATTTGGTCTTATTCAAAATTTAGCTATTCCACTGTTGAAAGCGTACAAAACATCTTATATTGATGTTTTATAGCTTTTAGTTTTACATAAAAATCTTAATGTGCGTTTTCTAGTATATGCAACGTCTATTCATTTTTTTTATGATGGTTTTAATGAGCGTGTTTTATCTTGGTGAATATATGTATGCTTACGTACCTTTTTTTTTTGAAGAGTTCTTTATGAATGTATTTTTATTTCTGTTCCAAATTCAACAATTAAGTGCATACATTCAATTATATATGCCATTTCCGTTTTTATTAATCCATGATAAAATATACATTTTAACATCAATAACTGATATCATTATATTGTGTGACTTTTTCGGTGTGGCATTCAGAGTTTTGCATCTTATACGACCCAGCTACACATTGTGAAGATTCTTTTAAGACATACTTATTCGCTTGCCGGTTTGGGTCGAAAATACAAAAGCTACGAATCAGAACTACCGGAGAAAAAATAACTGACATCGAATTCTGAGATAAATCTCAAATAATTGTCTTAAGAGTTTATTTTTTCTGGTTCATCCACCTTGCAATATGAACCTGGGAGGTCATCTCGAACAAGTGCTTTCATCCGATTATTTGTAATAGCCAATTCCTAATTATCATGTCTATGCTTACTCTGTTACCAACCACAGTAGACGAGATAAAAGCTAAGTTCTCTGGATGTGCCCGGCATCAGTGCTCCAGGCACCAGGTACTCTCACTGTCTCTGTCTCTCTCTCTCTCTCTTAATTCATTTATCTCCTGATTGCTTCCTTGATTATATGCATTTAGGACAGAAAAGAAAAACTGTTTTTTCTGCGCGAATATGCAACTATAAATCATTAAATGATAACTCTAAGACCGTGTTTGCGCCAAAGAATTAAACCTATATAGGCATAAAAAATGCCTTTTGATCCTGGTCGAGAAATCTTTCTCTTGCTATTTTATCATCTATTAAAATCTGCCGTGCCTTAACTTACTTAGCTCATTGTTTTGATGATACTTTACTAATGCATACATGCTGATATACATATTTGTGGCTACTTACAACCACATGCACCCGTATAGATAAGCTCATTCGTACACAATTATATATATAATTACATACTACGCCTACACGCATATATATATATATATATATATATATATATATAATAATCTAATATCTACCAGCATTCACGGTACCAGGAAAAAACGAAAAAAAAAACCGCCAGGAACAAGAGATAAAAGTATCTCGAATCATTGCCCGAGGAAAAAAGTAAAAATTATGGGACAAAAAGAAAGAAAAGACCAACCTCGTCCGACCCCTAGAAAAAAATCAAGGGATACGCAGTCAGTTGGTCAAAAGAAAACCAAAAACCTTCCGCGAATCCTGCAAAGCTACAATAACAAAAGTGCTCAACACAAGTGGAGCCAATTATAAAATTAACTTAAATCGCGAGTCGGAAATCTTCTACTAAAGTTTCACCTCATCGGATCTTCAGGAAGCCTAACTCCAACTAATGCTAAAGGAGAAAGCGCCGTCTTATATTCACCAAAAACCCACCTAGCTTAGAATTTACATAACAAAAAAATAATAGATAAATAAATAAATAAATAAAAAACCTTACTTTTATTTTTAAAAAATCTCTGAAACCTATCTCTAATTATAGAGCAACAACGCCCTTTTGTGTCTACAACTATTTAACACCTCCGATCTTTGGTTTAACATATCCCTACTTTTACAAGATGCTATTGCTAGTTTCTCCTCCATGCAAAGCAGACAACTCCTATCCCCAGCCCTATATTTACGACATTTCTTTATTACTTCCCATTTCATCATAGGATCTATCCTTTTGTTATCCATGAGCTCACACACATAACTAGATAACGTAGTACTATGCCTATACTTCTCGTGTGAGAAACTAGTTTTATGGTTATAGTACCTAGTCTTAAAATCCCAAAGTATACATTTTTGTTCCTCTTATTATTCGGATCACTATATACTTCCACTACACATTCTTGCTTACGTTTGCCTTCCAGCGGACATCTAACCTTTTCCCTACAGTTACATTTAGCAATCATCTTATTTTTCTCCTTAATTAATTTAGCTATATTACTCTTGTTTTTTATGTCATTGATGTTTGGCATGCAACTATAACTTAATTTAACTCAATTCTAATTAAATATCTTATGTAACGGGCTCCCAAGTAGGGATACGTTAAACCAAAGATCGGAGGTGTTAAATAGTTGTAGACAAAAGGACGTGGTTGCTCTCTAATTATGGATAGGTTTCTGAGATTATTTTTTAAATAAAAGTAATGTTTTTTATTATATATATATATATATATATATATATATATATATATATATATATATATATATATATATATATTTGTTATGTAAATTCTAAGCTAGGTGGCTTTTTGGTAAATATAAGACGGCGCTCTTTCTTTTAGCATTAGTCGGAGTTAGGCTTCCTGATGATCCGATAAGGTGAAACTTTAGTAGAAGATTTCCGACTCGCGATTTAAATTAATTTTATTAATTTTATTAATTTAAATTAATTTTATATATATATATATATATATATATATATATATATATATATATATATATATATATATATATATATATATATATATAGTCTTGCACGAACATGTATATGCTTTATTGAAAATAAATATGGACATCTAGGAGCAGAACTCCTAATAGTGTCGTAGTATTTGCTTATTATCACCCTCTATTCTATTATACGGAGATGTTCACCTAAGTTTTAGTCATATCCCATGATGCATCAATAACAAATAGTGAACTTTCTATTCAGATTCCTTCATTCAAAAATATACATTTCGATACATTATGTTAAAAGCGGTAATGTCAAAGGCATTCTTTCTATGGTGTTTAGTTAATGCACTGTGGACGATCCCTCTTAATTGTCCTTGCATTGTGACAAAGTTTAATAAATATCTAAAGCCTAATGGAGATTAAATCACAATAGAATTCATGAGTCCTCAGCTACTCCTCTTAATTAATATTTGTGAACAATACTTTGCGGGATTTCCGAAATGGATAGAGATAACTAGATAACTCATTTTCATAAAAGTTTTATATAGGCTCTACTTTAAATGGCTCAACACACATTATATTATTTTCACTTTGATAAATGCCTATATTTATATGTGGGTACATGTCTACCTTTTTCTTCAATATGTTTCGTTATTTATGTGCTATTAACTAATTTTCCCTTAAAAGTCATCAAATATTATCTCATAATTTGTGTAAGTACTACACAAACAAAATTACTGGCACATCCGTTACAATGTTTGGCACAAATATATATATATATATATATATATATATATATATATATTTGTAAAAATGTAGATCTGTTTGCTCCCAAGAGGTTGATATCTGTCGACATTTCCCACATTAAAGTTTATTGTTGGTATCAGTTTTTATATTACATAATTGAAAAAAAACTGCAGACAATAGGTGATCGATATTTTTTGTCATTATGTGGGAGGACTACATATCACACACAGGAAAATTAAAATTATGATATGGAAAACTAAAATATTCCTATTATTTGGAGTTGAAATATTTGGAAATTATTTCAAATCAGGACTTACTGCCACGGACGACACACACACACAAATCGTATGCAACAAACGTTTCAATAAATTATAATGGAAAGTTAAAAATGTATTTTTCTACACAATATTTGAACGCTTGTCTGCGAAAACATGACATTTAATTTTCAAAATAGTTCAATTGCAAAGAAATGTGTAAACTATACAAGCGTATATATTGCACAGTTCACTAATCGTATTTCTTGAACCAGCATTGAATATAGTCAAATATAAAGCACCTTCTGTTCAACTATTAGTATATCCTTCATCGATGAAAAAAAAACATATCTTTGTATTTCTATTAAATTTGTCGTATAACATTTGAACTTGCCTACACACAATCCATATGCTTGTATAATAAATAATTAAATAAATAATTAATAAATAATTAAAAAATGTGTGCATAAGGCGAACCAGACATGCAGGACATTGCTGGAGAAGCAGAGATGAACTCATAAGAGATGTACTCTTATGGATCCCCACACACGGCCGCGCAAAAGCAGGACGACCAGCACGAACGTACATTCAGCAGCTGTGTGAGGATACAGGATGTTGTCCTGAAGACCTGCCTAGGGCGATGAACGATAGGGAGGAGTGGCGAGAGAGGGTCAGGGATATCCGTGCTGCCAGCACGATATGATGATGATGACATATTATATAAAATTATTTCTCTGCCTATCAAAAGCTTGCTTTCTTAACTGTAATAAAGTATCATATTTTTGGAGGTGCCCGTGGTGTAATTGTTATCGTCGTAGGAAATGAACACGGCGACACGAGTTCAAATCCTGGACGAGACTGATTGCATTTCACATAGCACTAATACCCTTGGGAAAGGTATGAATCTAATGATTCTCCCTCCATAAATAAATGTGTAAATAGTAGGACAGACTAGGTTCTTCAGCCTTGGTGAGGCAACTAGTCTAGGAGAAGGAAAACTCTGAATTGAAACCTGTTAAACTTCGCTTAAAAATTGACCTTGTGTCATATCCTGCCCGAGCGGATGGGTTGGGTAAATAGGATAAAGTATCATATCCGCTAGTGAATATGAACTATTTTTCAAAAGTCATTATTTAATCTAGAAACATCGATGGCGTGTCTTCTTCAGTTCCTGTTTGCAGCTGTCTCATTTCCTGATGTATCATTCTATTCAAGAGGTTGATTGTTTATTGTCTTCTGTTTTCAAATGGTCTTATAATGCAGAATAGCATTGCTACCCTTCATCTGCTGACCAGGAAATTATCCGACGCAAATTCGAATTAAATCAGCTCAATATGCGGCAGAAAGAATCCGCTGTTTAGGATTAGGATTCTGACTTCAGAACACGCAATAACAATCAGTTTCAAAAGTCTTTGTTTATGGAAAGCTATAAGAGAAGGATCGTCATATAGTTGCGTCTATGGTCAGGGATAATAATCCCCCCCCAAAAAAAAAGCAAAACACGAAATCTGATTTCTAGACCTAACAAGATTGCCACATTCATGTATAGGAGTTAATTATTGCAGATTTACTCGCAAATATTAGAATAAAGAGAATCAATACTGTAGTACTGACCCCAACTCTGCTCGAAAAGAAAACGTTTTATTTTAGTGGATAAATCAGAGTTCTATATGATCGACCGAGCGGGGTTGATGTCAGTACAAGTATATGGATGCACCAGATGAACGCTGAAAAAAAACATACAGGAAAATCTCGATGGGGACTGTGCAAAAATATTACTAGCTAAATGGAACAAGTTCTGGAAGCAATGCCACACGAAACAACGCCTTTACGGCCCTACCTCTTATCTCTAAAACCATCCAAGTAAGATACACAAAACATGCGGAACACTGCTAAAGAAGTAAGGAATAAGTCATAAATGATGGTTTCCTATGGACCTCTTCATATGGTTGTGCGAGTGTTTGCCGACCAGGAAGAACAAAGCAACAACAGCTCTGTGCGGGCAGGATGTAGTTTGGAAGACCTGCAGGGAGCAATGGATGTTAGGGGCAGAGAGAGAGAGAGAGAGAGAGAGAGAGAGAGAGAGAGAGAGAGAGAGAATCCACGCTCGTTGTGCGACTTAATGCTGGTGGTAAGGATGATGATTATTTTTTTTAATGTTACAATGAAAATAGAAGGCAAAATTCGTTGGTCAAAAACCGTTTGAATATAATCGTTGACATCTATTCTCTGCTATCTTTGAGCTGAGAGTTTATTCATAAGATTATGTTAGGCAGCAGTTTCTAAATAATAAAATTACAGCAGGCTACGACAAATATTTTGATGTCCCCCAGTAAGAGCAAACTAAAGAATGATGAAAATCCATGAATGTTTCATAAACCAAAATGAATACGAATAGCTTTCAACAAAATTCGCAATCTGTTTTGTCTTATAAGTTTCGTAATATTTAAAAGGAATCATTTCCGGATACATTGCAATACACATGCACACACAAAGTAAACTCCTATACCAATAACAATTACATGATGTTTTTGAAAGGAGAATACTTTATCAAACAACATTTTTATTTTAGCTTTATCATTACTTACAAATATCACCAAGTCCTACTATTAAGTACACATCACTCGTTCGAAAAAAACTATATATATATATATATATATATTTATATATATATATATATATATATATATATATATATAACACCGTATTTATTCTAATTTACGTATTTCTTATACGTACACAAACATACGCATACATTTATACGTACATATACATATATATGAGTACACACACACACACACACACACACACACACACATGCACACACACACACATATATATATATATATATATATATATATATATATATGTATATATATGTATATTTAGGCAGCATTTCTTCGTTAATGAAATTTCATTAAACATAATAGATATTTTATGTGTACATATTTTCTTCTGGATCCGTTCGAATTCCCGTATTACTTTTATCGTATTCAGGGGCAATTGATTTATGTATTGTCCATAGTTGTATGCATCCCTAGTACTTTCTGCCCGACTTTGGGCTATCATCAGGGGAGGATCTATTACAAAAGTGATGTAACTTCTGTTTTAGCATATTACTACTGTGTAAGGGCGTCTTTGCCGTTGAAGATTAGTGCGTTTGCTTTTAAATGTAATTCTATAATTAGTGCCAGTAGCTCAAGACATTTAAGTACATTAGCACTGGTTCAAAAATTAATTCTGTTGAGTGTTGGTTGCAGGTTTCTAATATGTCGTGCTTCGAGAATCTGAACTTTTCGTTTATTATTTTGATGTTCTAATAATGTTGTGTTGTTGGTGAGAATTTTTCGTAGTTGTGTTGTTGGGCATGAATATTTTTTTAAATGCTGAGCTATTGAACTTGTGTCAGAAAGGTGCACTGTAAGTCTCCTCGACAGGGTAGTTGAGGTTAAACCAACATATATATTATTATTATTATCAGAGATACAATCTCCTAAAGGACATTTAAATTCATATATAATGTTGGCTTTTTGCAAAACCCCAATCGAGGGAGAGGAATGTTTTCTAATGACTAAATTCGAGGTTTTAAACTTATTATAATGAATAATATCTATTATGTTTAATGAAATTTGCATATATATATATATATATATATATATATATATATATATATAATGGTATTGTTTTATTATGCACCCGTCTTATTTCTATGAACACTAATATGAGTTTTTATAATCCTTATTGAATGTTGTGTGGAAAAAATCTCGCAAAAGTTTGAAGCTTATATTTTATATTTGAAGTAACTGTTTAAGTATCATCCTGAACCAATCGTCTGTTAGCATTGTTTGTTAGCATTGCAAAATACTTTAGCTTAGCAATTACTGGCCAACAAATCCAACTGCGCCAATGCTTCTTGAAGGAATAATCGAATTCTCACTTTGCCACTAATGCATGAATCAAAGAATGCCTATAGTTTTCTCGAGCTAAAGCCAATTTTTCAGTACCGTGAACCTTGGTTCTTTGGTAAAATTTGCGATATAATAGAGGAAACAAATTATTTAACGTATTTTCTCTATTTTTCCCCACCTTTCATTGAGTGATGTAATCATTGATTCCACAATCAAAAATAAAATTCTACTCAATTGTCGTTCATCTAATTGTCCATCCTTGGGTACAAAAATAGTATATTAATTTTCATGGTGTCTTATTTCATAATTTTTCATACTGTTAATGTTTCTGTGCTGTCTGATATTTTACTAGACATACCCATCATTGTCAAATGCATTCTTTCTAAAACATTTTAGTTTATTTTAACTTGAAAAATGAGACAAATATCAATTATTTTTTTGTGATCAACATAGTTAGAAGAGGAATTTTATTCATGCCAGAGTGTCAAGTAATAAAGGTAATAATAAATTTAAATGTGGACATGACGAGAGCAAGGTTATTTATTTGGCACTGTGTTGATGTCAATCATCCAGCTAGAGCATTAACCTTTCTATGTCTGGTTGGCTGTGTGGTAAAAAATGATGAATCAACCATTAGTTCATTCACAACTTTACAGAACAGTGTGGACAGCCAAGGAACAGACATTTTATATAATCATGTGTACAACGCAAAAAAATTCGGTCATTCTTAGGTTCGTATAATAATGTAGTTTGCGTTAAGGAACATATCATGAAACGCTGATATCTGAACATGCAAAATTAGTACTTAGTCCTTTTGTCATAGTACTGATAATTTAAAAGTTATAAAAGACCATTCGTTATAGATCTAATTACATTGAAAGGAACTTTTATATGTTTATGATAACATATCAATCCTTGTGGGTTATTTAATACCAAAACCATGAATACAGAAGAACTGTAGTAGTACTATTTAACCCAGCGTTTACTTATCCTGCTGGATATCAAAGGGAGACAGAGAACCTCTATTTGACATTCTCATTTTGTTATTATTTAGTTAAACTGTACCAGATAAATAAGAAATTGACTGGCTTATAGTTACACTCAAATAAGAAGTAAAAATCGAAAATATATTTCCCAGTTTCTGAAATGGGTCAGATACATTATAAACTTCATACAAGACTTAGCTACTTCATTTCCAATAAAATGTATTTAAATAACTCCATAGAGAACGGATAAAAATATGCGCTATGATTCAAGCTTAACGCAGCTTACTCGTTGGGGTCTTTAGAATGAAATAACTGAATATCTGCAGAGGCATAAAATTCCCCAAATGAGTGTTCAAGATGTGACCAAAAACTATATGTTAGTGAGGCTTCAATATTACTGGAGCTTTAGGGAATAACAGTACACCTTCATTGCCATCGCTCCTCGGTCCACTGGGACATGCTTGGGTCATGTCTATGTGTTAAATGGAACGGTTTGACTTTTAGATTGAATGCAAACAAATACCTTATGCTAAATTGAATTGTTTGATATAAAACTGTTTTATCGTTTAACTATCTATTAACAAATGATTGATTTTTAATTGAATTCTTAATAATACATTACAATACTTGGGACCATTTAACTCTGTGCAAAAGAACGAGGTCAGGATAGTTTAAAAATGTCATCAACAATATGTATTTACGGATCATATATAACTAATATATATGTATAATGAGTATTTGACATTAAATAATATACAATGATATGCTATAAAACAAAACCATATGTCCTATATTTAAAGTTGTTTAATTGGAATTTAAAGAGTTTATGTCTACATAACGAATACTGTTTTTAATTTACCTTGTGCGATATATATGAAGCGCAGTTAAAAATTAATGGAACTTTTTTTCATTTTGTGCTGAATTTATAATCTTAGTTTAGCTTATAAGTAGTTATATCTGAATATGGTAATTTCTAGTGATTTTAGGAAAGTACTACACGTGGACGCCAATTTCTGTTATTCTGCATACACGAAAAATATACACAGAATCCAATCGCCACGAGTTCAATTTTTTTTACAAGTTTATATAATAGTAAGTCTCCCATGCATTATTGAATACATATCAGGCAATATTTTTGCACCACCAGAATTCTTATTAAAACCATCGATCTTTCAAAAACCAATATTACTTTATTCTTTAATAAAGTACTTGGTTCTTGAATTATACTATTTATTTTCTTTCATATTGATTTTCAATTTCTTCCAATTATAATAATAATTCGTACCTTGTTATATTTTGCATGCTGGGCTAACAGCGTTTCCATGCTGAGCGACACTTTACTGTTATTTGTCAATAATTGTTGAATAATTGATGGATAGAATAGCAATTTTGTTCAATAGTTTAGTATGCATTTGTCATGACGTGAAGTTGTTTGAACGTATGTTGCACATCCGTACAATTTTGCCTGGGCATGAAAGGAAATAGATAGCAAGGAAATAATGACTGAACAGTTGTGAGTGTGTTTGCTTGTGTGCTGAAATATGAACAATTAACGTGTAGTGCATTCAAAATATTACAGAATAGCGCGTAAATTAAGGGAACATTGGTAGTTTTATATGACCATGTGTTTAAGTCAAATTCTGTGGTTTTGATTTTAAATTGTAATATAGTTTTCATCAAGGAAAATATCATGGAATATTAATTGCTGAGAATGCAAAATCAGCATGTTATTTTTTCTCATTGAACTGATTATTCAAATATCACAAAACACATTCATTGCAGATGAAATTAAATTTAGGGGATTTTGTTTATTTGTTTCTTAATGCCATATCAATCCTTGTGAGCTATTTAATACCAAAATCATTCTTTTAGAAAAACTGTATAATTACTGTTTAAACTATAGCTCAGGAATCAGAGGATTTACCCCTTTCTCAAGGCTATTTGTATGAGAGTGAACGTAATAGGGTGATAAGAATTCAGTTTCGCTTAGTGAAATATCGCAGCCCTGGACATTAGCTTATACACCACCGGGGCTTACCACCAGAAAGGAATCGTGTGAAACATAACTCAATCACAAGTCTGCAAACAAAAGAAAACGTTTCGTTGATCCAGTCTCATATTTAATTGCGAGCTCAACGAAGTGCATCTTTCAACGCGCAAGAATATTTTTAAAAACATTCCTATCAACATAGAATATGTTAAAAATATGTTGTGTAATATTTTAGCCAAATGTCTTACTTCGTAAGGAAAGAAAAGGAAAAAAAATAGCTCAGTTTTCTTTGAGGTCAATGTTTTGAAGACGAAGACGAATACATTAATCCCGTTACATATGGTTTCTCGTAATATTTTCTAATTGTGTCTCAACGGTACTTGAAGATGTTACAATACGCCAACTGAATACTTTGAAAAGATTATGACTTCCCATTAAAAATGGTCTACATGGTATGGCAATAAAATTCATCTGGTTGAGAGGGTCTAGTTCTGGAGCGCAAAGGCTTCTTAGACACTCTTTCGTTACGATTAAAACAAGACTATCATGTAGGGTCCCATCAATGGGTTACAATGTTATGTTTGAATACTACGTGTATTAGACAGAAAACTTGAAACCATATTAATGGGTACAAATTTTTTTTAGATATGAATAATTCACACCTCATCTGCAAATATGATCCTTATTAAAAGGAAAGAATGACTTAAGAAATTACTACAGTCAAGATATTATCAACTTTATTATATGACATAGGAATACTTGGAATTTATTTGTATCAGATTTTAGCTGTAAATATTCTGTAAAGGTTTGATATACCATAAAACGAATAAGTCAAACCTACATAATTTTAGGGAATTTTGTGTTACTTATAAGAAATGTATATCGTTTCAAATTTAAGGAAAATGGCGTCAGAGTAGATTATTTTGTTTCTTCTAGCAGCTCACAGTCTGGTTCTATATACCACAACAACAAAAGAATTACAATCAAAATTGTAGTTTTTTCTTGGGAATGGTCAAACTATTTGATATCAAGAGAAATAATTAGTGTTTTAAAAATATTTTTTTTTAAATCCTAATAAAACGTCATGTAGAATATTCAAATCAGACATGGTGTCCAATGTTGAAAAAAGGAAATTTGAATATATTATTGAGAGTAAAGACCATACAACGAATAAGTGACAAAATAAAAAGAATGTAAAATATTACATTTTAGAGAGAGAATGTTGGGATTAATTACTTTACTTGATAGAAATATGTGGGGTGATACTATAGAGACTTTCAAAATAAAGAAATTTCTCATAATGGTTGACATTTTCGTTGATATTTCCACTTAAAATGAACATTTTACGAACTGATTGTAGTGATAGCTGATTGAATTAATTTTTATCTAGTTTGGTCGGACCGTGACTTTTTCAGTAAGCTGGTAAGTAAGCTAAAATCTTTGAGTGGAAATGTAAATTAGATTGGAAAGTTCAAGCACGTGCACCAGCAAGCATGATAGCGGACACCTGTCATCTTTATACAGGAAGACCAAATGTAAACAAAATAGATTCATGTGTTATCACAAGTTTGATTGAGAAAATAGAAAACACGGTAAAAATTGGGGACACCTGTGAAATATCGTTTTAACTTACTGAGATGACGTTACAGTAAAAATTATCCTGACTTTAACTATATAAAGATTAGAGAATTTTGAAAAAGTCGTCGGTTGATGTCAGTTTCGGCAGTTGTCGTTTCGGTATAGGTTGTTAGTTGAGATCAACAGAGCCCTTCAGGGAAGTGATGGGAGATGACCCTGTGTAGTGACAAGCGTTTCTCTATCTGGGGATCGTTGCAAGCTCTCTCTCTCTCTCTCTCTCTCTCTCTCTCTCTCTTTCTCTCTCTCTCTCTCTCTCTCTCTTATATTTTGGTATCAGCATAACAATGATCAGTATATCATGATAATATTGCGACAATTTCTATAAATATATTGGACATATAATTGTTATACCATACTTTCCAATAAATTATTGTTAATTGTTGACGGAGAGTTCCTCTTGTCTTTAAGTTGCCAAAACTCATGGAACTTCTATCCACAAATTACCCTGACAATCAGAATTTCTGGATGGGCTGTGTCTTTCCCTATCTGTTGATCTTTCAGGTAGAGAAAAAAATGATAAACAAGCTACTCGGAAACATGTGTGGTGGTCACGGAACGAAAGCTACAATAAAGTCCCGTTACAAGCACAGTAATACATTTATTGCCGTAAAACAACTCCTGGCGTCATTACCAGGTTAAGATCAAAGGCAATGAACCGCAAATGTTGTCGTGTCTTTTGGTATTACATTTGGCTCTGGTATCGGTAACTGTAACGCAATGTTGTTACATCTGGTGCCGTGCCCACAATAATGTTACATTAGGTTCCGTAACCAGTAATAGACCAAAGGAAAGGATCCGACACAAATATAGTATTTCATTTGGTACCACAAATGTTATGATGGACGACGGTATTACACTTGACGCTATTATCGTTAACCGCTATATTGTTACATGTGTTGCTGTGACGGGCATATCCTTATAGTCCGTATCAGTAACTGTGATGGCCATAGTGTTAACTTTGGTGCTGTGACCAGGATCTTCAAAAACTCATACTACAAACCAATTGGTATCCTTTGCTAATTGACTAATATATTTAAGAATAAATCTCTTAATCATATAGAAAATAGCAATAACGTAATATATATATATATATATATATATATATATATATATATATATATATATATATATATATATATATATTGCCATTATCTATGCGATTAAGAGATTTTTTCTTAAATATATTCGTCAATTAGCAAAAGATACCAATTTATATATATACATATATATATATATATATATATATATATATATATATATATATATATATATCCGTGTGGGGGGTCTTTGGTTGTGTTTTATTGTAAGATTATATTGGATAATTTAAGAAACAAGAAAAACGTAAATAAATCATCGGAAATGAAGATGAATTAAATGCCAATGGAAACTAAATATTGGTTAAGAAAGCTAGATGTAATCAAAATTAACGATGATATAATCAATAGTGTCAAGAAAACAATTGAAATGAAGAAGAATGAAATAATTATGAAAAATGAATGGTGGTTCTCAATGCTCAATCTCATAAGAATTCAAGATAATGTCAAAAGAATACAATTTTGAAAACATGCATGAATGCATGAATTATTTAAAATGAATACATCAAGAGCAGAAGCTAGATTCGACAGATAGCTTCACTCAAGAAAAGGGATTCATGAGAAATGTATGAAGTTGTTAGATAAAAAAAATGTCAGATTTTTGAAGACCATTCAGTTCTTGAATTAATGAATTTAAACAGTTTTTAATCGTTCAAAATGTCATCCGTGAACATGAAGGCATTTCTTACGCAAATTTTCTTATGCTTGTACGAGAATGCACTAAAGGCTCCCTGGTCAATATATTTTTAGATTTTTATCATTAAGGGTTTTCAGACTATTGTCTTCATCGTTATTGTTATTTCCACAACGTTTTGGCTGATATGTCCTCCGGCCTTCTTTAGGTGTTTGTCGAACTCAAGAACCTTCACGGAACTTCGAACTACGTCCTTTATTGAATCCATGGTGGTCGCCTGTTCTGATTCTGTTTGCCATAACCGGGTACAAGTGTTAAGTATCCCTGTATTGTTGCTCGCCTGTATTATTATTGCAGGCGAGTAACAATACAGGAATACTTCCACATGTTAAGAAATAGTATTCAGTGGCTGAGATATAATGAGAAATTGATGGATGTGAAAAAGTATCATATCCCAAGGAAGTCCACTGAGCCCTCCTCACAATATGTGGCCAAGCTTCTTCATATAGCAAACTCATGACAAAGCTTAAAATGTCAATTTATGACTTTTTTTTTCATGTTTATTACTTTGGAGCAATATATAATATATTAAAATAAAACCCTGAATGAAATGTTAAAAATTTACCTAAGTGGATACTTTAATCTTTAGGAACGTTAATGTTTATAACTACTATTAAAATGATATGTGAGAACGGAATTTAAACAGTTTTCATAAATATTGGGCAGTATTTCCCTACAACCTGAAAGTTGATATCAATAGCATACAATATTTATTCTCACTATTCATATGACCATATCTCACTTTCTCCTTTTTTATTTGTTTAAAATAAAATATAATTAGCTTTATTTTTTTTATTATGATCACTTGATTATCTATTTTATAACTAATGGAACTGACTTGGCAAATTAATCGTTTATTTCATCCATTTTCTCCAGTGTGACCTTCTTTTTTGCAGATTTCTAAAAGCAGTTCCCTGACAGTTATTCCAAATGCAAAACTATTGAACATGAAGATCATTTATAATCAGAGCGAACAACAATAACAAATTAAAGAAAAGCATTGAAATTCTTAGAAATGTTCAACTGCAATCAACTGCAAGAAATGAAAGAAAAAAGGTGAAAAAAGCACATATCTACGAGGTACAATATTCAAGATACGCCGCTTGTTTATTTGCTTAGCATACCTATCTTTGTTGCTTTCGTAGCGATTCCACCGAGACAGATGTAGCAGCCAGCTTTGTCAGAAAGAATCGATGTGTATACGCTTATTGAATGTTTTGTCTAGAAGTTATTAGATTAGGGCAATGAATTGTGCAAAATTGAGTATATTGAGATGAAAGATATCCATCCAAACAGATCAGAAAATTTGAAGAATTTGAGGCGGAGAAGAAAAATAAAAGATAAATACATGTCAAACCAATAAGATTCGGTAACATATATAACGGTCATTGCTGAGCATGGAATCATCAAACTTTTCATAAAATCAACATCGACATAAACCGTTAATACTCACACTCGCACACCCATGCTGCCATTCGCATAATGTAAAGCTCTTCGAACGAACTGAGCACTCTAGTATCGGGTAAGATATGAAAAAAAAGATGTACACAAACGAACGTGGCTGTTATTACATAACACCTTATAATTCTCTTGCTGACTTGGTACGCTTGTTTGCCGAGCGGTCTGATACTAAGTCTGAAAAAGGTTGGGCGGATTTAGATCCTACCTTCAAGCGGCCTACGTTTCTAGCCACACTGAAGAGTTCTGATATGACGAAACAGTCTCTCTGCGGATGTCTATATATATATATATATATATATATATATGTGTGTGTGTGTGTGTGTGTGTGTGTGCGCGCCTGTGCTTGAGCGTGTGTACGTGTAAGTGTGTGAATATAAAAGTATTTTTTTTGTTTATATAAATTTTTTCAATATTAATACACGCAGATAAACATCCACAGAAGAAGAGAGTCACATATGCTTAGACAGAAATAAAAATGATGCATATATATATATATATATATAGCGAGAGAGAGAGAGACACAGAGAGAGAGAGAGAGAGAGAGAGAGAAAGAGACAAGGAGAGGGTAGAGAGAGGAACGAATAATGAGAGACAGAGAGATATAGGTAGACATCCAGATGTGCTAACCTTCAGAGACAGAGAAAAGATTCATAATTATTCGCATTGCTAATATATAGTATTATTGATCCAATCACGAAAACACATCTGCACTCCCATATATATATATATATATATATATATATGAAACTTTAGTTTAATGTTTCCAACTTGCGATTTAAGTTAATCATATATATATATATATATATATATACGATCCAAGGAGGAAATCCCAGGTGTAGGATTTTCCAATATGAGTGCTCAATACTAATGCCTATTGAAGTATAATTGATTTTGGATAAACAATACATCAACACACAACGTGTAGTTCTAAAATTATTTTACATAAAGAGAAAAGAAAACTATATTTCCTTGTTATCAATATAAGTTCATTTCAGGCTCCTCCAGATTCTTATAAGTTCAAATCTTAACTAATAAATCATATAAAAACACCTTTTGATGAAATATCTAAATTATTATTAGATTTTATCATACTACTTCCAGTTTAAAAGCTATTTGATAAAAAAACTTAAATTTTTTTTTTTTATAAAATCAAAATGATATATTTTATTTATTCATTAAGCAAGAAAAAATAATATAAGTTGAAGATTTTATATCTATTATTTTTCATATAAATATATTTTTTTAAATACTAGAGAGCATTAAGAGTTTAACAAAACAATCCCAGAATAAATAATTCTAAGTCGGCAATGATTTTAAAATCTGCAGATAAAGTTTACTATCTACTTTAATTGAGATTATCATGATTTATCGATATTAAGAAATATATAAGGAACAAATATTAAATTGCTAAACCTTATTTTTGTAACTCAACATATTGTAAGAATTTAGGTTATTTTAATAAGGATATTGTCACGTGATAGCTCACGGAGACGAAGAGGTAAGAATGATACTATCCTCCCGTGTTGCTATTAGCACTATCTAGCAGTCAAAAAGTGACCGTTAAGAGAGAATGTGGGTCACAGAGGAGATAGACCAGATGTTCGTACTTAGTGACCTCAGGTCGCCGGACATCGGAAGGGGAAAGAGAGAGAGGCCAAATGATTGGCGGGGACCCCAAACGGAAGTGGGGTTCCCTTCCCTTCAGCGGAAGTAAAGGACAAAAAAGGCAGTTTTTGAGCAAGGCTCGTGGCAGACGGACCATAGCCATTTTACTCCGGGCTGAAGACAAAAAGATTAACTGAGACATGAGAGACCCGAGTCCCTCAAGCCAGTACTAAAAACAGAACCAAGTCTAGTAGCCCGTGAAAGAAGAAAATTCTCCAGTGGAACCCCGTCGAAAATAAGATAAATAACTTTGGGGACATTTTTCCTTTACACCCAAATTTCGTTTACCACTCTCTCTCTCTCAATTTGAAGAAGGATAAAAGCCAGGAAAAGACGTTAATATTCGTGGACTGTCTAATTATATATTTTTGACACTCTGAACGTGTATATATAACCGTTGTAAAGAACCTATGTATTTTCATTTTACCATGTGGTCTATGTTGTTGCTTCATGCTTTCTTTCCAGCTTCTATTCGCCTTATGTTATCTTGTTTAGAATTGTCCTATTAATTCCTAAAGTATCACACGGGAAACCGGAGTTGCCGACTACTACAATATTAATATTATTACAACTAAAACCTATAGGCTCATAATCTTCCATTGTCTCGGGGAAGGAAGAAAGCTGCCTGGTGGGTGTGTGATAGTGTGAAATTTGGAACCCCTTGCCAGCGGTGGTCAGTCTGGCCCTAAATTATTCCCTCACGTAATATGCCAGTTCTTATATGCCTGAGAGAAGAACTCTGAACAGGACTTATTCTGTAGGGGATCAAGTGCCAACCTGCCCCGTCTTCACACGTGCGAAAATAAAGTCCCGTTTTGGGATTTTAATCGATTTGCCGTCACAGAAATAAAATGGTGTCTCGTCCGGAGATATTTTAATCTTTTATTCCCGACCTCAGACTTAAAATGGGGGCTCGTTTCCGGAATGATTATTATAAATAATATTTATTGCTTCTAGTCGTGTGACAATTCCTGCCGTCTAAATCTACCCTGGGAGACCGTGAAAGAAAAAAAAAGGAATATTGTCGAAACAGTCAAAAATTACCCGTTGATAACTGTTTGGAAAAATTAAAGAAAAATTGGACAAAATAGGAAACTTTTTAAAAGAACCCTCCATGGAAAAGTTGGAGAGGCTGAGAAAAAACGAGATAATGAAAATTGGCGAGAAGCTTGAGTTAAATGTTCAGAAAACTATGAAGAAGCATGAACTCGTTAGAAAAATAGCAAGGCACATGGTGGACGAAAATGTGTTCGAGGAAGCAGTATTAGAAGAGCTACCGACAGAAATAATAAGAATGACTCTAGAAGAAATTGAACTGGAGAAAATCAAAATACAATATTAATATTATTACAACTAAAACCTATAGGCTCATTATCTTCCATTGTCTCGGGGAAGGAAGAAAGCTGCCTGGTGGGTGTGTGATAGTGTGAAATTTGGAACCCCTTGCCAGCGGTAGTCAGTCTGGCCCTAAATTATTCCCTCACGTAATATGCCAGTTCTTATATGCCTGAGAGAAGAACTCTGAACAGGACTTATTCTGTAGGGGATCAAGTGCCAACCTGCCCCGTCTTCACACGTGCGAAAATAAAGTCCCGTTTTGGGATTTTAATCGATTTGCCGTCACAATATTTAGCAATCGAAAATAAACCAATAGTAAAAAACAACATAACATGTAATTCACATATCTAACATTAGGCAATTGAAAGAGAAGAGAATTAATCTGCAAAATATATTATGTTAAAGTATCTAATATTTAAGGAAATAATTTAAAAATGTATTTTTTAATGTTATATTTTGAAGTTAGAGATGGTTTACGAAAAAATTTGAGTATTATTGACTTTGTTGCTACTTGTTAAATATGTTACGATTCATTTTTCTTTATTATTTTTCTATCGTATTTCATAATGAAATGTCTTTATAAATTTCATCTATTAATTTTAGCTGCATTTATATTCAAAATTATTAAATTGATTGATTAAATTTTCTATTAGTAGGTAAATATGGATTACTATATTAATACATATAATCAAGGATATATAACAACTTAATTAAAGTAGTTAAACATATAATTCCAAAAATATATTAACTTAGGGTTATACTAAGAACTTTGTTTAAGGTCTACATGCCGTGATCATTGCTTTTCTACTATTAAGTTAATTTTAATTTAATTTTTTAATATACATATTTCATCTTCAAAACATAAATTAAACACACACACACACACACACACACACACACACACACATATATATATATATATATATATATAGAGAGAGAGAGAGGCAACTACTAAGAGACATATACAAAATTAGGTGTTTACTGAAATTTACTGAAATTTCAAGGGCGCTTTCGTCTGACATTTGTCAAACAACAGCCATCTGAAGTTGTGTAAAAATGTGTAAATAAGGTTAATTAAAAGGGAGGGAAAATGGAAATGATAGCAAGACAAAGCGGGGCGAGAGGAAAAAAGTTAAAAACCATCCTGAGTCAATTAAGAAATATCTCCTTGTAAGTTCAAGGAATGCTTGGGGCTTTTGCTTACATAGAGGAGGACAATAAAACATTCATAAAGGGCTTCCGGGACAATTAAATTTTGTTTTGTCCTTGGTCTATGAAAGTCAACAAAACACTCATCTTTATGATTAACAACCCAAATTATTTAAACCATTCATATGCTCACAGATGGTAGAATCGAGCAATTTTGAAGGATTGGATATGGTGCGGTTACGAATATATCTTGTAACATGCTGTTTGACTCAAACCTCAAGACATTGAGAAGTGATCCCTATATACGTGATATTGCAGCAACATTGCAATGTATAAATTAAATTGCTTTGTTGAAAGATAGGAAGCACATCCTTATGAAGAGAGTGAAATTCAGCTTAAATTGTGAAGATGCTTCTAACCATTCCCACATTATAACCACGTGTAACTGAGGAAGAAACCGTATCGGCAAGCAATTGGCTTGGAAATCTAATCCTAAGAAGTCTAACATAAACTTGGCATTTAGAAGAGACAGATGACCTCATGTTATTTTTAAACTTCTAAACAGTTTTGTTAATGATGTCAACAATGACTTCCAACGGATATCCGTTACCCAAAAATTACTTTTATCTGTTCAATTTTACTTTTAATCTTGTTATCCGAACAAATCTTAAGAGCTCTGAATGGGGGACACTTGATCAGGTTGACCTTCCTAAACTTAGGAGCAAAAGCATCCCAGCTCAAATACAAGGTAGTAAACGTAGGCTTTCTATGTATACTAGCAACGAAAGCAAATAAACCTCTTTCAAACAATACATCAAAGAATCATAATTTATTATCCCTCTCTTCATCAGCAGTGACATAGAAAGAAGAATGTAGATCATTCAAACACTGGAATTACGACAAAGCTTTATTACATTAACAAAAACAAGCGAGGGTATCGTCCACGTAACGTAAAAAAAGTTAAGGGAAACCTGTGAAAAAGTAGTTTCTTATAAAACCAAACAAGAATATTTGCAAAAATAGGGCCTAATGGAGAACCGATAGAAATACCGCCTACTTGACGGTACATGGTGTAATTAAAAGTAAAGGAAACTGACTTGGTAGCCAAATCCATCGATTCAATGAAACAGTTTCAGGAAAGGAAGGGACAGATGATAACGGACTCCGATATAAAAAGTCCGCACAAATAGAAATTACTTCATCTAGAGGAGCATTACTAAACACACAAAATCCTGAATAAAATGCTAAAACATGATTGAGTACTTGAATTAACCATTTCACCATTGAATGTTTTACAGAATGGCATATGGGTAGAATAGATAGTAAAAGGGATATCAGGTTTATGAATTTTGGGTAATCCATAAATTTTCGGTCTTTCCGAACCTATTGGACGAATGAACTCATAGCCTTCACCACCGATCATTTTTTTCTTGTATAATTCAGAAACCGCTTCTGTAACTTAATTTCCAAATTGTGGGTGTCATCAAAGGATAAATCACCGATTTTTAGATATTTAGTTATATAATCAAAAATAGTGGCCATTTCAGTAATCTAATCAGTACGATTCAGGATCACAACGCCAGCGTCTTTATCAGGTCTAGTGATTAGAATATCAGAATTTCGTTTTAAGAACTTAGCAACTTCAAAATGATTCTTCTGCCACAAAAATCCATTAGAGTTGACCGTAGTATTAATAAGTTCATTAGGTAGGTCAACTAAGCGAGTCTTCAAATAAGACATATTTAGTTGTGACACCGGAGAGAGATTAAGTAATTGAAAAATCAGCAAATCAAAATCAGAAAAGATCGTAACTGAGTCAATGTTACGAGAGGAGGTGGGGGCACAAAAATTCAATCCGCTTGATAAAACCAATTTTTCACAGTCCGACAAATTATAAGATGAAAAAGTAAATATATGTTTGTCGGATGTTAACACACAACCAAGCATCCTCTTAATAAGGAAGTGTAAGAAACTTTTGTATTTATCAAGAGTCCTATTTTAGGTGTTATTGCCAGTATTGGATATGTATTTGGAGAAACCAAATATATCAAAGAAGCTCAGAGATGGACAAGTTTTATTCCAAAATGTATGAAACGGTTTCCTAGAAAAATAATATGCGTAGAATAAAAGACGAGTTCATCATTTATAAAAACACGTTCAACATTAATAGCATTACGGCATTTTATTTTAGAAATACGTCTTTAAATATAATGACGGACAACTTTAATATTCATACAAGAATGAAAGAATTGGATCTTACATTTGTAGGGGGACATGTTATTTTGGTAGATATGTTTAGTTCCCCAAATTTTTATGTTGAATTTTTATATAGGTTTAGTTTATGTTTCGTTTAGTTTTGTGGTATGTCATGTTTGGAAAAAAAGCACATGAAAAAAGGTAAAATAGGCACATGGAGACAAATGCAGCAAATGAAGCAAATGAGTAAAGATATGAAACGGTGGGGACAAAAGGAACATTCAAAACAAGGTGACAAACAAAACAAATTTATAATCATAACAAAACATGCAATGATACATTCAAAATATTGCTACGGTTCTATATTGTTTGTAAAATAGTCCTCTCTCTCTCTCTCTCTCTCTATCTCTCTCTCTCTCTTTCTCTCTGTGTGTGTGTGTCTAACACAACTAAAACTACAGAAAGGTTTAAATAATAAAAGTGTCCTATTCATGTCGACTACATATTTTTAAATCTTCATTTCTTCCTGTGGTTTGATACAGTCGGTGTTTCCGAGGCTGGAAAAAGTCTCATAGTCAAAGTATTTTGAAGAAATGAATGTTTTCGAGGCTTATCCATTTTGTGGCTTTAAACTTCAGTTGGTGAATAAGAGAGTCACACTGGAGAGAGTGTGTTAGCGCTGCAATAGAAATTTGGAAAAAAAGATTGAGTGTTTGAAGACGACGTGTTTATAGAAAATACGTGTCTTGGAATCGGCTCCAAAAAACGAGGGAGGAAATTCAAACGCAGACGTAGTTTTAAGCAGGTCACGTGGTTCTCCTGGCCAATGGTTTCTCGAGACTGAATATTTGTGTGCGTCCGCCATCTTTATTGTGGGAACAATGGGCATACCTCCTAATTTAAATTATAAGAGTTTAAGTCTTATACATTATAGGCCGATTATAAGGTGAAATATCTTAAGATTACACATGATATATGGGCTGTACCATCACTTAAGATAGATGAAGAAATTATTGGTACATAAAGAAGCAACAACTAAGAGAGATATGCAAAATTAGGAGATTACAATATGTAGAATTTATTGAAATCGAAAGGAACCTTTTATCTGACATTTGTCAAGCAAAAGCCATCGGAAGTCGTTAAAAAACAATGGTAAGAAGATTAATTCAAAGATGGGTGAAAATGAGTATGATAGCAAGACCAAGTGGGTAGGGAGCGAAAAATAGTTTAAAAGTAAAAAATATTCCCCACTACGTTCAAGGACTGCTTGGGGTTTTGCTTGCACAGAGAAGGCCTATTAAACAAAATATATATTCTTACTCACTTCTACTAAAATTCATACACGTGTACTATGTTTATTTTTTCACGAGTAAAAATCTGCATAAAGTCTCAGTGGAGAGAGTAAATAATATTAGATATATGTTCAATCGATGCAAATGTTTATAAGGATTCAGGGCAAAATATGCAATACTAAATATATGCACTGTGACACGCTGATTTATAAACGAAAATGTAAGATGGCAACCCCATAAGTAAATGAATTCTCACAGTGGATTTACCATATGTATTTATGTATTGAACGAAATTTTAATTAGAACAATTATTATTTCAATATTTATCATTTGTCTTCCATTTCATTTTGTAATCGATTAATATATGTGTTAGTTAAGTATAGATCTTTTAAATGATTCCATTCCATAATGTTGATTTAGGACATATTAATGGAAATCAGATTGTAAGATTGAATATGACAATTAAAAAAGAAATAAAGCTATACTTTTTAAAAAATTGACCGAAATAGAAGATAAGTAATCATAATAACCGGGAATTAAAGAAATTCCCCGGTCCAAACACACGAACTAACACACACACACATATACACACACATACACAAGCACACATATATAGAGAGAGTGATAAGTGAACAAGAAAATTTCTACAAGAGCAAAACTCCCCTTAAGGAACCCACATAGAAATACAAAACCTGTAGAGTACATGGGTCAACTAATAAAGAATCGGTGACAAGTGATATTACTAAGGGAGGTGAAGCATACAGGAACTCAATGGAAAGAAAAGACCCCCAAAAGACAACTGCTGACAATATAAAACTGGAGAAATAAAAGGACTCAAAAGATGCTGGGAAAGGGTTAAACAATACGAAAACGTTCCTTCCCCGCAAAAATAGGAGATACCAAAATAACGAAAGAAATCTTCCCAATAGGTTTGTGGAGAGTGCACAAGGATAAATCAACAACCGTATGCTAAAGAAACGAATTACTTATCGAGTGAAAAATTGGAGGAAAGAACATATTAGAAATATTGAACGGATAACTAACATAAAAAAAAAAAGAATTCGAAAAAGTCAAAAAAGGCCAGGAGACGAAAATACAGCTGAATTTGCAACGAACAACTCGAAAGAAAATACCAAATTGGAAAATGCCTGGCCATGGTGGTATATATGGATTCTGGTTTTAAAAAAATTCACGTTCATCCAAGACGAACTGTCCCTGTAGATGAGTAAATGCGTACAAGAATGACAAAAGCTAAAAAAAAAAACAACCTTATCCTGAAAGACCAAAAAAAAAGGGCCATCGATAACGACCATAGATCGATAACGTGTTAAACTATGATGTGGAAAAACCTGAACCCTCAGATGAGAGAATATATCCATCACTCGCTTAAATTCAGTGGACTAGTAGATATTTTCTAGCACATCTGCAAAAAGTCATAACTTGGTGGAGAATTTTAGCATCAACATGGTTGGACTAAAGTATGCTTATGATATGGTCCGACAAACTTGAATAATCCTTATTTACCAACCCCTACGCTCAGGAAGGATATGAAACAAGGTCAATGATTTTAAGCGGAGTTTAAAAGGTTTGAATTCAGAGTTTTCCTTCTCCTAGACTAGTTGCCTCACCAAGGCTGAAGAAACCAGTCTGCTCTACTATTTACCCATAGCTGGAGGGAGAATAATTGGATTCATACATTTCCCAAGGGTATTAGTGCTATGTGAAATGCAATCGGTCTCGTCCAGGATTTGAACTTGTGTCGTCGTGTTCATTTCCCACGACGATAACCATTACACCACAGGCACCTCCTAAACTTGAATAATAGACTGCGAAAATGTACAAGATAATCGAGAAAATCATTAAATTCATGAATGCCGTAGACTACTTAAGTGTACATTCACTAGCGGGATATTTCTTCTTACATTCAGCCAAAGGGGTTGGCATTTCATAATTTGGATTCTACTAATTAATTCCACCCATTCGCTCCTTCTCCACCTTCGGAGTTCGGTTTCCTCTTAACTTCACCCAAAAGAGCAGGTGTTTTCTCTTACTTCCACAATATTTAACCCCAATACTATTCTCATTGTCGGTGGTTAATTCTCTCGTGAGATAATAACGTCAACAACTGTTTAACTCGGAACGGTCTCAAAAAAGCTTTTCTCTCAGCTTCGAATTTAGAAGAAAAAAATTATGTAAAAAAAATTATCATTTCTCTGACAACTAAATATTTCAGCTCACTTACTTGCCATCCTTGCCAGGCCTTAACCCCTTGGTTAACCCGCGTCTCAACTCCGCCAGCCGGGGACAATCGAATCGTATTTCCTGACTTTTTTTTTCTATAAACAAAATTCGCCTAGTCTTTTCTTTGGGTTAAGTCAAAATAATTCCCTTATCTCTTTCCTATTTTCCTTCAGCCAAAAATAACAAAATATTTTTATCTTATTCTTCACTCACTTTTTTATCTTCTAAATTGCATTTCAGTTAATTATTCCCTTTTGCAATTTAATGATTCCTTCTTCTAAAATCCATTTCAGCAATGGTGTCACTCACCTGCATACTTAAGAAGGCTACATATTTCCAAAACTACAAGAAAAGATGAATCAACTTATGAATATGGATGATACAAAGATATTCGCAATAAATGAAAAGGAAAAACACGTATAGATTAAGTAATGAAACATATGAATCAATTAATGACATAGTAAGTAAAAACAGCAAAATTGTTCAAATCGGCTCAAATACTGGTCGTGATAGAGCGTGAATGACAGTCCACCGGAAATTATGTAAATGTTTCAAATTTTACCATACTACCAAATGATATAACCGGACCATTGGCCTAACGAAAAGAGTGTTCGCCAATGGTCCAGGACACCGGAGTTAAATCTCAGGTTGTGTCATACCAAAGACTCAAAAATGGTACTTGGTACCACATTTCTTAACATTCAGCATTATAAGATGAGGACCAACGGTAAAGTGGAGCAATCCAGGTATTGGAGTAGTGCCCTTACCTACACCTCGGTGTAGTAGATATTGAAAAGGGAGTCTTTGGGTCATCCTCGACTAAGGTCGCCAACTTTAGGAAATGGTTGATGTACACACCAGAATCCGTCGTCCAAAATGGGACTCCTAAAATCTCTAAGATTTTGAGATACAAACGGATCACCTAACAAAAGACAGAAGATTATTACGTGAGCTAATAAACACAATATACAGAAGTTGTTGTTTTGTGGATTTTACCGTGACGGCTGACCATAGACTTAAAATGAAATAGAGTTCTTTGATTGGCAGTTATTAAAACATTACTAGAGAATAAAGAAAGTTTCAGAACTTGAGAGTGACGGTTATACTGATTGTGGTAAATGAGATTGGAAGAGTCACCAAAGGATTAGAAAGTGTACTGGAAAAGTTTGAGATCGGAGGAAGAATTGAGACCATCCTGTTATAGGACAATGGATCCGCCAAAATACAGAAAAGTGTGTTGAGGCGACTTGTTGTCGTACAGACATAATTGAAAGACTGCCAACTAAAATCTGCGTAAAAATATCTCAACGAATAATATAACCGATTTAAATGAAATATTCTTTGCAGGGGCGAAATTAGTTTATGAGTATATCGGGAACCCCTCAAAAAGCACGTATCAAAAATCCAAACAAGCATGAAAAATTCGACTGGAAACGCAAAAAAAATCTATGAAAACAGGCCAAAATGATTTTTAAAAAAAGAAAAAACTCTGGAACATATAGAAACAAAAGGGAAAAGGCAAAAAAAAACAAAAAAAACAATAAAACTTGAGGAAATCAACCATAAAGTACTGGCGAAAAAGGGAATATTAAAGAGATATTAGCAAAGGGTAAAATATTAGAGACAAAACAGGACGTTCTAAAACAACGAAAGAAAATTCTATCAACAACAGGGAGGAGATGACAGAAAAACGCACCAAAAAAATGAATAAAAAAACGAACGATTTTGAACTAAAATATGGCAAACTAGAAAACTTAATGAAAAAGCTGAATGGATAAACAGCATGATAAAATACTTAGAATTACTCGAAGAAGGCCCAGAAGTGAAAATACAGAACGGTTTACAGAAAATGACACTAAAGTGTATATATATATATATATATATATATACTATCATGCTCGTTACTGCTTCAAGATAGTAACCTCCTATACGACATACTAGCACTAAAATAAACTGATTCCTTCAAAGAGGACAAGCACCAGAATGTATGACCAAAGGAAAGACAGTATTGACCAAAAAGAAACTAAACAAAAGAACTGTCCCCAACCAACTATAGACCGATAACCTGCCAATCGATGATGCGAAAAATATTAACAGCACAAGTAATGGAAGAGATTCACTACTTGCTAACAAGCCGCGGTTTGTTCCTTGAGGAAAGAGAGGATGCCACAAAGGATCCAGAGGCACAGTAGAGTTACTTTACATAGATTAGCACAAGGCCAGACGGGAAATTCTAGTTATGCCTGGATTCACTGAAAAAAGTCGTATGATATGGTTCCGCAAATCTGGATAATAAACTGCCTCAAAATGTACTAAATATCAGATGAAGTCATATACTTTATCGAGAAAACCCTGAAAACATGTACAGTGGAATTGTCAGCAGAAGGAAGAAGCTGAAGCAAAGATACAAAGAGGTAATTTATAAGGAGATGTTCTATTCCCATTATTATTCATAATTGCCATGTTGCCACTGAACAACATATTTAGAAAATGCACAGCTGAATAAAGCATTAAATTGCAGAAAATGATTAATCAACTAATGTACATGGATGACATCAAACTATTTACAAAAAATGAAAAACAACTGGAAACTGTAATACACGCTGTTAGAATATACAGTTCGGACATTGGAATGGAATTTTGCATTAAAAAGGGTGCGATGCTAGTCATGAAAAGTGGCAAAGGATATCTGACTGACGGAACAGAACTACGAAATCAAGACAAGATTAGAACGCTCAGAGAAAAGGCAAACTACAAATATTGGGAATCTTGAAGGGTGATACCATCATACAAGTGGAGATGAAAGAAAAAAATTAAAAAGAATATCTCATGAGAACTGGAAAGCTACTCGAGAAAAAAAAACTGTGTAGCAGAAACTTATCAAAGGAATAAATACCTGGGCTGTACTCGTTAGATATTTGAAACCATTTTAAAGGTGGACCAGGGAAGAAGTTAAGCAAATGCACCAAAGAAGAAGAAAACTAATGACCATGCATAGGGCGCATTACATCTCAGAGAAAACCTTGTCAAACTATATATATCAAGAAAGGAGGGAAGAAGATGACTTTCCGGCTTTGAAGACAACATTGACGCTTCGATGTAAGTTTTCGAGGACTACATTTTACAGCCATCAGAAACGAAACTGACAACACTATAGCCAATAGAATGACGATTATTAGGAAACAATAATAGGAAGAAAAACAACTGTATGGTAGTTTTAAACGACGAATAAACGAAATATCATACGGGAAAACCTCGACCTGGCTAAGAAAAAGAAAAATTCAAAGAGAAACAAAATCTCTCCTATTAGCAGTAAAAACCAACGCCCTAAGTACCAATCATATCAAAGCAAGAATAAATAAGATGCAACACAATAAGTAAGTAAAGATGGTGACCTTCGTCGAGGGTAACCCGAAGGCTTCCTTTTCAATAGTCACGAAAGTGGTGTAGGGGAGGGTGCAACCCCATTCCCAATATTGCTCCAATTTACCCTTGATTCTCATCTTATAGTGTTGAGTGCTAAGGAAGACTGCATCAAGTACCATTAATTGAGTCTTTGCTACTAATGAGTAGAGTGTTCCCAATGGACCAGGAGATCGGGATTCAATCCCAGGTCAAGTTATACCAAAGACTCAAAAAATTTTAATTAATGCCGCCTTGCCTAGTACTCAGGATTATACCGTGATAGTCAAGGGTATAGTGAAGCAATCCTGAGAAAGGAGTAGCGCCCTTCCGTACACCTCCATGTAGTTGGTATTGAAAATGCACCCTACAGTTCACCCTCGACTAAGGTCACCTACTTTACTTAAAATAATAAATGTAGGCTATTTAGTGACAGAGATGAAACTACCAATCACATTGTAAGCGAATGCAGGGAATTAGCACCGAAGGAGTATAAGCCTAGACACGACTGGGTGGGCAAGGTGATTCACCGGGAGATGTGCAAGAAATTTAGATTTGACCATACGAACAAATAGTATATGCACAATAAACTATGGAACATGAAGGTGACAATTGCACCAATCGTGATTGGTGCTTTTGGTACTGTAACTAAATGATTACTAAAGGCACTGGAGGACTTGGAGGTTGAAGGACAAGTGAAGATAATCTAAACTACATCATTATTGAGAACGGACAGAATACTTAGAAGAATCCTGGAGACTTGTGGATATTTCCAATCACTCGACCCCAATGTAAAACAATCAGCTAAAAGTGATGTGAAAAAACTCTCAAGGAGATATAGCCTGGTCGACTGCAAAAAGGAATATGATATGGTTCTAAATAGCTGGATAATAAACTGCCTCAAAATATACAAAATAGCACATGAAGTCATCAACTTGATCGAGAAAACCATGAAAACCTTGTGAGTGGAGTTGACAGCAGGGGGAAGAAGCTTAGCTGAAACAAAAATCCAAAGAGGTATTTTTCAAGGAGATATACGGTTACCCTTGCTATTCATAATTGCGATGAAGCAACTAAACCACATGCTCAGAAAGTACTCAGCCGAGTACAAAGTTAGCAGATCGCAAGAAAAGATCAATCACCTGAAGTACCTGGATGACTTCAAACTATTTGCAAAAAATAAGAAAGAACTAGAATATCTCATTAACGCCATTAGAATACACAGTCATGACATAGGAATTGAATTTCGCAAAGAAAAACGTGCCATGCAAGAAAGGAAAAGTGGCAAACAACATATGACTGAGGGAATGGAAGTACCAAATCAAGACAAGATTAAAACGCCCGGAGAAAACGAAACCTATAAATACTTGGGTATCCTGGTAGCTAAGTCTATCAAGTAAGGGGAAATGAAGGAAAAAATTCAAAAAGTATGTCCCAGGAGAAATAGAAAACTACTCGAGACAAAACTCTCTAGTAAAAACATCATCAATAAATACTTGGGCCGTGCCTCTCGCTAGATATTCTGGACCCTATGTCAAGTGGACTAGAGATTAACTTATGCAAATGAATAAAAAAACAAAAAAAACTAGAAAACTTATGACCATGCAAAAGGCAATACATCCTAGAGACGACGTAGACAGACTATATGTACCTAAAAAAGAAAGAGAAAGAGGACTTGCCAGCATCGAAGACAACTTGTCTTCGAGTTGTATCGATGCATCAACATCGATACAACAACTCGAAGACAAGATAAAAAATCACGAACGAGGACTGATTACAGACATCAGAAACGATACTGACAACACGATTGACGACAGAATTACAATAACTAAGAAACAAACATGGGAAGAAAAACAACTCTACGAATTCTAAACCAATAAAAAAACAACAGTTCACACCAGAAAACATGGGTCTGGCTAAGGAAAGGAAACTTTACGAGAGAAACAGAATTTCTCTTAATCGCAGCACCAAACAACGCCATAAGAACCAATCATATCAAAGCCAGAATTGATAAGACAAGAAAATATCAAATGTTGGCTATGTGTTGACAGAGACGAAAGGATCAATCACATAATGAGCGAAGGCCTAAAGATAAACAGAAGGGATATTACACGAGATAGGGCTGGGTCGGCAAAGTGATCCACAGGGAAATGTGCAAGAAATTTAAATTTAACCACACCACCAAATGGTATATGCACAATCCAGCACCTGTCCTAGAAAATGACACGCATAAACTCTAATGTGATTTTGGTATACACACGGATCACCTAACATCGACCAGAAGACAAAACCTTATAATAATCAACAAAAAAAAAGAGAGAACTGGCAAAATTGTCGACTTTGCTGTTCCGGCTGACCACAGAATAAAACTGAAAGAACGTGAAAAGAACAATAAGTACCTCGACCTTGCTAGGCATTTGAAAAAACTATGGAACATGAAGGTGCCAACTGTAACTGGAGCATTTTAAACAGTAACTAAACGATAACTAAAAGGACTGGAGGATTTGGAGTTCAGCGGACGAGTAAAGACCATCCAAACTACTATATTATTGAGAAGCCCAGAATACTGAGAAGAGCCCTGGAGACTTGTGGAGACTTGCTGTCACTAAAACTCCAGCGAAAGAACATCAGCTAACGATGATGTGAAAAATTTTAATGAGTAAATAACGTCGACCTTGCTAGAGAATTGGAAAAAAAATATGTAACATGAAGCTGACAATTATACCAATTGTGATTGGTGCATTTGGCACGGTAACTAACGGATTATTAAAGGTCCTAGAAGATTAGGAAGTTGGCGGCCGAGTGGAGACCATCCGAATAACAGAATAATTGAAAACGGCCAGAATACTGTGAAGTGGCCAGGAGACTTGAAGAGACTTGCTTTCACTCAATTTCCAGTGAAAGACCATCAGCTTACGCTGATGTGAAAAACTCTAATGAGTAATAATAATTATAATAATAAAGTGGAATTGATAGCAGGATGGCAAACTTAGCAGATGTATAGATCCAAAGACACATATTTCACGGAGATGCACTTTCACCATTACTATTTGTGATAGCCAGGATGCCACTCCAATACATGATCAGGATATGCACAGAGAGATACAAACTAAGTAAGTCGCTGGGAAAGATCAACCACTTGTTGAACATGGATGACATCAAACCTTTTGCCAAAAAGGAAAAAGAATTTGAAAAGCTAATAAAAACTGTGACAATATGCAGTCAGGATATATAAATAGAATTTGGCATAGAAAATGCGCCTTGCTAGCAATGAAAAGTGGCAAACGACACGTAACAGAAGGAATCGAAATATCAAATCAAGTCGTCATCAGAACGCTCGGAGAAAAAGAAACTTACAAATACTGGGGGATATTGGACGTTGACACCATCAAACAACAGGAAATGAAATAAAAAAATAAAAAAAGAGTATCTCAAAAGAGCCAAAAATTTCCTCCAGAGAAAACTCTATAGCCGGAACTGTGTCAAAGTGATAAATAGCGTGACTGACCTCTTTGTAAGATTCTTGAAGTGGACCAGAGAAAACAAATAAACAAATGGACCAGAGAACAAGAAAACTAATAACAATTCATAAGGCATTGTACCCAAGAGATCATGATGACAGTCTATATGTCAAGAAGAGAGGGCGGAAGAGGACTTGTTAGTTTTGAAGACAGCGTTGACATATCGATATAACGAATCGAAGACTTCATAGGAAAGCTCGGAGGAAGATTGATTACAGACATCACTAACAATACTAACGACACGAGGACCGTAACCAAAATACAAAAGTGACAAGAAAAACTGATTGAAGAAACTATAAAAATAATAATATCTGGCACCTAAATTTTGATTATGTCCATAGCATATCCTTTTGATAAAGAATGATAAACCCTTCGAGCAATAAATTTAATGTAGTTGGCACAAATTTATCACTCAAGATATTAAATTTTATCGGAAATAAATGATAAACAATTTCCATGTATTTTATTTGGTCATTTTAGCTTTTTTCATAAATTTGCACCATTTTCTACATGTGTGACAGATATTCTTTCATTTTTGTCTTTTACAATGTATAATATAATTCACCTGGAACATACTTAGTAATTAAGAAGCTTTTAATTTTTGTTCTGCATAGTAAGATCCTCTCACAAACATGAAAAAGTTAATTCTCAGCTATCACCTTTTCGATTCGAAAGTCAAATTTCGAGTCTTTTTGGACATTGACCCTCGTTTTATTTTCAATCCTCAAATGTAACTCTCCTCAGATAAATCAGTTTCCTCAATTGACCGGATCTTTAGTCTGGTTTCCCCATCGTCATTTCAGATATTTACCCCTCATATTTATGCCTTTAAAATTCCCTGTAGCTCTTTTTCTTTTACTTAATAAGGGGCCACATTCAATTTACTAATTCCCTACGAAATGGCAACTGCCAGCATTTTTCTCTGTCTTTTATTTTTCTTATCTGATCTATGTTTATACTTCAGGACTGTTGCCTCGGTGTTATTGTATAGTCATCAGGGACTTTATATACATTTTCCTGTTGCACCGTAAAGTTCACAACAAACTTTATTTCGGAATAAGGCTCTAGCTCTCTGATATTATGGTGACAGTAACCTGTGCTCTGCATTCATAAAGTAATTAGTCAATATATAAGTTGTATACATAATTCAGGACTCTATGTACTAAATGCTGCATCCAGAGGTGTTATTCAAAATTTACAAAAGCTTTGCTGTTTTATAAAATTATTTAT
>OY757904.1:50307469-50342469 GCA_963585895.1 Sepioteuthis lessoniana
GGTTGTGGAAATAACGATGAAGACGAAGACAGTAGTCTGAAAAACATTAACGATAAAAACCATCAAGCTTCATCTCAAAAATTCAAGCCACTACATTGATTGACTTCATTCAAATAAATCCTTATTGTCTTCAACTGTAGACTGGGAATCACATTTTCTATTCACCTTTTCAACTACATTGATTGACTTCATTCAAATAAATCCTTATTGTCTTCAACTGTTGACTGGGAATCACCTTTTCGATGGTTTCCTCGATTAAATAAGTAAATCCTGTTAAATGTTCAGTTTTACACCGGGTTTTGATTAACTCTGGCTCAAACAAGCACCACACATGATAATCAAGGGAATTGCAATATAATAGGTTAGGCGGCAAGAAGTTAGTGTTATAGTTGCAGAAATTTTTCACAATCAGTCTGAGATTATTTAGAAAGATAAATGGAGGCATATTGTCACCATTGCTCGTGACTAACACAAAAACCGAGGTCATCGCGTTAGATTTTGATCAATATTTGTATATATTGTGAAGATAGAGAAAGTGAACGCTTGTTACATGAGTTCACCTCTAGCCTGACAGGAATGTGTCATATGAGAAAAAAAAGGCACGTTCGTTTGTTTGAATTTGTACATAGTCTTTTTCTTTTCATGGCCAGTCGGAACACACACACACACACACACACACACACACACACATATATATATATATATATATATATATATATATATATATATATATATATATATATATTACATTTGAACAGAGGAATTGTATTATGTTAATTACCATGACCGGAAAATCCGGCAAGCAAATCCATGTGACATACGGAACACTGGTCAGCTGTTTAGATCTTATTAGGTCTCATCAGTAGTGTATAGCGTAATCTCCAGCACTTGAGATTGAACCAGCAACCACAGAAGGCAGAGCTTAAATTCTCGCACTTGGTCACCGGTCCCTATCTAACACAAGCGTTGCCAAAACAACCAGTCATGTTAAATGCGTGACTACTTAACCTGAGGCGTCTTGAAGGTCGTGCATTTACCATGACTAGTTGATTTGGAAGGGCTTGTGTGCGATATGGACCTGTGACCCAGTAAAAGAGTTTCGGCTCTGCATTCTGTGGTTCGATCTCTAGTAGTGGAGATCACGACATGCACTGCTGATGAGACCTAATAAGGTCAAAAAAGCAGTCCAGTTTTCTGTATGTCGCAGGGAGGTGTATGCCGGATTTTCTGGTCATGGTAATTCAACTGATATATATATATATATATATATATATATATATATATATATATATAATATAATATAATATAATATATATATATAGTGGGGTGAATGTGTGTATGTGTGTTGACAGGAAAGTTAATCTCATTAACTTTGTCATATAACAGTCATACTTCAAAAACATATACACTACCACCATTATGACACAATTCAGCTATGAATAGTAAGGAGAAAACGAAATAAAATTTTACTGGATTAAATATATGATCGCAACCCGAATTAAATTAAAATTCATCTTGAATATTTTTAAAAATTTGCAAAGTATTATTTTGTATCTTTATCAACTTAAAGTTATTACCAATTTTACCAGATATACAATACACATATCAATCAATTAGTCAATCGAGTGCTATATATATATATATATACACGCACATATATAAATATATTTATACGAAAACACACACACACACACACACACACACACACACACACACACACTTATATATATATATATATATATATATAATTGCTGACGTAACAGTTTATTCCTTCCCATGAATAAATGAATATTATATAGAAACCTAGTTTGAATTTTGATGAACACTCTTGTATGCTGCTCACGAAGACAATTAACCCTGGAATAATCAGGTTTCATTGTAACTATCACATCAAAGATGACCAATGTCAGATCAGCGATCTGTAAAAATTGTTTGATATGGCAAGCGACTAAATAAATAATTTCCATAAAATGATAAAATGAAATAAATAACTGACAATGGTGTGTTGCTTTTAGGGTTTACAGTTTCATGAATATTCATATTGGATAGGACCCATTAAAATAGTGTGCTCTAATATCGAATATTTGTTTAAAAACGAATTAAGGAAAACATCTTCCACAACGTTATATTTCAAGAAGTGTCATTGACTATCGCATATATAGGATTTTTTGAAGATTAAAATGTGAATTTCTGTGTAATCCTTGTAGATTTCTGTACGTTTACACGGCAGTAAGCTGAAAATTATATAGGTTTACCAAAATATTTCCCTGTAATTACACCACATTTATTTTATGTTTCGTCATAATCATTGTTACGATCTACACAAATTTCCATCAGTGTTGGTGTACTTGGATCTCATCCATGATAAAATTCAGCAGCAGATACGATGTCTTCATTTAAAATTTTTAGTCTATAAAACATTTCAGTCCTCAATCATAAGTTATTCTTCGCCGTTATTTCTTTCCAAATTAAGACAGTTTACTGCTTTATTAAAATGATACAAGACAGAACATCGAATGTTTTCTGTGTGGACATATGAAAAATATATTATAGAATATTTTTCAGGAGCTGTTTATAAATATATAAGGAACAATGACATAATTATAACAATAAAAGGTTTTATATAATAATAATAATAATAATAATAATAATAATAATAATAATAATAATAATAAGAAGAAGAAGAAGAAGAAGAAGAAGAAGAAGAAGAAGAAGAAGAAGAAAACTATGAATAATAACCGAACGAGTCTTTTGCCGTGTGTGAAGTTCGAAGAAACATATTGGTTGACTTTGTCTTTAATTTAAAACATTGATTTTTCGTTTCTCGTGAAATCTTTTGGTTAACAGTTATATTTAAATGAAAAACTTGGTAATTCACAAAATTAATTTCAGGTAAATGTTTTTGAACTCGCGAAATAGATTTCTTTAAGTTTAACGCCTCATTATCCCCAAAGCTCAACTTGGACTACTCTATATCTAACGAATTGTGTTCTTGGTGTAGTCTAAAAGCATTAAGAAGCGTTACCGTCGTCCATATAACGGAAAAAACCTAAGGAGCTTAGTATTTATTGAATCATGCCAACTTTAACGGTTATAGTTTTAGAATAGGGCCGTAGATATTAACCCTGAAGGTAACACAGGAACACTAGAACCTAGTTCAGGTATTCGGTAAAGAAATAAATTATAAGAGTACGTTAATGGACTTTAACGAAGCTATAACTTTTTTCGTGACCCGCTGTTAATGAACAATCAGTGTGACTGTTCTCAGTCACGTCTATGTCAGGTGCCCAGATAATAAACAACTCTGGGTCTGGTATAGCCACAATATAAAACCCATGATAAAATGTAAAATTCAAATATTACACAACATGGGACCCTAGCCTCAGGCTTGGCGGTCATGATCGGTAGGTGTTCTCTCCATATCCAACATGGGAGACACAATCGTCATCCTGCGAATGTTGGCTGTTCTTTTTTCAGGTGTGCGAATGGCGATTTAAGGAACCACAACAACCAGAAAAATAAACGGAAAGCATGGACTAGGGAAGACAACCAACTTGCACTACACAGCTATTTCAGGAGCAACACTACACAAAGAGGATATTGGATAAGAATGATAGAGAACTGGCAAGAATATTCTAATTTTAAGACAACTAGTCAGAGACTTGCTGATCAAGTCAGAACCATAATAAAGAAGGGTTAGTTTTCTGACCTGGATATAATAGAAATGCAGCAGAAAGTAAATGATCAGCAAGATAATAATACATTGCCTTACACACGAAATATTAAAAAACAAAAACAGCCCAACCGAAATAAACTAACAATTTCAGAAAATGGTAACTGTATACAATAAAATACTGCACAACAAAACAAAGGGTTTCGGACTATTGTCTTCATCTTCCGTAACGTTTCGGGCGATATTTCCTGCGGCCTTCTTCAGGTGTTTTTCGAACTCAGGAATAAACACTATCTCAAGAACAAAAGTTAAATGTAGAAAATTTATTGATAATTTTGAAGACTACCTTACCATCATTAAGAGACATTAAATGGAGAGCAGTTAAGGTAGAGACGAATAAAGGGAACTAAGTACTGACATATATATCAGCGAATAATATAACTGAATTAAATGAAATAATTCATGCTGGAGCCAAATTAGTATGCGAGAAATTTGGGATCCCCTCAAAAAGCACGAAAGAAAAATCAAAACGACTAGAAACACAAAAAAAATCTACGAAAACAGGCCAAAATGATAAAACAAAAGAAAGACGATGGGATAATTAGCAAAAGAAAGAAATAGGCAACACAGAAAAATCTTACAATATAACTTGAGGAAATAAACCAGAAATTACTGGCTAAAGAAGGATGATTAAAAGGGTATCGACAAAGTGTAAAACAATACAGACAAAATAGGACATTCCAGCACAATGAAAGAAAATTCTATCAACAATTGGGAGGAGATGACAAATACCAACAACCAGAAGCAAAAGAAATCGAACGACTTTCGACTAAATTATGGCAACTAAAAACATAACGGAATGGCGGAATGGATAAACAACATGACAAGAGAACTAGAAGGACTCGAAGCAGGTTCGAAAGCGAAAATACACAATTGTTTACTCAAAACGACGCTAAAAAAATATCAATTTGGAAAACGCCATGCCATGATGGAATTCATGGTTTCAAATAATCAAGTAATTCACCTCCATTCACGACAGAGTAGCACTAGAGATGAACAAATGCTTACAAACAGCACACATACCCGAATGGATGACCAATGGAAGGACCCTATGTATCCAAAAGGACCCAAGCAAAGGAATAGTCCCAAACAATTTCAGACACATAACATGCCTACCGATGATGTGGAAAATATTAACAGCACAAATAAGGGAAGAAATTTATTACTCTCTTACAAACCGTGGTTTATTTCCTGACCAACAGAGAGGATGCTGCAAAGGAACCAGAGGCACAACGGAGTTAGTTTACATAGATCAACACATCCTAAATGAGAGCAAGACGAGACGGAAAAATCTTGCTATGGCCTGGATTGACTACAAAAAGGTATATAACATTTGTTCCACCAATCTGGATAATAAACTGCCTCAAAATGTATAAAAGATCACATGAAGTCATATACTTTATCAAGGAAACTATGGAAACCCGGAGAGTGGAATTTACAGCAGGAGGAAGAAGCTTTGCTGAAACAAATACCCAAAGGGGTATTTTCAGAAGAGATGCTCTATTACTCTTATTATTCATAATTATCATGATGACAATGAATCACATACTCAGAAAATGCACTGACAGATACAAACTTAGCATATTGCTGGAAAATGTCAATCACTTAATGTACATCAAACTATTTGTAAAAAAAATTTAAAAAAACAACTGGAAACTGTAATACACGGAGTTAGAATATACATTCCGGACATAAGGATGGAATTTGGCATAGAGAAATATGCCATGCTTTGAATGAAATGTGGCAAACGACATCTAACTGATGGAATGTAACTACCAAATCAAGACAAAATTAGAACCCTTGCAGAAAACGAAACCTACAATTACTTGGGCATCATGAAGGCTGTCACCATCAAACAAGTTGAAATGAAAAAAAAAAAAAATTTAAAACAGATATCTCAAGAGAACTAAAAAACTAGTTGAGATATCTCAAGCAGAAATCTTATTAAAGAAATAATACCTGGGTTGTAACCCTCGTTAGATATCCCGGGCACTTTCTCAAGTGGACCAGAGATAAACTTAAACAAATGGACCAAAGAACAAGACAACTTATGGAATGCATAAGGCCAGAAACGACGTTGACAGATTACATGTATCAAGAAAAGAGAGAGGAAGACGACTTGCCAGCATTGTAAAAAGTGTTGACGCATCGATACAGCGACTCCAGAAACGATACTGATAACACGATGGACAACAGAATGACAGTAACTAGTAAACAAAAATAGGAAGGAAAACAACTCGATGGGCGTTTTAAACAACTAATAAACATCATCTCACGCAACAAAACCCGGACAGGGTTAAGAAAAGGAAATGTTATGAGAGAAACAGAATCTCTGCTAATAACAGCACAAAACAACGCCGTAAGAACCAATTATATCAAAGCGAGAATAGATAAGACAATACAAAGTAGCAAATGTGACAGAGATGAAACGATCAATCACATAAGCGAAAGCATCAAATTAGCGTGAAAGGAATATAAGACTAGACACGACTGGGTGCGGAAAGTGATCAACTAGATGTGCAAGAAATTCAAATTTGACCATACGAACAAGTGGTATATGCACAACCCAACACCTGTCCTAGAAAATAACACACATAAACTACTACTGGACCTTGACATACACACGGAGCACCTAATCTCGGCCAGAAGACCAGATCTAATAATAATCCACAAAAGCAAGAGAACTTGCAAAATTGTCTACTTTAATGTCCCGTCTGACCACAGAATAAAGGTGAAACAAAGGGAAAGAAGGATAAGTATCTCGAACTTGGTAAGGATTTGAAAAGACTATGAAACATGCAGGTTACAATTATACCAATTGTAACTGATGCATTTGGAACAGTAACTAAAGGATTACGAAAGGGACTGGAGTACTTGGAAGTTGGCTGACGAGTGGAGACCATCCAAACTACTATATTATTGAGAACGGCCAGAATACTGAGAAGAGTCATGGAGACCTGAGGAGATTGCTGTCACTCAAACTCCAGTGAAATACCATCAGCTGATGCTGATGTAAAAATCTCTAATGAGTAAATAATAATAATAATAATAATAATCTTGCCAATGGAAGATATATAGATATGTAATATGAAATCCGCATTAAAATATTGATATATTGATCATAAACATTGTTAGAAGATCTATGAGCTAAATTATATTGCGATCGCTGGAAATCACAGCTAGAAACAGGAAGTAAGATAGTAATATACAGTTAAATGTCTTTATGTTTTCAGATAATGAAAAACATTGAAAATAACATTGCGTTTAGTCAAGAATAGCTGAAAACATTTGAATATGCAAATTTATAACTGAAAAATTGCCGCAGTTTTATCTCATAGACATATAACCTATACTCTTATAAAAATGCATTAAATTGCCTTGACGTTTTCTATGATTGGAAGTTTGTTTATTTAGTTCATAGCATCCTGACATTTAAAAAATTTCTATTTTATTCGGGATCAATCAATTTTTCGATAAAAATAGTACTTATAACTCTGACATCAGGCATAACTTCTTTATCTACATGGTAATTCCACTATGTTTGAAGTTGTGTTCCGAATGAGGTTACAAATATTAGCTGCTATCAATCAATTGTGAAATTGCACGAAAAAATTTCGGATGTCTATAGTGATTACAAGTTTACAAATAAAACTCACAACTTTATTACATCTAAGAAAAATACAACTTTCGTAAATTCTGCTATACAAATATTAACTATTATATCATCCAACCATATAAAGAATTCATTTTTTAAAAATCTTATTTAAGATGTCTGGGAGTTTTGCAAATTGTTTCTGGGTTATTTTTAGTAGTTTGTACATTATTGTCAATTCTGTGGTTTTAGAAAAAAAAATTCTCATTCAAAAATGAAAAATGTCTTTCTTCTAATGGACAGTTTGCTCGGTGTTTTTTTCATTAACATCTAGTGGGTCAAACGAAACTTTCCCCTGATTAACCAGTTTCCTTTGATGAGCATTAATCTCGAGTTTTTGTTAGTTTAACTTCGACCATTATAACTAATTTTTGAGTCATTGAGGCGTTTATTTTTCATTCAGTAGTTCTCAATAAAATAGATATCAGTGAAATATTTGAATTGGATTTTAATTCCCTCTTACCTTATGCTTCAACTGTGCCCTCAATTTTGTTGCAATGGCATTTGAAACTTCAACGTAAATTATTCGCACCTTCCAATAGCATCGTATAATTTTTCACGCGTTTACTTGGAGAAAAACATCTAGTTGTTTGATATTAAGGCAATAAGTAAACCATTCTTTAATAAAGAATTCACACTCAGTAAAGTAAAGTATATATATATATATATACATATATATATATATATACTCATATCTTAGTGAGTTGTGTTATTCCCCAGTGCCGTCATAGGCGCAATTTAAAATTTCCAGGACGCTCAGTAGTTTATTTAAAAAATTTAATTTGTATTTAATGGAGGTGCCCGTGGTGTAATTGTTATCGTCGTAGGAAATGAACACGGCGTTGAACACGAGTTCAAATCCTGGACGAGACTGATTGCATTTCACATAGCACTAATACCCTTGGGAAAGGTATGAATCCAATTATTCTCCCCCCAGCTATGGGTAAATAGTAGGACAGACTAGGTTCTTCAGCCTTGGTTAGGCAACTAGTCTAGGAGAAGGAAAACTCTGAATTAAAACCTGTTAAACTCCGCTTAAAAATTGACCTTGTGTCATATCCTGCCCGAGCGGAGGGGTTGATAAATAGGAACTTGTATTTAATGGGAGTTCTATTTAAAATAGATTATTTTATAAATATATTACTTAGAATGAGTGAAAACATTATAAATAGGCCGTTTGCCATCAAACCTGATTCGTACGACTTGTCATTGAGTTGCCAGATTTAGAACGGATATATTGATGATATTTTACACGCAACCATAACAATGACAGACTGTTTTAGCAAGTTAAATTTCGTCATCTTAATTTGAACATTTTCAAGCGAGTTCTCGCAATTTCTTTCTCATAGCATTATCTGTAGCTTCGAAGTAATTGAGTGTTAAAAATATTCCGTTAACACCTAAGTATCCGGTAAAGCCATCTCCGAAAAGAATCCCCGCTCAAAAAATACTTAAACGATGATTTTTGGTATCTGATTTTGATGATTATATAGTAAAAGTCATCGAAAATTCAGCGTATCATATTCTGCAAATCATGATTTTTTCTAAAATTGCACCTCATCCTTTCGACATCTGAATTTGTGGCGCTCACATAAATACTGGTTTGAATAAGCTTAAAAGTTGTTTGTTAAGCGTGACTCTTAAATATCATTCGATGAAATTTCTATAGTTTATATCATATTTATTCGTTAAACCCACTTCGAATCGTAAATATTCTTGTCCTTTTTTGTGCGCGTTTGAAAGTTTAAAAATACCTCTAAAAGGTGAAGATGAAAATTATATACGTATACTTTTTAACATTTTGAATGCTTTGCAACATCTAAAGGGAACTTGAAGAATAATTTTAACTTAGTTTTAGAGTAAGAATGATTATTCTTAGGATTCAAGAAAGGAATCTTTTGAATTTTTATAAAACCATTCAGATAGCTGATCGGCTTGACAATTATCAAAACTATCAAAGGGATAAATGATTTCATAGTGGCTAAATACCAAGAAAAAGGCTTAATTTGCAACTTTACGCTTATTAAACTATTGATAATGAAATAAAACATTGAGATGTACGTCTGCTGTATATTAACAAATTTGTGCCGAAAAAAATTTATTTGAGATAAAATCATTCATTTTCGTAATGGTCACATAATTCCTGGATGGAATCTATTAGGTGTATGTAAATGTGGATTTAGCTGTAAAAACGTTTTTAGTACTGGATGCCATGTTTACCAAAAAGAAAACAATTTTACACACACCTTTACCTTTGCTTCTCGTTTTCTCTCATCCATTCATACTCACAGAAGTTTAACAAAAGAAAGAGTTAAACACACAGATACGTATATGTACAAAGCCTTAATGCTGCACACCAAGAGGAATACTTCTTATATATTCTGTCATCCTCTCTCTCTCGCATTCTCTCTATATATATGGCTGTGCACACACACACACACACACACACACACACACACACACACACACACACACATATATATATATATATATATATATATATATATATATACGTACAAAAGAAAATGCATATATACATGCATACAAATTTCAGTACTCTAGAGTAAGTTTGTATCATAGCACAGATTTACAGCATATGAATTTTAAAAAAATATTAAGAAATGTTATTTATGTAACTTTCAAACTACATGAGTTATACTCAATTTAAATTACGCTTATTGAAAAAAAAATATTTTATTGAAAAATAAATGTTTATTGGTTTAAACGAAATAGGTTTCCATGGAGATATTGATGTACTACTTACATATCAATTTCGACACATGATTATGTATAGAAGAATCGACATCTATACAATCATAAATATTGATATACATCATATATATATATATATATATATATATATATATATATATATATATATATATATGTGTGTGTGTGTGTGTGTTTGTGTTTGCGTGTGTTTGTGTGTGTGTATATATATATATATATATATGTGTGTGTGTGTGTGTGTGTGTGTGTGTGTGTGTGTGTGTGTGTAAAAGAACGTTAAAATCTGAGAAATGTTCAATACAAAATGAGATAAAAAAAATAAGAACAATTTATAGATGCATATTCATGTTACAATGGTCAATTATAAGCACCTAAAGTAAAAGATCACAGCCTGACATTAGTTATAATTTCAATTGTTATCTTTATGATGAAATTTTTGATTTTATCAGTCAGGTCTGATTTCCATATGATCAATAGCCTATCGATAGCTGTCCATGCCTTCGTTAGCCACATGTCCATGTCCTTTTCAGTTGATGAGACGCTACTTCTATACTGATGTATGGATGCACAACTTGGACGCAAAATAAACGACAGGAAATAAAGATAGACGGCAATTACACAAGAATGCTGCGAGCAATATTGAACAAGTCCTGGCGGCAACACCCCACAAGGCACCAACTATACGGCCACCTGCCGCCCATCACGAAAACTATTGAGTTAGACGAACCAGACATGCGGGACTCTACTGGAGAAGCAGGGAGGAGCTCATAAGTGATGTACTCCTATGGACCTCCATATATGGCCAAGCAAAAGCAAAAGCTCGAACATACATTCAGCAGCTCTGTGATGAACGATTGGGAGGAATGGTGAGAGAGGGCAAGGGATATCCATGCTAACGGCACTACATGATGATGATGATGATGAGGATGATGAAATTCGTAACGGATACTCTATGATATTATCACATATAATGCTGTATAAAATAAGGTGTTGGACACTAATATCATATTCTACGATAATTTAATAAAAATCTGGAAGTAAATACGGAAACTTTTAAAGACTATATTCGTATTATGTGGCGTTATCTCTTATACAGCACTTGATATTGCGGATTGTTTGTGTAAAAAAGGCTCACTAATCTTAAACAATTCATGTGTACGTATACATAGATCATAAATATCTAATTTATCACTCCCAATTAGAAATATACATTGATAGTGGATTTTCATTTGATTATCCTATATATCTGAATGTTGTATTTGCTAACGATGGTTTAAATACATTCTATGTTTGTGACAAGTTTCTTGGTGCTATCAGTGTCTCGTAACAGTTCTGAGTTACGGTAATGTGGCATTGTTTTTCTTATGCTCTTGCTTTGTATTTGTAATCAGATAAGAATGCTGCTAACCTATTTCCATCTCTATTTTCACGGCTGGTTATATCCATCGTCTATCAAATTAAACCCAGACCATATGAGATGTGCTTTCTACTTATTCATTTTTTAGTTCATCTCCACCTGTTCAAAAACCAATTCACAGAAGAAGCATGATTTGTGCTAAACAACAGTCTTTCATAATCAGTTCATATAACTGAGTAGATATTACTTTTTCTCACGATGAATTCCATGTTTGTAGCATTGGATGGTCGTGATGAATTACTTTGGCCCATCGTTAGATGGTTTGACAAAACAAAGGTTGGTTAGCTCTTTGTTGTTACCATTGCCGTTGTACCGATATTGATGAAATGTATGTGATTCAAGCTTCGAGCTGCAGTTTGATGGGAAAAATGTCTTTCCTTAGGCTTACAATCATACAGAGTTCTGTAATCTGTTCAGTTCAACACGTCACATGTTTGACGTTACATATACGAAAGAACAAACAAAGTTGAAACATCGTTTTCGAATGACCGTCATCACGCTTCATAATAAACCGATTAACACTTGGCCAAATGCTGATATAATCGTATTAATCCATCAATTTCCTCTGTAGCTTTTCTCAACCTAAAACTAAATAATGCTCACTGCAAACAATGTACAATCCAGGAGTTTAGATTGCTTTACGCTCTCTTCCATAACGGAAAAATTCCAGACAAGTTTGTGGTATATTTATCGTATTTGGTGCTTTTTGATATACTAGAATAAAATTTATAAAGTGTTGATATTTTGGTGAAGAACGCATTTACGTGTTGGTGTTCTGTGTCTCTTTATGTTGAATAACTTGTTAAATATGCATTTTTTGTTGTATAAATAACTCACACAATCTGTCGATTGATATTGATTACCTTCTGTTCTGCACACATCTTTCCAAGATTTGAAGCAGTAAACTACACCACAAGATCAGCATTTTATTTATCAGTTGTTCATATATTTGATAAACAAAATTAAAATCTGCGCCTGCCAGCAGTTTAATCTACTAAAAATAAAACATTATATACCTTTATTATTCATTACTTTCACTTCACCAGATTCCAGAAAAATAAATATTAACATACCCAGGAATATTAATGGATGAGAAAAATACGTAATTTCTCTGTTTTTGTTATTTTTAATTTTCTGAGGTTATATTTTGAGAAACATAGGTTAGTGCAAGAGGTTAGTGGCTAAGGATTTTACAGAGATGCTATTTTTGTGAAGTAATCAAGGAAATCTTTCTTCTAAGATCAGTTGCCAATCTAGAATTTTGGAAAGTAATTACGCCCTTGTCTGGAATGAGGTATGTCTTCTCTGTGTTTTGGATAAAGGGAGCGATTTTTTTTCATTTTACAACTTGAGTTTGTCAAGCGTTCAGCAATACTTTTGTAACGTAGAAGATGTTACGATGGCTTTTGTCTTAAGTGTGAAGTTGATCAACCACCCTGGATATTTAGATGCCTAGCATGCTTGATATTTCCCAAGGGCTACACGAAGATTTGTTTGTATAGCTTCAAGAACACCCAAGTATTCCACGGTTTTATGCGAGGTTAACTTTTTTTCATAGTCGACGTTCTTGCAACTTGAGGTAAATTTCTTGATGTGTCTCATTATTATACTGGGATCTACTATATTTTTCACTTTCGCATAACGAATGTTTTTGGTTGTTTCTGCTGCGTTGTGGTAAATTTTGAACTTGTAAAACGAAAGTTACAGAATTAGATAACAATGAACGAACATCTATGCAGTTTACGAAACATTCATGAGGTGAGGTAATGCACAATATGTCAGCGCCACACCTATCACATTATCAACAAAGTGGGATCATTTAAATGGTTTGAACTGCTTCGTTGACAGGATATACAAGTCTGAAAGTAGCAAGTGCCTTAGAATTTCAAAACAATTATCTCTTCTAAGTCCAGTTCCATAAAAAAGGCAGAACCTCAATCCTAATTACAACGGCATTGAAATCATCGAGTGCCTTTGCTTTTCTCTTTTTCTTCTACCAACTAAAGTTATATATATTTTTATATGTATATATATATTGTCATGCTGCCAGAAAAGATCCCCTGAGGCTCTCTCGCCACACGCCTTTATCGACGAATACTCGCTGGATGTTATATCCTGTATCGACACAGAGCTGTTGTACATAAATTCTTGCTGGTCGTCCTGCCTTTGCTCGTCCACAGGAGTATGTTCCTGCCTTTGCTCGTCCACAGGAGTATGTTGCTTATGAGCTCGTCCTTACTTCTCCAGCAGTATCCTGCATGTCTAGTTCGTCTAACTTTGATAGTTTTCGGGATTGGTAGTAGATGGCCGTGCAATGCTGTTTTATGGGGTGTTTCCTCCAGAACATGTTTAACATTTCTCGCAGCATTCTTGTGTAATTGGTGTCAATCTTTTCCCCCATACTTTTAGTTAGCATCCATGTTGTGCATCCATATAGCAGTATCGATACGACCGCTGCTTGGAAAAACGTGCGTTTTATTTTACCAGTCTGGTCTGCCTTCGATATGACCGATAGGCTATAGATAGCTGCCCCTGCCTTCGGTAGTCGCACGTTGAGATCTGTCTCGGTTGATACTATTTACCCAACCCCTCCACTCGGGCAGGATATGACACAAGGTCAATTTTTAAGCGGAGTTTAACAGGTTTGAATTCAGAGTTTTCCTTCTCCTAGACTAGTTGCCTCACCAAGGCTGAAGAACCTAGTCTGTCCTACTATTTACCCATAGCTGGAGGGAGAATAATTGGATTCATACCTATTAGTGCTATGTGAAATGCAATCAGTCTCGTCCAGGATTTGAACTCGTGTCACCGTGTCCATTTCTTACGACGATAACGACTACACCACGGGCAACTCCATCTGTCTCGGTTGATAAGACACTGCTTCCTAGGTAGGTAAACTTGGGCACTAGTTTCAGAGAACTACCATTTAGAGTGGAGATATCGCTTCTTTGATTAAAAAAACATGTATTCCGTCTTCTCTGCGTTGACATGAAGGCCTATGCCAGCAGCTGCTCGTTCAAGACTATGTAGCAGGGTTTCGGTTTGGGTGGGTGTATTTGCCAGAAGCGCTATGTTATCGGCGTAGTCCGCGTCCTTAATTGTTTGTGCGGGGTATCATCTGCTTCTTTCCCTTGCCAGCTTGAAATAATTATCTTCCATTATATCAATAGACGTTCTAGTCACGTAGTGTAGGTTGTTGATAAATAGGTATGATGCTAATGAGTCTCATGGCACCACACCTGCTACAATGTCGAAATAGTCTGTATCTACATGCCGGGGATTGTGTGTATATATATATATATATATATATATATATATATATATATGTGTGTGTGTGTGTGTGTGTGTGTGCTTATTTAGTCTTGCACAATAGTTACATTTGTGAATAACTTCGACTAACAATGGGATAAAAGACTCACAATAACAGAGAGGTGGAATTTCTCTTTGAGCTTTTATTTCTAAAATGGATTTATTTTTCCCCTCTTATAATTCTTATATTCTTATACTTCACAGCTCAAAGTATTAAAAAATATACAACGAGAACGGTTTAATGAAATGTAGTAATTTATCGTTTTTTTATCTATGAAACTGATATGTTTGCATTTATTATAGTTTAATCGATTCACTATTTAGAGATAGAACAAAAATGGAACACGGGCTGTTTAACAATTGTTGAAACAAAGCATCGATGACACAGATCCTCACTGCTTTCTTTCACTTTTCAAATTATTACTAGGAAATAGTTAACACTTATATATCTAAACAAATATAGCAAGAATATGCCCTGAAATATTGAGCTGAATATGATTTCTCTGTAGACATTACTAAAATAAATCTTTCAAGACAGTTCGAGCAAAATACATAAGGAGGTATAATTGTAATATACTACACAAACAGGAGGTAGATTCTCAAATTGGTCAATAACTTTGAAGATCAGCACTTGTGAATATATAAGGGCAAAATGCTCCTTCTAATCAGGGCCGCCAATGACAATTCGCCCACTCAAGAATGTCACCAGGTTTCATGAGTCAGCTGACCAGAGTACGACCTGGTCTTTGTGACTGAGTACCCAAGAACTTGGAATCACAATATATTCCAAAGCTCCTCTGGAAATTTATAACCATATTTGAGACTTAATTATTCCAGTTTCGGAAACGTCATCTTTTAACTGTCAATAGACCAAATTTTCATATCATTTGTGCTTTTTGATCTGTGGCCAATTATTTTGTTTAAAAAATCGTAAACAACCTTGCTCATTTTCGATAGCTACTACACCAAGATGTAGGGGAGGGCGCTAATCCTTCCCTGGATGGCTCTACTTTACCCTTGATCCGCACCTTATAATGCTGAGTGTTAAGCAAGGAGGCATCAAGTACCATTTTTTGAGTCTTTGGTATGACTCAACCTGGGATTGAACCCAGGTCTCCCGGGCCATTGGCGAACACTCTAACCGCTAGGCCAGGGTGTTCAAAATTGACGTATTCTTATATGTTAGTGAGTCATGAGTATATTTGTCTTAATCAAAAATTATGAATTAATGATTATATGTAGAGGATGATTAAATATTGTATTTAGAGGGGATGTACTAATTCATTGAATGCTAACAGTTTCCCTGATGCAACTCAGAATTCAGTAAAAAAAATCATCTTTGAACAAAAAAATGCCTATAAATTGACCGGTGAAAACGTTTTATAAAGTGAATTCTCAACGTTTGGTATCATAAAATGTTCAATGTTCAAATCCCTTTTTATTTTGATTGCTGATAACAATCATATCATCTACCGGTATTAAGTTTTTCATTTCTATTCATAAAATAATCTAAATTAACCGTTTCCTTTATTTATGACTAGCATGTATTTCAATATCTAAATTTGATGTCACAAATAGCTTGATATATAAAGAACATAAAAGAGAGAAAGTAAATACAGTGAGATCCGGATTACCTAGTACAGTTCAGATATGTCTTTAACAATATCTAAGATTTTGATAGATATCAAACAAACAATGGTAGGCATTAACAATACGGATTGATAGGCATTAGATCATACGAATAAGATATAGGTTGAATACAAAAAAATTCTTAAAATTATAATCATTATAGTGATACCAACGATTTAAATTTTATTGAGAAAAACATGTCGTTTATTTCAGCAATGAAGAGGTGTTATCTCTCCACGTCCGATTAATTTAGTTGATCAGAAATAAGATGTCAAAATGGATCTCCTCATTGAAGCCGGATATATATCAACGAGTGTTTTGCAAACAATTGATTATAAACGTGCTATGTAAATCAAAGTAAGTTTCACGAAAAAACTGCAAATACAGTTTTTTTAATGTTGTGTAATGAGTGAGTCAATGTTTTTGCGTAAGCGGAAATAAGTTTATTGAATCTGTATATTTCTTTTGTTAGAGAGTATATTTCTTACTCCCTGTTTCTCTCTTTTCCCCTCGTTCTCTCTCTCTGTCTCTGTGTCTGTCTGTCTGTCTGTCTGTATCTGTCTATGCGCGGAGGAAATTTCCATGACGTTATAAAATAAAAATTAGGTAAACCATCTTTTGTGATATTCGACAATGTTTTGATATGTTCCATATCGGTGTGAAAGCCTACGTAGATCTATGTTCATTCAAGGTCTACGCTATTCCGAATTACATATATATATATATATATATATATATATATATATATATATATATATATATATATATATATGCAGACGAAGATATACCAAGAGTCACAAGCTCACATAAAACACAGCCACATACATATACACGCTCATGTACACGCACACACAATGCACACACACACACACACACACACACACACACACACACACACACACACACACATATATATATATATATATATATATATATATATCCAACATCGATTTCTATCAGATCTCAACGTAGACCAAACTTAAATAGTTTACAAATATTCATACAATAACCAGATTATTCAACATGTTTAGGATATGGAAAAGTTATTAAGTCAATGGAGTAATAACTTTGTCTATTTTTACATTTTATGTCATGGAAATTTAAAATAGAATCATACAAATCTACATTCAAGGAGACTTTTTTTCAGGCAAGCAAGGACTATCGTGAAATTGTTTGCAACTGTTTTTTTTTTTTCTGCTTTCATATAAAATTTTGCAAAACTTATGAGACAAAAATAAATACTAACATGTTACAACACAGCTTTATACTCATTAATTAATTTTATATTCTAGTTGAGGTTTCGAGAAAATTTTATTGCAAATACGCATGACATACCAAAGCATGTAGATACACATTTATATCGATATATACTCCTTATATATATATATATATATATATATATATATATATATATATATATATATCGGGATCAATAGATATTCGATTTAGAGGTTAGCTACAGTTTGATATATATATATATATATATATATATATATATATATATATATATATCAGTGGCGACTCTAGCCTATTTTTGCTACTCGTGCCCCACCCCGCTCTCTGTCAACTTCAGTTCCCAACCCGTGTTCCGTGGACCCAAAGTAAGTCATCATAGTTGCTATTGCGTGATTCTCCATTGTATAGCACAGATCGACAAACATACCTTGCATGGCGTTTTTTTGTAAACAATCAAGATACTATATAATTTGTAGTCTTGTTAATACAGTAGATACGATAATATGTTTTCCTTTCAAAAGTATAGAAGAAAAGAGAAGATGTTCATTACTATGACGGGAAAAATATGTTTATTAGAATAAAGAAACTGATGACAATATACACAGACACATCTAGTAGTTTCAATTTCGCTTAAAATAAAGATTTTTTGTTGAAAATGTATTCAAATAAACAAATTTTAGTTACAGAATGTAATATATGCAACATTCATTAAAGAAATAGACATCTGTTAGTGAAAAAACGAATTAAAACACGCCGTTTAACCAACATTTACCATAGTGATGATGATGACGTCGGCGACGGCTCTAATCTGCTATCCCCTCTTTCTCTCTCTCAAACTCTCTCTCTGTCTCTGTCTCTGTCTGTCTGTCTGTCTCTCTCTCTCTCTCTCGGTCCTTCTCCCTCGTCCCAATACATCTATCAGCAGTTACACGTGCTAAGATTTTTGAGTACAGTGTTAGGGTTGCTCTTGCTATTGGCTACAGCAAAAAGCGTATCTCTCTAACATTACTGTTATTATAAGGGTCTAGTGCCTGGCACGGATCGGGCGTTCAACATTATAGCCGATTTTATGGGATGTTCAATGAATCTGACGGTGGCCGGACAAAGACCATCCATTCAAAACAGCATCGTTGTATTATTCCCAGATATATTTATGAACTTTTGGCGACTTAGTTATCGAAACTTGAATAGATACGTAATTTAATTGAGATCAGACTAGGGAAAAAGGAAAAAACAAAAAACAAAAAAAAACACAAAAACAAAAACGAATTCTTCCCTCCACCCCAGTAGACCGCCCCCAAAGCTACCTAAAATATCAGTAGTAAATAAAAGTCCAAACGAAGAAGGAGCATTTGAACTCAGGAGCCAAGTGGAAGTAATATATCAATATTGGTCAGTATGTCTTTAAGTCCAATTTAAAATGCTGAATTTTACAAAATGTTATGCTGTATTTTGTTTGTGAAATAATGCTTAAACTATGCGTTTTAAATGTAAAGGCACGCTTACTCTACTATAAAGCCAATTTGATATTAAGCCTATCCAGATGTCAGCGAACAAGGCAGAATGTTTTTGAATATCTTCTATCGAATAATTTAAAAATTCGTAAAGAAAGCCCTAACAGTAGTTTAGAAGAAAAAGCCTAGAACGCCTAATGCTACCACAGCCCCCCCCCCAAGAGAAAAAAAAAAAAAAAAAGCTCTATAATTCCTGAAGCCTGCTAGGTCCCCAACAGTAGGAAAAAAAATGAAAAACCCAGGAAAAGTCCCAATACAGCAAAAAAAAGTATAAGTCAGTACTAGTGAAAGTCATAAGAAAGTACCTTAATGTTGGACTTTAAGTAAGTTAAAACTTAAAACAAATTCCCCCCCCCCCTTTTTTATGTACACATGGGAAGCAGCATGATATACGTAAAGGTATTTGAATAAACCAATGGACGACCAAACTCAATACCCAAATGGGTCCTGGACGTGAGTTTGACGACTTTTCGCTCAGGATCGCCAGTTCGATCGGGGAACTACTGTTGCTCCTCTATAAGAGTGGCTTCTAAAGAAGAGAATAAAACAGCCATCGAAAGATAACCATGACCCACACTCAAACCACTTACACAAACCGCATCGCTCTTCGCGCGGGTAAAAAAGGGGCGCGTCCTGCTGAGGTTGGAGCCCTGGCCTCGGTGTTCGAAAAATCAGCTACAGAGCTCAAACAATCAAAACTACTAAAATGCAAGCAAACACTACAAATAGCCACATTTAACGTAAGAACCTTAAATAGAATAGGACAACTCCCAGAGCTAATCGCATCGGCCGAAGAACATAAAATAGACATAATATGCATACAAGAACACAGATACACGCACACAGAAAATATCAAATATCACGAAACTGGCAATGGATGGTCGCTCGCCACTGTATCCGCATGGAAAAACTCTGTCAACGCCGCAGTAGGAGGGGTAGGATTGCTTATAGGACCTAGAGCACTAAAAACGCTTAATAGCGTTGAGAAAATACAACCTAGAATGATGGCAGCTACATTTAACGGAAACCCCAGAGCAACAATCGTCTCATGCTACAGCCCCACCAATGTTAGTGAAGAAAATGAAATAGTCACCTTCTACGATGAGTTATCCTCATGAGGGCGTAGCATCCCGAAACACAACATGTTAGTCATTGGCGGAGACATGAATGCACAAATCGGGAAAAACGGAAACAACAAATACAGCCTCCACAACACGTCAAATAGAAATGGGCAACATCTAACAGATTTCATGATAGAAAATAGATTAGCATGCCTCAATACAAACTACCAAAAAAGAGAGGGCAAACTATGGACATACACGTACGCAAAGAATACTAAAGCTCAGATAGACTACGTCCTTATAAACAAGAAATGGAAGAATAGTGCATTGAATTGCGAGGTATACTCCTCTTTTGAGGGTGTGTCCACCGATCACCGAATAGTCACAGCGAAAATACGGTTAAGCCTACGAAAAAACGACAAACGAACAGCGACCACCAAACACTATAACTGGGCCCTTTTAAACAACAAAGATGTAAGAGATAAATACGTATTAGAATTAAGAAACAGATTCGAAACACTACAAGAAAAGACGGAAAAAAGTACACCAAACGACGAATACGAAAATTTCGTTAATGCACACCTCGAGGCAGCAGCAAAATACATTCCAACAAAAATTAAAACTAAATATAGAGTCCCATGGGAAACTTTAGCGGTGAGAGAAAAACGTGCACTAGTGAAAACAGCCTCCAAAAACTATCGAAAAAACCCAACAAACACAAATGCCTTAAAACTAAAAACGGCACAATATCAATTAGCAGGCATATATATAAAGGAACAGACAGAATACATTCAAAATCAGATAGATAAGATTAGAGACTCGGTGGAAGATAGACAATCTAGAATTGCCTGGCAAACAATAAACGAAGTGAGCAGAAGAAAGAACACAGCCAAAGCAAAACTTAAAGCAGCAAACCAACAAGAAAGAATAAAACTGTGGAAACAGCACATCGAAAACTTACATGGAAACCCACCAAAAATAACGCATGAACCAATCACCAGAATAATTAGCAAACAATTAGACATTAAACTTGGACCGTTCACACAAGAAGAACTCGACTCGGTTCTCAGAAAAGTTAAAAATAGGAAAGCTGCAGGGCTGGACGAAATTCCCACGGAAGTATGGAAGACCAGACAATTCGACGACATACTGCTCCGACACTGCAACGCAGTATACAATCAAAATCCGATAGATAGATGGACGAAGGGATGCATACTCCCCTTCCCTAAAAAGGGGGACCTCGGATTAGCCAAAAACTACCGAGGCATAACACTTACATCCATAGCTGCCAAAATCTACAACGCCCTACTACGAAACCGAATAGAACCCAAAATCGACAACATACTTAGAAAAAACCAAAATGGCTTCCGAAGAAATAGATCTACGAACTCACAAATATTAACCATCCGCAAAATCCTTGAAGGTGTACGGGCAAAGAACCTACAAGCGACATTAATATTTGTCGACTTTACCAATGCTTTCGACTCTATTCACAGAGGAAAGATTGAACAAATCCTACTAGCGTACGGCATACCTAAAGAAACCGTAGCGGCAATAACGATTCTCTATAGAAATACTAAAGTAAAAGTAGGATCGCCAGATGGAGACACAGAATACTTCGACATTGTAGCAGGAGTACTACAAGGGGACACGCTGGCTCCGTATCTCTTTATCATTTGTCTAGACTACGTACTTAGAACATCGATTGACAAAATCAAAGAGAATGGCTTCGAACTGACGAAGAAAAGAAGCAGAAGATACCCCGCAACAACAATTACCGACGCCGACTACGCCGATGACATAGCGATACTGGCAAATACACCTGACCAAGCCGAAACACTTCTGCATAGTTTGGAACGAGCAGCAGCAAGCATAGGCCTCCATGTTAATGCACACAAAACGGAATATATGTGCTATAACCAAACGGGGGACATCTCCACTCTAAAAGGAACCCCTCTTAAACTAGTAGACAAATTCACGTACCTAGGAAGCAGCGTCGAATCAACCGAAAAGGACATCGAAACGAGGTTAACGAAAGCATGGACAGCTATCAATAGGCTATCGACTATATGGAAATCAGACCTAACCGATAAAATGAAACGCAGTTTCTTCCAGGCAGCGGTCACATCGATACTGCTATATGGATGCACTACATGGACGCTAACAAAACGGCTGGAGAAGAAACTAGATGGCAATTACACAAGAATGCTGCGTGCAATCCTGAACAAGTCCTGGCAGCAACACCCCACAAGACACCAACTGTACGCCCACCTGCCCCCTATCACGAAAACTATTCAAGCTAGGCGAACCAGACAGGCAGGACATTGCTGGAGAAGCAGAGATGAACTCATAAGAGATGTACTCTTATGTATCCCCACACACGGCCGCGCAAAAGTAGGACGACCAGCACGAACGTACATTCAGCAGCTATGTGAGGATACAGGTTGTTGTCCTGAAGACCTACCTAGGGCGATGAACGATAGGGAGGAGTGGCGAGAGAGGGTCAGAGATATCCGTGCTGCCAGCACGATATGATGATGATGATGACGTTTGCTTGAAATTAATGGATGATTTTTAATGCATTTTGAATAACATTGACTGCGTTATTGGTCGTGCCGGGCACGAGTAGCACTAGTCCCGTCTCCGCCCCTGATATATATATATATATATATATATATATATATATATATATATATATATATATATATATATGGGGATATCATCGGTTATTATCTTTCTTGAAAATGTCATGGTGTTTTGTGTTCGATATAAATACGAACAGATTTTTAAAAATACTTTGTTGATAATTGGCTACTGATTACTCTAGTGCGTTTCAGAAATACGTTAATCACAAATTAGTTTCAATGTATTTCTCTTTATCCATAGATTTCAGGGTTGGAAGGTTTACGTGGGCAACGCATGTACTGCTTGCCTTTCATTTTTCCAGAACGAATGATTTTGTGTCATATGAAATAATTATTGATAATTTCAACTATCTTCTTTTGTGCGTGTATTTTGTAATTTCCCATTTCTTTATTTCTTTGGATAATTGTTACAAGTGATATTATTCTAGGAGTATTAATGGAGAAAACGTCTGTTGTTTCAGCCTGAAAAGTAAATGTAATTAATTTGAAGCTTCCCTATTACCCTTGTCTTCGGAGTATGATAGCTAAAACATAACACTGGCTGGAGAAAAAAGGGCTTATTTCAGAAAAGCCAAATTAGTTTTCCTTGCGTTCTCACAATGGTCTATTCTCTTCAATTTACGTGTATGAAAAAGAGACAGAATAATTGAGTTGGTAAGAGTCAAAGAGAGAAAGCCTTCAGAAAACAGAAATTATTTTATTTGTTTTCTTGCCGTATTAAACCAATAAATACTCTCTGGTGATCTTTTCATGCCTCGTGTCGTTGAAATAAGAGACTAGCCTATTTTAAGGTCTTATAGATTTAGACGAAAAACTTATTCAGTTCTGAATACCATTTGGATAAGTTTATTGTTCACACTGAGCAATGATTTTAAACAATAGGACAGATCAAATTAATTGAATTGTTTAACCCCAAATTTTTTCACTGTTACGAAAAAAATAATTCCAATCGAACCGTTTTTAAATTTGTGTGTTGATGAGGAAATCAGTTTATCTAGCAGAATAGCAAAATAAGCGTTATACATCATATAAGTTGCAAAGATAACATGGGAAATTGAAATAAATTAACCTCTGGTAACCGATTTAATATATTTGATTCAGACGATACCTGCCATTTCTACTTTATTAGAGATGGTTTTATTCACTAAAGCGTGTAATTAATTATATCAGGTATTCGTAAGATGAAGGCTAATTAATTAATGTGGTCCTAATATCCATTAATAAAGACCTTTCGAAGAAAGTAAATGTACAGCGTAGCATGACTCTTTTTTACAACTAAGTCATCGATAAATAAGCTAACTTGAAAGAAAAACTTGATCTTATTTACGAATAAAAATTAAAAGTCATTATTTGTGGATTCTAACATTTTATTTTTAACCGATAGCTGTCGTCATCATAACTAATAAGGGGGGTATCAAGTCTAGTGAAGTGGAGAAAAAAGTCATGAATTGTGCCAGTTGTGAGAAGGGTATTTTCTTACATTAAAGTTAGTCCCCATAACATTCATATAAATGACGGTGGCTGGGCAAATATTCAACTTGGGATGCAGACTATGTTTTTTTTTCCTTCTGTGATATACGTGGTGCATTCAATAGTTTTCCAGACTCTTTGTCCACAGGTATTTAAAATTGTCGCAGACTCTTGAAAATTCACGATGTTATTCCTAAGCATCTAAGGAGATGACTGACTAATTCTTATGATTTCAGGTTCTAATGAACAGCTACAACAGGAATTGGAATTAGCCCTACTATGACCTGATTGTCATGGATGGTGAATTTCAAAATTGCAATCTGCACGTAAGGACACTTTAGAAGAACGATATGCTATAAAATTCTGTTTTAAACATGGAAAAAATGTCAGAAACGTATAGAAGGCTTCAGACTGCTTTTAGACAATTTTTCACGAATCGAGCATCTGTTTTTGAGTGGCATAAGAGATTCAAGGAAGGCAGGGAGTCTGTGAGGGATAATGAGAGTTGTGGAGGATTAAGGATGTCAATACACCAGAGTTGATTGGCCTGAGGGTAAGGGTTAGGGTTAGGGTTACTATGATTAGGTTTTAAGGGAGTTCAGGAAGAGATTCCGTCGGAAGATCCCAGCACTCTTCAAATCGGCTCAGTGGCATTTCCACCAGGACAATGCATCAGTCCACAACTCCATCCTTGACACAGACTATTTGACCGAGATGGGCATCAAGACAGTTCTTCACCCTCCTTACATTCCAGAAGATCCTCCCTGTGACTTTTGGTTATCCCCTAAGCTCAGAGGCTGTCGTTATGAGAAAATTGAGGAGATGAAAGAGTCTGTGACGAAGGTCATTTAAACTTTCACACGAGAGGACTTCCATGAGGCCTACAAGAAGTTGTTGGAACGGTACAAGAAGTGCATTGCAGCTGGAGGACTAGAGTTTCATGTGTGTACCATCAATAAAAGTGCCCATACGAAAAAAGGTTGGAAACTTATGCAATGCATATATATATATATATATATATAATATTATTCGGTGGAATTTTCCGATGAGAGCTCAACTATTAAGGAGCAATATGAGTATTATTCTGTGGAATTTCTGAAGAAGTCCTGTTATATTTTTCTTCGTGTTTTTGGTTCACACCAGAAACGAAAAACCGGATGGAAATAAATTTATAATCCTAAAGTAACCGGTCTTTGTTTTTTCTCTAAAGATATATATATATATATATTATATATATATATATATATATATATATATATATATATATATATTTGGTCCAGTTAAACCGGAGTTGGGAGTCATTCCATCAGGACAAGAAGTTATTCAAGCATGAATATTTAAAATTTTCCTGGTAAAGAGCTCAATGTACCAATAGTACAGAGCAATAAATTCTTTAAGAAAAACAACGAAACCGGTCACATAGGATTATAAATTTATTTCAATCAGGATTGAAATAAATTTATAATCCTATGTGACCGGTTTCGTTGTTTTTCTTAAAGAGTATATATATATATATAAATAGTTGTTAGATTTTTAGAACTATCCCTAAACTCTACATTTAAACCTAAATACAAGCCTAGGCTTAATCTGAATATTTAGGTTAGTTTGGCCTGCACAAGTAAGAAATTAGCTAGTTTCGAACTAAACACTTTGTAATATGTATTTACACAACTCTTTTTTCATGGTCAAGTAAGTGGCTACCGCAATTTTAATTCAGAATTACGTAAACATAGAGTGCTCCTATATAAAGGCAAAATGACCTGTTTATTGACCCGTTTATTCATAGCTGATGAAGAGGTAATAAAATCATAGATCTACGATTGAATTTAGTGAATATGTTAGACATGTAAAGAAATTCTTTCGAATTAGAAGTTGGCCTACAGAACCCATTTCAGAAGAATTTAACCACGTCGCTACTTATGCACTCCCCGTATTAAATGATTATATATATATATATATATATATATATATATATATATATATATATATATTAAAAAATAAGGTGTATTTTACGTAAGACGTTGACAACCGAAAGCATTGCACTTTTTCAATGAAAATTAAGTGATGTGTCTATTCACATTCCTGTAGTCTTTAATCATTACTTTTTTTTTTTTACTGGTGCAACCAACACTTTTCCGTCACTGCAAATTTCTTTCTTCTTCTTCATGGACTGTCCGTTCGCCACAGGCTGTAGAAGAAAAAACATGTTTAAACTATTTGTAAACATTTTCTTTTAACTAAAATATCCTTCTTCGTACACATCTCATTTATTTTGCACTTTCAAGCTACCAAAAAATTAATTCTGGAGCAATCTGACTTTTTGGATATTCTTGAATAGTTTCAAAACAAATATTGAGTCTAGATTATTTTTTTTGCAATAAAGGAATCACAAAGAATAATGTGCTTACATAAATGCCTTATACTAACTGAAGTCAAGATAATCCAATCGTCTGTTCCCTGTGAATAGCCAAATCTCGGACGTGAGATGGGAACGAGACTTTTGAATTCTACCTGTCAAGTACTGATTGTTCCATTACTCTATCTTGTATTGTAAACCTATTCTCTTATCAAATAACTTTATGTATTTCTCTTCCGTCTCTGTTGACTCGAATATACAAGTTGATTCAATAAACAAAAGAAAAATTCTGCAAAGAAAAGTTATTTAGCTTTTTAACAAAAATGTGTTTGAGTTTGTTTGAGAGAGTGTATGAATTTGTGTTTATTTGTTTGTGTATGTATGTGTTTGTTTGTTTGATTGATTGAGAACGTGTGTGTTTGCACGAACGCATGAGTGTGTGTATATATACATATGTTATATATATATATATACATATATATATATATATATATATATGTGTGTGTGTGTGTGTGTATATATATATATATATGTGTGTGTGTGTGTGTGTGTGTGTGTGTGTGTGTGTGTGTGTGTGTGTGTGTGTGTGTGTGTGTTTGTGTGTGTGTGATATACTGTGAAAAATTAATACATTTTTTTTGTGAGTCTACGATTATTATTCAGAGTGTGATCAGTAAACTCAGGTCAACAAATAAATATACAACTCTTTACACTTCCCTAATAATTCGCCTGGAGGCTTCACTTGAATTTGTGTAACCAATTTCATAATATTTAGCTTTATTAAATTCTTATCTTATTCATTTATAAGAAATGTTTCATTTTCAACAAAATTTCTTTGAACATCCTATTTACAGTTTCGTCCATTAGTATTTGGTATTTGCCTGAAATCTTTATAATTCTTTCCTCTCTGAAGATTTGCAGTGACTTTTAGTCTTGTCAACATTTGATTTCCTCAAATTATTTTGTGACAGTATGAATAACAGGCAATCCAATGATCCAAGCTTTTGAGAAAACGTCAGATATCGGATAAATTTCAGCAATTATGTCACAATTATCGACTGATCCGCAAATAAAATATTCATCCTAACCTCATATTCATGCACAGATACTTCCTTTTAGCTAGAACCAACCCAGAATTGTTATTTGTCGGTTGTTGTATGGAGGCTTTTTATTGAAAGCACAATTCGTTCGACTTTAGTTTACAGGAGGAAAAACATGTTAAAATTTTTTCCTTCCTATAAAATCAGACAGAAGTTCTCAGTAAGTCCTGCATAGTTTTGGGTAGCTGTCTTTGATGAAGTAATACATTCTTCTATTACATATTCCGTCTATTATAATTATTCTTACTAAAAGAAAATAACAATTATCTTTTCAAAAATGAATATCTTACGGAAATATTATACGGCAGGTATTATTTAGTTAAAACGCAATTTGCTGTACCTGGAATTCATACGTTGCAATAGATATTTTGATTGTATGCCGTCTTCCGGTTGCATCTTTCGATGCTAGTAATGTTTCGAATTAATCTATCTTAACTTTCACTGGTCTACCAAACAGTGAAGAATACCTAAGAACGTCTCTAATATTAACCGGAAATAAGGTTTGTTTTCCATCTGGCATACGTACGATATGACAAAACAAAAACACACTAATCTGCTGGTGGCGAGCTAGGGTTAATGGTAATGGTATTTTGAGTTGAAAAAAAATAGACCAGAGAACAATTATCTACTGAATATTTTGTTGGTAGAACAGCTTCTATTTTATGACCATGTATGTAGGTGTGTTTTTATATATACACAGACAGACGCAGGTAGACACACACACACACACACACACACACACACACACACATATATATATATATATATATATTTGATCAGTATATATATATATATATATATATGTTTTTTTCAAATAACAACAACGATCAGTCACATGAAGATTAACATTTTAATGTGACCGATTGTTGTTGTTTATGGTGCTTATTTTTGATTATTTGCCCTGTGAATTTTATCTACATTAAGGTGTTTACCAGGATTATTTGAATCTAATGTTCTATTTTTGAATATGTCATTTGTCCTGATTGGAATTATCCATATTCCAGATTTACGGGATTGAATTATATATATGTATATGTAGTCTCACCTCCCTTACTAAGGTCAGTAAATGGGCAGTCAATACAAACTCAACAGAGATCTTGGTCCTTACTTCCACCTCGGCCAAGGAATGCTATCCCAGAATCCATCGCCTCTAACTCTTCTCTCTTCCTTTCTCTCTCCTTTTCTCTCTCGCTTTCCCTCTTCCTCTGGCCAATCAGCGGAGATAGTAGCAGTTGCCGAAGATGACCCAAGACAGAAGAGGAGGCTGTTGCTGAAGAGATTCCAAACACTAAACACACGTGTTGACCGCCGGGCATTTTCTAGCCAACACGTGGCGTGTATACGAAGAATAAAATTCCTCTTTTAAAGTTAATATTTATACTTCTCATTTATTATCTCAAATAACATAACCCAAGTACATATATTACAATGGTGACCCACCTAAAAGGATATAAGACGCAACTTTGAAAATCCAGGATAAATTCAACCAATTTTTCAACTTCACGTCGCATACGTTTCAAGAGAGAACTTTCGGCGTAAGTAAATAAAAAAAAAATTATTTTCCTCTTTTCTTCGTCTACAACAACAACAACATATATATATATATATATATACACATATAAAAATATATATACACACACACACAAAAAAAAACAATTAAAAAATAAATAAATAAATAAATATAAATGGAAGAAGCTTCTCTACAGCAAATTAACATAAAGACACCAGAATTCATGGAAACGCAGTGAATGGCTGGTTTTCCATTCTGGAGGCACAATTCCACCTGCGCAATATAACGGCATCAACAACAAAATTCTACACGGTAATATTATCTCTGCCAGCAGAGGTGGTAGCTAAAATACCGATAACAATTTTAGAATAAAAAAATAAGAGGAAATAAAACAGTCATTAATTTAGGCCCACGAAAGGACAAAGCCGGAATTGCTGGACAAATTAATGTCAACAACAACTATTACAGGCCGTCCTTCAACATACCTGCAAGAAATGCTATCGATAGCAAAACGGATAGGTATCGGAGAAGAAATAGTAATACACAAATTTCTTCAGGCCCTACCAGCGACAATTTTCCCCGCCATTGCTTCACAAATGGAGTTAAGTCCAGCACAACTTGGAAAGCTAGCGGATGAGCTTATGCCTCTGCTTAACAATATCAACGCGACAGCGTTCACCGCTCAGCATAGGACACAAAAAACGGAGAAAAGCAAAGACAATATTATTTTACCGCCAGGTATTAAACCTTTCTTCCCGGAACAAAAAGCCAAAATATGTAGAGCACACCTCTACTTTGCCGAGCAAGCAAGAACTTGCAAACATTGGTGTAGATGGCCGAAGAAGCAAAACACAAAAATACTACCAAGCTCGCGTCACCTACACAACTCCAACAGACTCGGAAAACTAACGGCGCGAACCATGTCTGTCCCCCTGAGTTCACCGCTATTACAAATCAATACACGATTAGGGACAACTACATTAAAATTTATAGTGGATACAGGAGCAAGTATCTCAATAATACCAGCGTCTAGGTTAAATGGCGTCACGTTAAAGCCAACACCGGTATCACTCACCACCGCTAATGGAGAGAAAATAAAATGCCACGGACAAGCAAACCTAGAGATTGGGATACCAAGTTTGAAAAGGTCATTTTCCTGGACATTTGTGGTCGCAGATATCACCAATCCACGCCTTGGATTTGACTTTTTAAATGAATTTGGTCTCATAATCGACTGCAAAAATAAAGCAATTTACGACCCGTTAACAGCTACCAAAAAGGAATTAATACAAAACACGACATCTCCAGTAAACGTGGTCATTAACAAAGTACATCATTTATTCAAACCAGTCTGGATAAATACCCAGAATTCATTTCTCCTCATATAAACAAAAGTAACAACTAGTGCGATGTTTATCACAGAATTGATACAGGTAGCCACTTACCGGTTTTTGCAAAATCCAGACAGCTATCAGCGGAAAAAATATCGGCGACTAAAGAAGAGTTTAAAAGACTCATAAATGAAGGCGTGATAACTCCTTCAGACAGCGAATGGTCAAGCCCACTACATCTTGTACCCAAGCAAAGTGGAGGATACCGCTGCTGCGGAGATTACCGTGCATTAAACAGCATCACTAAAAGTGATAGATACACCATTCCCAATATAAATTCATTCACAACAAAACTCGCTAATAAACAGCGATTTACAAAAATTGATCTGATTTCAGCGTACTATCAAATTAAAATGCACCCAGATGATATTCCTAAAACGGCAATTATCTGTCCGATGGGTCTTTTTCATTACGAATTTATGCCGTTTGTGTTAAAAAATTCGTCGGCAACATTTCAAAGGTACATGGACAGAATCTTTCGGCAGATAGACTGTGTCTTTATATATTTAGATGACATCTTAATCTTCAGCGACGACGAGCCTTCCCACAAGAAAGATATAGACACAGTTTTTAGGACTTTACCAGAAAATAACCTGAAAATATCACTATCGAAATCTATTTTCAATGTAACATCGCTAGATTTCCTAGGTTTTCGAATTAATTCAAATGGAATCACACTAACTGCTAACAAAGTAAAAGAAATAGAATATTTTCCGTGTCCTACAGATGCTAAAAGGTTACGCAGATTTCTTGGTATGGTAGGATTTTACAGGAAGTTAATACTAGGATTTGCGAAGTTAGTCTTACCTTTATCCGAAAGAATGAGATTAACACCTAAAGGATTAATTACCTTGAATAATTTGGAAAAACAATCCTTTTCTAACATTATAAAAATTCTTGGTGAGCTAACAGAATTATCTCATCCTCGGCCAACTTGCACACAGTATCAACTAGTCACGGACAGCAGCAAATATGCAGTAGGTGCTGCCTTACATCAGGTCATAAATGGAAATCCAATACCAATAGGATTCTTCTCAAAGAAACTGACGACAACACAGACGAGATATTCCACTTTTGACCGTGAACTTTTAGCAGCATATTTGTCAGTGTTACATTTTCGCCATCTCATAGAAGGTCGTGAAGTATTACTTCTGACAGATCACAAACCAATATGCGGTGCATTCCACAGTCTAAAACCTGCCAAATCAGATAGACAACAAAGACAGCTAGCAATTATTACAGAATTAATTTCAGATATCGCCCATGTGAAGGGTAACCAAAATGTAGTTGCAGATTGTCTGTCTCGCCCAACATTTGCTGTACAAATAGATAAATACGATCTGCCAGCACTTGCAGATGCACAAAAATCAGACACCGAAATACAGTCCTTTCCAGATTTAAAGAAATTCACATTATCTGGAAAAGATCAATTTGCGTTATGTGATACATCAACGTCATACCCCAGACCTTTTGTACCGTGCACACTACGAAAATCTCTCTTTGAGAGCTTGCATGCAATATCACACCCTGGAATAAAATCTTCTATCAAAATGATTAAGGCTAGATTTTACTGGCCACATATGGATAAAACCATCAAAGAACTATGTGCATCATGCACATCTTGTCAACAAGCAAAAATATACAGACATACCAAATCGCCTGTACAAACGTTTGGAAATACCATCATCAAGATTCCATACTGTACACATTGATATATTGGACCACTACCACCAGCGAAATGCCTCCAACAATCCTTACATCAATCCATGTCGGTATGTTTTAACATGTATAGATCGAACCAGTCGATGGATAGAAGCACAACCTAAATCGGATATTACAGCACAAACCGTAGCAGAAGCTTTTGTAAACACGTGGATTACGCGCTTTGGCGTTCCACTCCACGTCATATCAGACAAAGGCAAACAGTTTGAGAGCGAACTCTTCCTTGAACTCTCAAAAATTATTGGATTCTAGAGGCTACGTACAACATCCTATCATCCACAATGCAATGGACTTATAGAAAGAGCCCACAGGACCTTAAAAGTAGCTATTATGGCCCGAAAAGAATCTTGGATTTCAGCCCTACCAATAGTTTCTCATGGGAATCCGAAGTATGCCCAACTGCTCCAATTTTTCCCCTTTTTATGCGGTCACAGGTGCACAAATGTTATTGCCACAACTAATGATAAATACGGAAAATACAGAAACAGTTACACAAAATTTTACTAGAGAACTGCACAAAACTATGGCAAAATCGATCTGACAGACTTTTCAAACAGAGAAAAATCAACAAAAACATCAAACGTGCCAGATCAACTTCAAACTTGTGATAAAGTTTTGATTAGGATAGACCGCGTTCGAAAACCGCTAGAAGCACCCTATTCAGGTCCTTACATGGTACTCGAACGAACACCAAAATATTTCCTTATAGAAACTAACTCAAATACGCATACACAAGTTTGAATAGACCGTTTAAAACCTTACATTGAAAACAAACAAAATTTACCCAAAATGCAAACTACCAATACAAATAAAAAGTCTGAAAGTTTACCCCCTGAAAAAGTGCAGGAACATAAAATGAAAACCAAGAACTTCAGGTAGAACGGTTACATGGAAAAAGGATAACGGGTATATTTATTATTAAAACAAAAAACAAAGTAAAAAAAACAAACAAACAAAAACAACAACAAAAAAAAACAAAACAAACAAAACCAAACAAAAACTCCGTTTACTGGTAGGGGAGTATTGTAGTATCACCTCCCTTACTAAGGTCAGTAAATAGGCAGTCAATACTAACTCAACAGAGATCTTGGTCCTTACTTCCACCTCGGCCAAGGAATGCTATCCCAGAATCCATCGCCTCTCACTCTTCTCTCTTCCCTTCTCTCTCCTTTTCTCTCTCGCTTTCCCTCTCCCTCTGGCCAATCAGCGGAGATAGTAGCAGTTGCCGAAGACGACCCAAGACAGAAGAAGAAGCAGTTGCTGAAGAGATTTCAAACACTAAACACACGTGTTGACCGCCGGACATTTTCTAGCCAACACGTGGCGTTGTATACGAAGAATAAAATTCCTCTTTTAAAGTTAATATTTGTACTTCTCATTTATTATCTCAAATAACATTACCCAAGTACATATATTACATATATACATATATATACAGAGACAATAAGAGAGAGGAGAGAGAGAATGAAAGAGAGGGAGAAAGAGAAATAGAGGACTACTAAAGAGTCGAGAGCAATCCTTCCCCTAGCAACTCCAATTTAAGGGCTTTAGTTTCAGAGCAGATTTGTTTAGGTTGGAATCTGTCAAAATTTCTGAGATGGAGTTTGATCATTTTTATCACTTACAATATTCAACGATTATCTTCTAGTTCACTGTTATAAATCATAAAGGTACGTTTAAGCCGGACATATGGTAGAACGTTTACAGACATTTTGTTGGAAAATGTTTATAATCGAAATCATATGGTAGTTGCAGATTCAATCAGGAATACAGGTAAATAACGAGGGATTAGTATTATACCTTAACTCTTATAACCAGCCTAGGTAAATGTACTAAGAGCAATCTATCCCGAGCATTAAATGAGGTGCTCGGTACGAGGTTATTTGTGGACTTGCAAGTTTGACATAAGAACCTGAAGGAGGCAGGAGACATCGGAAACATTGTGAGAATAACAATAATGATTACAACAATATCCTGAATATTCTGATAAAATCCTCTGTAGGTATTTCCGACACTACCAAGCATATGAATGTGCTCGTGTTGAATATATATATATATATATATATATATATATATATATATATATATATATATATATATATATATATATATATATATACAAAAATACCTCATATAGACATATATAATAGTGCGTGTATTGGAATGATTATCGCCGAAAAAATGGACGTAACGAACTACGTTTGATTCTGCAATTTTTTTTTTTTTTTTAATTTTTCAAGTGTTCGAACGATGGATATATCTCATCTACCTAAGCAACGTTTAAGATCGTTGGTAAAAAATCTGCTCAAGGAGAAGGAATTACACCGAATTCGAAACCTAATGATTGTTATTCGTAGAACATCTACCACAAATGTTATCACTTGATCCAAAATGTGTCGAACAATACGGAAGACTTTATCACAAAAAGCAAGTCACCCGTTTGGATACTTTTTATACCTTCATCAAGTTTATAGTCGGTATCGATTAAGAAGGAGCAATATATATATATATATATATATATATAT